>UESW01004908.1:259539-342712 GCA_900491605.1 Calamus simplicifolius
TGGCTAAGGCCTTTGTGGACAACGTGGTGAAGCTCCATGGTTTCCCTAGAACCATTGTTACGGACCGGGATCGGGTGTTCATGAGCTCCTTTTGGAAGGAAGTGTTTGCACTGCAAGGGAGCAAAATGAAGACAAGTTCTTCATACCATCCGCAGACCGATGGCCAAACAGAGGTGGTCAACCGTACATTGGAACAATACTTGAGATGCTATTGCCATGATGAGCAAGCAAGGTGGATGGACTACATGTCATGGGCGGAATATTGGTATAATACAACATACCACTCTTCCATCACACTTAGCCCATTTGAAGTGGTGTATGGAAGGAAGCCTCCTACCTTGGTGGCTTATGAGAGGGGTACGGCTAAGAATGCGGAAGTGGAGGAAGCCTTGATCACTAGAGACGAGATACTAGCCAAGGCAAAGAGGAGCTTAAGAAGGCCCAATCGAGCATGAAGAAATATTATGATAAAAGGAGAAGGCTAGAAGGGTTTGAGCCCGGGGACTTTGTGTACTTGAAGCTTCAACCCTATGGCCAAAAGACAATGAAGAGAAAGGCAAGCTACAAGCTAGAGAAAAGGTACTATGGACCATTTAAAGTGGCTGCCCGTGTCGGAGAAGTTGCGTATCGGCTGGAATTACCACCAACCTCAAGACTTCATCCAGTGTTTCATGTGTCTCTCCTCAAGAGACGAGTTGGGGATCCTAGCTTGATTGTAGAGGAATTGCCTTCCTTCGATGAGGAAGGTAGAATGCTACTACAGCCCGCAACGATTCTTGAATACAAAATGGTGCCACGTGGGAGGATTAGAAGGAAGATCTGGAGAGTATTGGTGCAATGGAGAGGGCTACCTAGAGAGGAAGCAACCTGGGAGGATTATGATGACATAGCCTTAAGGTTCCCACAATTTACCCTTGAGGACAAGGGTACACTTAATGGAAGGGGGAATGAAAGGATCCCAAGCGAAGACCATGGCCTACACGGCCACGACGGGGAGGATAAGTTGCGAGATGCGGCCCCAGTGACACTTATGGGCGCCCCTGACATGCCCACAGTGCGCACGGCCGAAGCACATGACATGCCCATAGCGCGCGCGGCCGAAGCACCACAGCCATGCCATGGCAAGCCCAGGGCCAGCACCCAGACTTGCCTTGACAAAGTGCCACAGCAAGACTTTGGCCACCAGCCTAGCCAACCAGTAGCAGATGATCAAGAGTGGCTACCCACAGCAGCCACCTCCGGCGACGAGCACCACCAGTCTTAGCGGTGACCGAGCGGGATGTAACGAGCATGGCCTGGGAGTCGGAGGAGCATCACCACCCATGGAGGAGAATGGCGGCGGCGCCACCGTGTAGGCGGCGGACGGCGGCGAGATCAAGTGCATTATGGAGATATCTTCAGAGATTGATTTCCTTGTGGGGAGTGATTGAATAAATCATATCTTCTAGATTTAGGATGTTTCTCCTAAACTCTAGAAGATTAGTTTCCTTTTCAGTTAAGTTGTTTTAGGCATGTATCGTCAAATCTCCTTGATTCTAGGAATTGTTTCGAATTGTTTCCTTAGAATCTTGAAGATTTGATCTAGATTTGATTTGATTGGGTTGGTAGGATTTTGGAAGCTCCTGAGGATGCCTATATAAGCACTCCTCAGGAGCAATAGGGGAGGGTTGTGTTTTGTAAGCTTAGAGAGCTTATGAATGTTGGCCAGGCATAGGCACGTTTATGCCAGTAAACTTGGGGGCTGATAACCTCTTAAGTTTGGGCGTGCTTGGGCTAATAACCCTTGTACGAGTGTTCTTGTGTTCTGGTGGTTCGAAGGACTAATAATCCTGAGACCACGTTCTTCGTAATAACAGTGAGGCATTCTTCATTTCTTGTGTGTTAGATCCTAATTACCACGCTCGTGTGTTACTGGAAACGGTTCGGGAGGATCGATTGTGGTGTTGGAGCGGATCGCGCAGAGGAGTTGGTGAATGTTTTGGAGTCCTTGACCGGGGACCCTAACAGATTCTCCGATGACGTCCAGCTGCACAACCGAGGGAGGAGATCAGAGAACAACCACCGAGAATGGGAGAGAATGCTGGAAGGGGTGTCGAAGACCATCCCAGTGGATACATTTGTTCTTCGGAAGAGCCTGCTGCAATCCCGATCTCCGACCAATACTCCTGCTTCTCCTCAAAGTCCGCCTGCACCACCGCCGCCACCGCCCCTGCCCTCGTCGGTCTTCTACTAGTTATTCTCTCCCAAGAAAAGGGGGGGGGGGGGGGGGGGGGGGTAAGAGCCGAAAGATCCACTCGGCGCCGCCTTCTCCTCCTCCACCGTTGCCACCACAACCTACTACTCTGAAACGACGATCATAGATGCACGCCTCTGCCACTCCTCCGCCACCACCTCCGCATCCGATCGACAAATCTCGTAAGGAGGCCTCTTGCTTACCGCTAGCCCCCTAATAGGTAATCTTTACGATAAGAGAGAAATACCTTAGCCCATCCTTCAAATCAATCACTGGGAGCGGGAGCGACAACCTCACTGGAGTCTCCACTGGAATGCAGCTCGTTGGGGTTGTCACCGGCGTAGGAGATGCAGCATTTGGACTTCACCGAGGTGCCGTGGGAAGAATCGGGGAGCTTCGGTCTGTGACCAATTTCTGGACCATTTGATCTGAAATCAAATGGTCCAAATCAATTGTTGAATTAAAATTTGTAAAGGTAGTTTGGGGTTTAATTAAAAAAATTTTGAAGAATATCCCAGCCTATCCTTTCAATCAAATACAATCACAAGGGATAAGAAAAAATTATCCTCTGGACTTAGATTTTTGTATTTGGTATGTTCAAAGGGATAGCCAGGGAATATTCCTTAAAAAAACTATGTCATGTATATTTATTCAAAAATAAATTTTTTCTATTAAACACTATCTTAATTGCAACAGAGTCTGCAGCCTAATTTACCTCCCTAAAAGTAGGATTAAAATTATTGGTACCACGGTACCACCACAAGGATGGAGCCACTTTTTTAACGCTTCCAAGCAAAGGATGAAGGTTATGATATGATTTCCCAATTAACTAATAATAGTAGCAGAATCCCTATCATAAGGTACGGAGAAAAACTTTGAATCCCATGCTAAGTAGTTATTAAGTCATCTTAAGGAACACTAACATTTTTGAGTGGTCTAGCTTCTACGGTGATAAATCTCCGATATGCATCATGGATGATACCCAGCTATAGGGATGGCAAATTTTTACCATTTTTTTTTTTTTGGTACAAGCGGGCGATCACACTCATCTAGTGCGAGTCAGCCCAGAAAGATACGAGTACAAAACTTGCTTCAAAGGAATAGGGCAGGGATCGCCAACACTCCACGTCCACGATCCGGCATGCTGGGCCACAAATGATGCAACCCAGTCCGCCGCCGCATTGGCCTCCCGGAAGATATGGCGGATCTGGACACTATCCACATCCCGCAGCATAGACCAAATTTCCCTAAGGATCGGATTGATATGACCAGAAGGGCAAATCACCTTCTTCAGCCAAGAGATGACCGTCATGGAATCACCCTCGATGAAGAGCCTCTGAACGTGAAGAGTACGAACAGCAAATGAAATACCCACCCAGGCCGCATGAAGCTCAGACATGGGGACAGAGGAGTCTAGAGAGCCAATCCTCCAGCTGCCAATAAACCACCATGAGTACCGCGGATAACAAAGCCAGATCCAGCAACTCTACCACGGACACTCCCGTCAAAGTTGAGTTTGACCACCCCTAGAGGAGGGGGTTCCCAAGAAATGAAAACCGTTTGCCGGTTCGCTGCCGAAGCAGCAGGGGAACCCCAGAGGCCAAAGGTGTCAAAGCCAACACGGGCATAGTCCGCCATCAAGAATCTAATCTTCCTCACAATGCTAAGAGTGGAAAGATTTTCTCCAGTAAAGATGAACAGATTCCTGGACAGCCAGATCTGGTACGCCGTAGTAGCCCACAAACCTTTCTTCTGAATGGAGCACTGCCGGAGATCAGAGAGAAAGGAAGAATGATGAGAGCCCATGTCCTCCTGGCTACTAGTGTAACCTATCCTGATCCAGACCTGTCTAGCTCTGGGGCAGCCAAAGATAGCATGATCAGAAGATTCCTCCTCCAGAAAGCATAAAGGACAGGTCGGCTAAATAGATAAGCCCCTACGCGAAAGAAGACCACAAGTAAGGAGACAGTCCCACATGAGCTTCCAAATGAACAGCTGAACCTGGGGATAATAGGAAGCTTCCAAATCCAAGCTGCATTAACCGACGCTGGGACTGAGGCCTAAACAAGTTGACCAGATCCCTAGAGGGGGCCTTAGAAAGACAGGTTCTCTGCCAGATCCTGGTGTCCGAAGAGTGTTCAGAGATAAGAGGCATCGAGACAATCCGACGAGAGAGGTCCAATCCAAAGAAACTGGTCACCAAGGGGATATGCCAAGCTGGGGGATCAGAGGAGATCAAATCCTTAACCCTTAAGTTAGCTGGGACATCAATCGGATGAAGGATGGCCACCTAGAAAGAGGAAGCTCAGCAATCCATGAATCCTGGACAACATCAATCGATGAGCCATCTCCAATCATCCACGAAGTATGCTCCAAAATAGTCTGACCATAATGACAAACCGCCTTCCAGAAGGAGGAACAACCACGAGGCGGAGAAATAGATGAGTCAGACGACCAATCACCATACCTCGATCGCATCAGCGAACTCCAGAGGCAATGCGGCTCCAGAAGGAATCTCGAAGCATGTCTAGCAAGAAGGGCCTCTCGACGAGTAATAAGAGACTGAATGCCAAGACCACCCTCTTGGATAGGCATACAGACCATATCCCAAGATAAAAGATGCATCCCGTGACCTCCTTGCATAGAAGCCCACAGAAAGTCACGAAAGCATTTTTCAATCCTCTTCAGGCAGGTAATAGGAATAGCAGCATTCGACATAAGATACAAGGGAAGAGAGGACAGAACCGAGTGAATAATAATGACCCTGGCCATCATCGAGAGATTAGTGACCTGCCAGCTCTCTATGCGCTGACGAACCTGCCTCTCAATCGCTGCATAATCAGAACATCGGGGACGTCTCCCAGTATGGGAATCCCCAAATACATAAGCTTGTCCGCTTGAGAAGTAATACCTGACAACTGAATAATGACTTCTCTGGTGTCCTGGGAGTCTTCGGGCTGAAACATATAGAGGATTTGAGAAAATTGACCTTTTGACCCGAGGCCTGACAATAGCTCTGGATAATAGTATGAAATGACGCAGCATCATCAATAGAGGCCCTGCCCAACAGAATACAGTCATCAGCAAAAAGTAGGTGAGAAACGGAGGGCCCCTCAGACTCGGCCATAAAGGGAGTGATCCGACGATCAATCTGAGCCTGACATAAAGCACGAGAAAGATCATCCACGGCCAATATAAACAACAATGGAGATAAAGGACAGCCTTGTCTAAGACCCACAGAGGAGCGAAAGAACTCAGACGGGCTACCATTGACGATCAGAGAAAAAGAGGGCCTATCAATACAGGCCATAATCCATTCAATAAACAGACCATCAAACCCAAACTCCAAAAGAGTGCGATACAGAAGGCCCAGCACATACGATCATAAGCACGCTCCATATCGAGCTTAACGGCCATAAGACATCGGCTGACCGGGGCACGCTGTAGGTCATACATAAACTCCTGGGCTATAAGGACGTTATCAGAAATAGTCCGTCCTCTGATAAATGCCCCCTGCTCCACAGAGATGAGGCGAGGGATCACCACAGCAAGGCGGCTAGCTAAAAGATGAGCACAGACCTTGTACAAAGTAGTGCAAAGACTAATCGGCCGAAAGTGCTGCGGGAGGGAAGCATCCACACGCTTTGGAACCAAGGAGATATAAGTCTGATTCCAATCTAAAGGAATATGTCTAGCATGGAAAACATCCAGGATAGCCTGAACAACCTCCTGTCCGATAATGTCCCAATAGTGACGAAAGAAGAATGGCGGGAACCCATCAGGTCCAGGGGCCTTATCCGGACCAAGCTCCCAAAGGGCCTCCCTAACCTCATCAGCAGAAATCGTCCGAATAAGCATGTCATTATCCACAGAGGAGACCTTTCTGGCCTCCGGAACCTGCACAACCGGACCTCCAACACTTGAAGACTCAGTCCATCTAGACTGGAAGAAATGAAGAAGAAGATCCCGGATAGAGTGGAAATCCTCCCGAATATTCCCCTCATCATCAACTAACCTCCGAACCCTATTACCAGCCCGCCTCTTTAGGGTAGCCTGATGAAAGAATCTGGTGTTACGATCCCCATCACAAATCCAATGGACCCTAGACCGCTGCCACCAGTACATCTCCTGCTGACGGAGAAGGGAGTGATGACGAGCAAGCAGCTCCCTCAGCACCGACATATCCAATCAACCAGAAAGCCATCCTGATCCTCCTTAGTCTGTAAGATAGTGATGTTCTCTTCAACACTTTCAACTTGTCTGACCAGATCCCCCACCTTCATTCTGTTCCATCTGGACAGCCGATGCCTAGCCATCCTAAGACAGCGAGAAAGCCGGTAAACAGCATTACCCCTAATAGGAGTATGCCAGATCTGAGAAATGATGGAACGAGCACCAGGATAGCCTGTCCAGAACTTCTCAAACCTAAACTGTTTCCGCATAAGCTGATCAACCTCAGTGGAAATCATAATCGGGTAGTGATCAGAAGCAATCCGAGGCAGGTGAGTGACAGATACCATCGAGAACCTCTGGAGCCACTGAGGATTAGCCATAGCTCTGTCAAGTCTTTCCCAGACCCGGGCCGATCCCTGGCGGTTGTTACACCAAGTGAATTGTGGCCCCCCAAATCCCAAATCCATCAATCCAGAGGAAGCAATAAAGGTTCTGAATTCCAAAATATCAACTGAGCCAGTAACTCGTGACCGCCACGTTTCTCTTTAGCCTCAGTGATACAGTTGAAATCCCCCGCAACAATAGTCGGATAACCCTGAGCAAGGAGCGAGAGCAGCTCCGACCAGAGAACCCTTCTCACCCGATAGTCGTACTGGCATAAACTGCTAATAGAAGCCAAGGATCAGAAGTCCCCTCAGTAACAACAAGGCTAATAAGCTGGTTACATTGATGAAAAGCATCAATCGTAACAGCAGCATCACGCCAGATAGCCAACATGCCTCCCGCCAAACCTTCAGCCTCCACAGCATAAGAAGACCAGGATCGGGCAATTTGTCTACGAAATCGAGCAAGACTATCACCCGACAACCTGGTTTCTAAGAGAATACAAATATCAAATTTATGTAACAGCAATAATCTACTAAACGAGGAGCGAAAAGAAGGCTTTCGAGCTCCTCGTACATTCCATACTAGAATCTTCATTTACAAGGTGGAGGAAACTGGGACCCTTCCCTGGTCTCCTTCATAACACAATCTACAATATCCCCATCCATAAAGTGTCTACTGGAGACAATAAAGAGGAAGAGGCCGATAGGCCCTCCCCTGCAATACCCTCCTTATCAGCCTGGGGACCCTGAGTACAGACAACATCGATCAATAAATCCATCTCCCCCTTCTGAATGTGACAACACCAGAACCTGGGGACCTTCCTGACTGCTAGGAGGCTGATTCGCCTGGGAAGGAGAGCTTCTGAATACCCCCACACTCATGGCAGAATGAACCTTCCCTTTGCCTTTATGCTTATCCAACTTAGAAATAGACCTTGGTGGCAGCGATACCTCCGATCTTGCTCGCTTGAGAGGAGCTGGATAGGCATCCTTACTTCCCAACTGGACCTCTCCACCAGCAGCCGATGCAAGAGCAGCGAATGGATTAGCTGAAAGTTCAGAATGAACCTCTCCACCACCCAAAATGTCTCCCATTTCAGCATCCATTCGGAATGTTCAGAATGAACAGTACCGGCACGCCCCTTCAGCATCGGCACGCCATCCTTCCCAGAAACAGGGGCCTCCGCTTCCACCACTGACAGAGCCTTCCCCTTAGCCAAACCTGAAGCTTTCTTCATCGCCAGTGATGGTCTCCGGCGAACCGTCTTCCGGAGTAATCCAAGCGTCAGGCCTACTGAAACCCTCACGAAAGCCATCCTTTCCCTTAGGTGAAGCAGGGGAAGAAGATGAGGGAGCCGAAGAGGACTTCACCTGAGCCTTGCCCTTGTCAACCTTCAGAGGACCTGGAGCTGCCTTCCGCTGACGGACCGCAACCAACCATGGCCCAAAAGCAGGTACCGCATCAGCGTCGCCGTCTACAGACGTCTCCGGATGCAAGGCAGGGGACCCCCAGATGAAGAGAACCACAACGGAGGCACACTCCTTCCAAACTTTCATAACTGATTTGCTGCCAGAAGGGAAGATAGCTCCCCTGAACACGGACTCCTGGGCGAAGAGGGCAACGAAGATCGATCCTCAGACAAGCCCGCGTGAAGCCCCCTCTATTCATCGCCTTCGTCGCAGCATCAACACAACAAATTCACCAGCTGGTTCCAGTATCGCTCTGATGAAGGCCTCCTTCCAAAATTCAAGAGGTAAATTAGGCAATCGAACCCATACCAAAACAGTAGGGATCGAATCTTCAGCAGGATGAACTCCGCTCGCCAGGCCTCTGTTCCAACCAACTGACCGTTCACCACCCAGGGCCGATGCAGAGCCAAGTTTCTGGCTTCCAAGGAGGCAAACCGAAAATATGACATCTAAATGCCAGACTGAGAGGAACAATCTCACCAGGAATGCCGACCCTTCTGAATTCCCTGATCACAGCTTCAGCCGGAATCCATTTGTTGTACGTCCGAGCGAGAATGGCAGTGTTCTGCCAGCATGCCACCTCTGCTTCAAGCTCCGCCGCTGGGATGCAGACCACCTCAGGGAAAGAGTCTTCGAGCCTCGCCACAACCGCCGGCGAGGGAGCAGATGAGACCCACTGAAACCCCTCCTCCGAACCCCTCTTCCCAGAACTCCGGCCACCTACAGCCGAATCAGAAGCCATGGGAGAAGAGAGTAAGCCGGACGGAACTCACAGTGAGCTGGAGAAGCCAAGAAGACTCAGATCGCCGAAGAATCAAGAACGACAACGTCGGATCACGAATCTTAAAGCACGGACATTAACCAGCGCCAGAGACCTTGGAAGCACGAATTTCAAAGCACTCAGCATCGATCGCAACACTTAACGGCAAATTTTTTTTTTTTTTTTTGATCTAAATAGTTAAACAGGTATAAAAATTATTCGTTAACGAGTAAACAGATAAATGATTAAGAACGGTATCCTTCATCCCATCTTTGTTTATCCATTTTTATCTCCTTTAGCTTTAATATAATATATTTAAATATATATATATATATATATATATATAAATATTAAAAAATTAAAATAAAAAAATATATACTAAAAAAATTTAGTAAAACACCTTTGAATTTCTCTATCTCTTTTCTTCTTTCATGTAGTCACTCTGAACATCAAAGCCAGAATTCTAGCGAATTAATTTTTCTTCTCCTTAATTTTTTTTTAATTTTTAATAAATTATAAGTTTAATAAAATAATTTTATTTTTTATATAAATAATTAAATAAATATTTATTTATTCGAACGAGTATTTTGTTTTCGTCTCATTAACTATAACAATTTAATAAAATAAAAAATTAAAAAAATTCAACGAAAATGAAAACCATTAAAAACCGAACCGAATGCACCATCAAACTGATGCATCTAGAAGGTAGCCATCAAAGTCTTGTTTGGCAAGCTGTAAGATTGTTCCTAAGAACCTTCAATCCTAGAAAAAAGTGTCTTTTTTTTTTCTTAACCATGGGGTGCGACTTCCCATGCAATCATGGAAAGTAACTAAACAAATCAGGTCCTTCGTGATAGAGATATAGACTAAAAGATATGCTTTATGTTATATCTTTACATTTTAATGAGAATTCATTTGAGCAATGTGTGCCATTTACTATATATGTACATGTGTCTAGTATTTACAAAGAGTATTTGATCTAGTGTGTAGAGTACGGCTTACACACAGAAGACTAGATCATCGGTTCTTTTGGAATACAAGTTTATTGTTCACAGTTTTAGATGAAATTAGACACACCATCAGTAGAACTGTAGCACAAATTTTTAGTAGGTCTGTCTTGACTACGGGGAATGGTTTAATCTAACTATTTGTGCTAGTACACTTTGTGTGTATTGAACAGGACCCAGTTGAGTTAATTATTTTATACTGACTTTATAAAATAATTTAAAACTCATGAATATTATGATTACTTATGCTTTTAATCTGAATTCTATTTCTAGACACGTGTATGTAGTGATTATTGCTTTGATTACACATAGAGTGAGATTCTATATGAGTCAATAACTCAGTGGGTTGGGCAATAACATTATATATATGGTGAATATTAATAGTTGAAGGAATCCACGTCCTGTTAATTTGGATTGATGATATCCCCTTGAGAAGCTTATAAGTTTTGATTGTATCAAATCTTGCAAGTGGATTTTGAATCCGATACATCAAATAAGTTAAGTGGATAAGTCTCAAGGATAATAACAGCCAATTAAATTATATTGTCAGTAATTAAATTTAATTGGTGGATATCTATAATCTTAACATGGGGAGATAATAAGTATTTAATATTAAGGCTCGAAAATATAAATTCGAATATGATTAGGAGTACAATTATAATTCTTAGTGGAATGAATTATAATTTACATAATTGAATCCTAACCCGGGATAGGATTGGAGATTTAATTACGTGGGAAGTCCTTTTTCATATTTGCCTATTGGTCCCTGTTGTAGCCCTATAAATACCCTCTCAGTTGGTTGCTAGGGTTAACATTTTGAGGAAAAAGAAAAACAAGAAACCCTAGGTCGGCCGAGAGATCCCACCATCTTGTGAGAGAAGGAAGGTATTTTCGGGAATACGGCGGAAGGCTAAAAGGTTGAGGTCGAGCAATCGAATCAAAGTGTTCCAAAGTTCAAATCTGAAGGTATGATCTCCTACTCTTAGATTAGAACGGTAAAAGTTTTTTGTATTACTCATATACGCTATAGCCATGATCTTGGGGTATTCCGCGCTCCCCAACAGTGGTATCAGAGCCACGGCTGATACTGTATATGAATAATGCGACCATGTTCTTCATTAATCGGAATATGCATGCGTGGGATGGATCGTGCTTGCTGCTAACATTATTTTGCAGGTTTCTATCCTGTTATTATGGTCACATGAATGTATGTGTTTTGATTTAATATTGCTTAGATCTGTTTTGTGAACTCCGGTTTAAGGAGGCGTAGGATCATTGTAATATTTCATAGCATGTATGCTCCGATTTTTTGAGAGCTTTGTGATTGTAAATACGTAGCATGTGAACTCCTATATGGAGGCATAGGATTTTTGTAATCTAGTGTGGCTCTATGGAGGAAGAAGACCTGCTGCACGTTGCAGGATATGATTCTAAGGATAATCGGTTGAAGATAGGATTCTAAGGAGAATCCGTTGCAGATAGGATTCTAAGGAGATTCCGTTGCATGATAGGATTCTAAGGAGAATCCGTTGCATGATAGGATTCTAAGCAGAATCCGTTGCAGATAGGATTCTAAGGAGAATCCGTTGCAGATCACGATTCTAAAGGAAAATCCAAAGCGCGAAGGGAGATCCCCGCTGGGGGCCAGCCCCCAGAACCCGTATGCGAAGCGGCAAATCGTCGAGCAAAGTAGCAATCATGGTGCAACAGGGATCTTCATCTGCGTGGAAAATTTTGACCATAATAACAGGGATTTTATTTATCTTGTTTATATTGGTTATGTTGCATACTTGCTTGATTGTTTATCCTTTTGTTCTTATGTCTATAACTAAGAGAACATGGTTAATTGGATAATCACTTGCTGTTTGTGTTTTGAATTTATAAGATAATCAAACATAAGTTTTATAACCCTCAAAATATTTTAAATAACTAAGTGGGAGAGGGATTAATCACATTTAAATCCCATGGTCCCATCACTTGTTTATTGGTGAGGTAGTTAATTTCATGTGTTAGCATTAGTGCTTTCCTCCCCATAGGATGAAATTGATT
Organism: Calamus simplicifolius; assembly: GCA_900491605.1. NCBI lineage: Eukaryota > Viridiplantae > Streptophyta > Magnoliopsida > Arecales > Arecaceae > Calamus > Calamus simplicifolius. The sequence goes on from UESW01004908.1 coordinate 271,618, forward strand.
GCCAGCTCACCAAGAATAATCCCTAGTAGTTGTTAATGTTGGATTACCTCTCCATCTGAGGGATCCACCATGGGACAATGGATCTAGGATTGAGTGATGGTATACACTTAGGTATAAATATTGGTATCCTCCCCATCGGAGTCACTACAAATATTTATATGACCAAAGTTAGCCAGCTAATTAATTTTACTTGGTATGTTACCTTTTACCTAGATAGTAAAATTAATAGGTTTTATCTGTCTAGACAAATGATGAGTAGTAGATGTCCTCCCATCGAGGTATACTATTCAAAGTGTACTAGGCTGCTGGCAAATTCTTTTATTATGTAGTGGTTGAGGGGCCCTACTTATAATTTTGAATTTAAAGTTTATTGCTCATTATATCTTATTTGATGTATGAATGATTCTCAGGATTAAAATGTCTTCTTTCAATCCACTTGCTGTGATACTCAAAGAAAACAAATTGACTGGTCCTAATTACATTGATTGGAAAAGAAACCTGGATATAGTGTTAACTGCAGAAGGGTACAAGTATGTGCTCACTCAGGTCTGTCCTACAGAGCCCGGTGAAGGGGCTTCAGATGAGGAGTCCCAAGCTTACCGTAAGTGGGTTAAGGCTGATGAGATGGCGCGGTGTTACATATTGGCATCTATGTCAAATGTTCTGCAACATCAGCATCAATCTATGCCCTCTGCCTATGACATGATGTTCAACCTCAAAGAAATGTTTGGGGATCAGAGTCGTGTAGCTAGGCAGACTGCGATGAAAGAGCTGATGAACACTAATATGGCTGAAGGAACTTCTGTCAGGGATCATGTTCTAAAGATGATTAGTCTTCTGAATGAACTGGAGATCCTTGGAGCGGAGATGGATGGGGAAACCCAGGTTGATATCATTCTCCAGTCCCTACCTGATTCTTTTAAGCAGTTCTGCCTAAATTACACCATGAACAAAATGAATTTTTCACTGGCAGAGCTACTTAAAGAACTTCAGGTAGCAGAGAGTTTCATTAAGAAGCCTGCAGTTGCTATGGTTACTGAAAAAGGTTCTTCTTCGAAGTCTCATGCTAAGAAGAAGAAAAAGGTTCAGAAAAAGAAACAGCATCAGGCCCCACAGCCCAATGGGGAATAAAAAAGAAGGGAAAGTGCTTCGTCTGCAAGCAGCCAGGTCACTGGAAGCAGCAATGTCCAGTTTGGCTTGCCAGGAAACAGGCTAGAGGTATATCTCATTCACTTGTAGTTGAAACTTGTTTAGTGCTGTTATCTACCAGTGGCTGGTGTGTAGATACGGGAGCCACTAATCATGTTTGCAATTCTTTGCAGGGGTTCCAGCAGACCCGGCAGCTAAGTGATGGGAGATTTACATATTTCTGAGAGATGGCACGAGAGTGTCAGTAGTTGCAGTGGAGATTTTAGCTTTTCTTTTAGTAGAAATAGAATTTTAATATTAAAAGACTATTTTTTTGTACCTTCAATTAGAAGGAATTTAATTTCAGTTTCTAAGTTGGTTGATGATGGATATTCAGTTTATTTTAATGACTCCGTTGTTATTAAGAAAAATAAACATTTTATCTGTTCTGGTACATTGGTGGATGGTCTTTATATTATTAATCCTGTTTCTCCTACTGTGCAACTAAATGAAGTGAATAACATAATAGACCATGTAAGAGAAAACATCCTTCTGAAATGAATCAAACTTATCTTTGGCACTTGCGCCTAGGTCATATAAATCTAAGATGGATTTCTAGACTGGTTCAAGATGGACCATTAGGTTCATTGGAAGTAGAGGCACTACCGGTCTGTGAATCTTGCTTAGAAGGAAAAATGACCAAGCGGCCATTCTCGGCCAAAGGCAATAGAGCTAAGGAGATATTAGAATTGGTTCACTCTGATTTGTGTGGCCCAATGAACATCCAAGCTAGAGGTGGTTTTGAGTACTTTGTCACTTTTATTGATGATTACTCAAGATATGGGTATATTTATCTGATGCGCCGTAAGTCTGAATGCTTTGAAAAATTTAAAATTTTTAAGGCAGAAACGAGAACCGTCATGGTAAAAATATCAAGACACTACGATCCGATCGTGGTGGCGAGTACCTCTTAGGGGAGTTCACAGATTACTTATTAGATGCTGGGATTGAATCCCAGTTGTCTGCACCTAGTACGCCACAGCAGAATGGTGTAGCTGAAAGAAGGAATAGGACTCTTATGGATATGGTTAGATCTATGATGAGTTATTCAGACTTACCTATTTCGTTTTGGGGATATGCATTGGAGATAGCTGCATATATTCTTAACTTGGTACCATCTAAGTCAGTACCTAAGACACCCACAGAACTGTGGACTGGGCGCAAGCCTAGTCTAAGACATGTTCGGGTTTGGGGTTGTCCAGCACATGTACTAAAAGGTAAACCAGATAAGTTGGAATCAAGGACAGATGTATGCTTCTTTGTTGGATATCCTAAAGGAACAAAAGGTGGTTTATTTTATTGTCCTAAGGATCAGAAGGTCATTGTTAGCACCAATGCCCGATTCTTGGAGGAGGACTATATTATAGACCACAAACCCAGAAGTAAAATTGCTCTAGAAGAGTTGAGAGGCAATAAAACTAGACTGGCTCCTTTAATACCAATAGTACAAGCAGAAACACCACAAGAAAGTGGGTTCCCAAACTTCCCAATAACTATTCGTAGTGGGAGAAGTATAGTAACACGAACTGACCCTGAACTGGTACAAAAGGATACCATTAATGCACCAGTTTCAGAACCAGTGCAGGTTGATGGAGCACAAGGATCAGAGTCAGATCGTATTACTACAAGCACATACAATCAGGTTGTGCCTCGTCGTAGTGGGAGGGTTGTAAATACACCTAAACGGTATGTTCCTTGGAGAGTCATATGACAGAATCTCTGATGAACTGGATACTGAACCCAGTAGCTACAATGAAGCATTACAGGATAAAGATGCAACTCTTTGGCAAAATGCTATGAAATCAGAGATAGAGTCTATGCACTTTAATCAGGTCTGGGATCTTGTAGAACCACCCGAGGGAGTAAAACCCATCGGATGCAAGTGGATCTATAAGAAGAAGAGAGGAGCAGACGGGAAGGTGGAAACCTTCAAGGCTAGGCTAGTTGCAAAAGGTTTTACTCAGAAAGAAGGGATCGACTATGAGGAAACCTTTTCACCAGTAGCTATGCTTAAGTCTATCCGGATTCTCTTATCCATTGCAGCTCATTTCGATTATGAAGTTTGGCAAATGGATGTCAAGACAGCTTTCCTTAATGGAAATCTTGACGAGTGCATTTACATGATGCAACCAGACGGTTTTATAGTAAAAGGCCAGGAGCACTTGGTGTGCAAGCTTAAGAGGTCCATTTATGGACTTAAGCAGGCATCTAGATCTTGGAATACTCGTTTTGATCAAGCTATTAAATCTTATGGTTTTGATCAAAGTCCTGACGAGTCATGTGTGTACAAGAAGCGTGATGGAAAAACTTTGGTGTTTCTGGTGCTATATGTGGATGACATCTTACTTATTGGAAACGATATGGGAGTGTTATCTTCGGTCAAGGTATGGTTATCTGGACAATTTGATATGAAGGACTTGGGAGAAGCAAGTCACATCCTAGGGATCAAGCTTTTGCGAGATCGCAAGCAAAGGATGATATGCTTATCTCAAGCCACTTATATCGATAAAATTCTCACCCGTTTTGGTATGCATAATTCCAAGAAAGGATTTCTTCCTTTCAGGCATGGAATTTCTCTATCTAAGGATCAGTGTCCTAAGACACCTGAAGAGATAGAAAGTATGAAGGCAGTTCCTTATGCTTCTGCAGTAGGAAGCCTAATGTATGCTATGCTATGTACTAGACCTGATATCTGTTTTGCCGTAGGCATGGTTAGCAGATTTCAGTCTAACCCTGGGCGAGAACATTGGACTGCAGTAAAACATATAATTAAGTACCTGAAAAGGACTAAAGATTATATGTTAGTTTACCAAGCAGATAGTCTTGTGCCTATAGGATATACAGATTCGGACTTCCAATCAGATAATGAATCTAGGAAATCAACCTCGGGATATGTGTTCACTTTGGGTGGTGGAGCAATTAGCTGGAGGAGTGTGAAGCAAACTTGTGTTGCTGACTCTACCATGGAAGCTGAGTATGTGGCTGCATCTGAGGCTACAAAAGAGGCTGTTTGGCTAAGAAACTTTCTTTTGGATCTTAGTGTGATACCTTCAGTGCAATTACCTATTACACTTTATTGTGATAATAGTGGGGCAGTTGCTAATTCGAAGGAACCCAGGACCCATAAGAAATCTAAACACATTGAGCGTAAGTATCACCTGATACGTGACATCGTGCAAAGAGGTGACGTGCTGGTGATCAAAGTTACATCTGAGGACAACCTGGCAGACCCTTTTACAAAGAGTTTAACTTCGAAAGTGTTTGATAGACATGTAGAGGGCATGGGAGTTAGATGTGTACAAGCATTGCTTTGAGTCTAAGTGGGAGATTGATAGAGATATAGACTAAAAGATATGCTTTATGTTATGTCTTTACATTTTAATGAGAATTCATTTTGAGCAATGTGTGCCATTTACTATATATGTGCATGTGTCTAGTATTTACAAAGAGTATTTGATCTAGTGTGTAGAGTACGGCTTACACACAGAAGACTAGATCATCGGTTCTTTTGGAATACAAGTTTATTGTTCACAGTTTTAGATGAATTGGACACACCATCAGTAGAACTGTAGCACAAATTTTTAGTAGGTCTGTGACTACGGGGAATGGTTTATTCTAACTATTTGTGCTAGTACACTTTGTGTGTATTGAACAGGACCAGTTGAGTTAATTATTTTATACTGACTTTATAAAATAATTTAAAACTCATGAATATTATGATTACTTATGCTCTTAATCTGAATTCTATTTCTAGACACGTGTATGTAGTGATTATTGCTTTGATTACACATAGAGTGAGATTCTATATGAGTCAATAAACTCAGTGGGTTGGACAATAACATTATATATATGGTGAATATTAATAGTTGAAGGAATCCACGTCCTGTTAATTTGGATTGATGATATCCCCTTGAGAAAGCTTATAAGTTTTGATTGTATCAAATCTTGCAAGTGGATTTTGAATCCGATACATCAAATAAGTTAAGTGGATAAGTCTCAAGGATAATAACAGCCAATTAAATTATATTGTCAGTAATTAAATTTAATTGGTGGATATCTATAATCTTAACGTGGGGAGATAATAAGTATTTAATATTAAGGCTCAAAATATAAATTCGAATATGATTAGGAGTACAATTATAATTCTTTAGTGGAATGAATTGTAATTTACGTAATTGAATCCTAACCCGGGATAGGATTAGGAGATTTAATTACGTGGGAAGTCCTTTTCATATTTGCCTATTGGTCCCTGTTGTAGCCCTATAAATACCCTCTCAGTTGGTTGCTAGGGTTAACGTTTTTGAGAAAAAAGAAAAACAAGAAACCCTAGGTCGGCCGAGAGATCCTACCATCTTGTGAGAGAAGGAAGGTATTTTCGGGAATACGGCGGAAGGCTAAAAGGTTGAGGTCGAGCAATCGAATCAAAGTGTTCCAAAGTTCAAATCTGAAGGTATGATCTCCTACTCTTAGATTAGAACAGTAAAAGTTTTTTGTATTACTCATATACGCTATAGCCGTGATCTTGGAGGTATCTGCGCTCCCCAACACTCGACCTACTGAAACTGTTAACCAAATAATCGGACGTCCAATCCTTCTCCAAGAAAGGCACCTTTCCAGGAAAACGCATGGCAACCACACGAGGGCTAAGAGCTAAAAGAAAACATCTAATTCTTCTACCGAAGCAGAAGAAGAGCGTCTCCAGAAGCCAAGATAGGATTAAAAGCCTAAGGTCTGGCTTGAAATAAATTATTAGATCTGATGTGGTACTATTAAGATTTAAAAGAATTAATTAGACTGAACATGAATTCAATAATTGATATTAAATTAAGTTACTGATATGTACGAACTTCAAAATTTTAATTTCATTGGATAGTCTGTTTGTGGGTGTTTGGCAGATGGTGGCTACCTAATGAATCAGACTGAGGCTAGAGTTTCACTCTATGTCCTTAAGACAATTTCGTCCCGCAATGGTGCTTACGGTCAGTATGACGATTGTCTCCCAGGATACAACAGTCTCCTTTTGATGAAAGCAGCACTACAATTCACCAAAACTTTCGAACCAAGAATGCTACTCTCTTTTCAATGCACTATTGCTATACTATCCTTAGGAAAGTATGCAAATGCCTAAGAGAAGAAGACTAGAATTGATTCAAATTGAACTCAATTCGGAATGGCTTGGGATGAATGAAATGAGAGGGTCTAGGGTCCTATTTATAGGTTTTTAGGTACCCTTTGGAAGCAACCCTACGAATTTAATTTAATTTAAATTCTAAAATCAAAGGATGTGAGGGTTAAGGGCTTATCACCCTTGATATGCCCTTTAGACATCGTGATCTTTAGATCAGGCGATCGGATAAGCCTTTTCATGGCTGTGATCTGAAGATCAGCCGATCAGATAAGCCTATCCTTATCCTGATAAGCCTTTTCATCATCGTGATCTGATGATCATGTTATCAGATAGGCGGTTCATGTCTTTGATATGCCTTTTCATGATCGGACCATTGACTTATCTCCACCGACGATCGAACGGGTGCCTTATTCAACCCTTATCACCAACCGTCCTGTTGACTAGTCAACCAACCATCCTGTTGACTGGTCAACCGACTGGTCAACCGACGGTGTCAGCCATTGGATCGCGATCGCGATCATGATTTGATCACCACATCTCGACCCTTCATCCGATCGATCAATGATCAATTGATCTCAGCCCCTTATCTTGATCCGATCAGTCTCCACCGTCGGATCATCATGATCTAGAAAAAAATTTAAAGCCCCTCAAGCTCCTCGCGACGATGCGCACAGCGAAGTGCGCCTACAAAGCGCCCATTGCGCCCTTCGCACATGCGCGTGCGCGTGCGTGAGGGTGATGCTACGCATCACCCTCAAGCTCTCCACTTATGGTGAGCCTAAGGAACTTAAGCTTCAAGGAAGTGGTTTCCATATAAGTGAACCTTCCTTTCTTGTTTTTCCGATATGGGACTAAATGTCCCCGCAATTTCTCATTCACACACTAAGGGCGGTAATGGGCTTTCAAGGCCCATTAGGGTATTTAGGCTATTTTGGCCCATTACCCAACAATCCCCCACATGAATGGAAATTGGACTTAGATCAAGATCATCAAAGATCAGCAAAGGCAAACCCCCACATAAAAGGATTTTAATGCAAATGAATATGCAGACACACTAAAGAGAGTATAATGGGATGAAGTTGTATCGGGATAGGTAGCTTGTGGCTTTGAACCTTCCTTAGTGAGTTGTTATCGAGTTTACTTGCTAAAAGGTGAACATGATGTCTTGAACCTTTCAGCGTTTTGTGTAAACTAAGACAATAACAATCACGCAACTTCTTCCCGAGCATTCTTTTGGTTCTCATGGTTGTGTTCATTTTGGCCCCGAACAACTCCTGGTCTCATGAGTGCTTCAGAGAATTAAACCTTAAAATTCTCATAGAATTGGCCCAGTTCACACTCACATAGGTGATTCTTATTAAGAGTATCCTGCTATACCCCACATGATGTTCATGTCATAAGAATCATTAAAAGCAATGCTTATCCTAGTACCTTTAGCAGGTAGCACCAATTATCATAGGAATGAGTAGGATTGTACATCCTTAGTGCTATCAAGTCTCTTCATAATTTAGTTGTCCCTTTTGAACCTAGATCTTGGGATCTCCAGTCAGCTAGGTTGGGTATCCACTATGAAGATTTTTCAGTTATAGGTTTTAAACCCATTCCCCTCGATAAACAGTTTACTTGATCTCTTGGTAACCCCTTTGTTAATGGATCCGCTAGGTTTTTCTTTGACTGAACATAGTCAATAGAAATTACACCAATTTCAAGTAACTGCTTAATGGTATTATGTCTGCGACGTATATGTCTAGACTTACCATTATACATCTTATTCTGTGCTCTGCATATTGCCGATTGACTATCACAATGTATGCATATTGCAGACACAGGCTTTGGCCAACATGGAATATCTTCTAAAAGGTTTCGAAGCCATTCTGCTTCTTCAGCTGCCTTTTCTAAGGCAATAAACTCAGATTCCATAGTGGATCGAGCTATACATGTTTGCTTAGAAGATTTCCATGACACAGCACCTCCTCCTAAGGTGAATACATATCCACTTGTGGATTTTGTATCTTCTGTGTTAGATATCCAATTTGCATCACTGTATCCTTCTAGTACAGCTGGATATCTTGAATAATGTAATCCATAACTTAGGGTATATCGCAGATATCTTAATACCCTTATTAGAGCTGTCCAATGATTTGGACCTGGATTACTTGTAAATCTACTCAACTTATTGACAGCATATGCTATGTCAGGACGAGTGCAATTCATGACATACATTAAACTGCCAATTATACGTGAGTATTCCAATTGAGATATGGGTTCTCCAGTATACTTAGCCAAATGTAGATTAACATCTACAGGTGTTTTCACCGGGCTAGTATCATACTTTTTATACTTATTTAATATTTTCTCAATATAATGAGATTGAGATAATATTATTTCTTCAGATGTTCTAGTGATTCGAATCCCTAGTATAACATCTGCAACACCCATATTTTTCATATCAAAATGTTTGATCAACATTTTCTTTGTCTGTTTAATCATTTCAGTATTACTACCAATGATTAACAGGTCATCTACATATAAGCAGATTATCACATACCCTTCAGGTAGGGTTTTGGCATATATGCATTTGTCACATTCATTTATTTTGAATCCATTTGATAACATACATTATCAAATTTTATATGCCATTGCTTAGGTGCTTGCTTTAATCCATATAAGGATTTAACAAGTCTACACACCTTCTTTTCTTGTCCTGGAACAATAAATCCCTCAGGTTGTTCCATGTATATTTCTTCATCTAATTCACCATTCAGAAAAGCAGTTTTAACATCCATTTGATGAATTTCAAGATTGTTAATGGCTGCAAAAGCGATTAACATTCTTATAGATGTTATTCTACTTACTGGTGAATAGGTATCAAAGAAGTCTATACCTTCTTTTTGTTTGAAGCCCTTAGCCACTAATCTGGCTTTATACTTGTCAATTGATCCATCAGCCTTTAGCTTTTTCTTAAAAATCCACTTGCACCCTAAAGGTTTCATACCAGATGGTAAGTCTACCAACTCCCAGGTATGATTATGCATGATGGACTCAATTTCATTATTGACAGCTTCTTTCCAAAAGGGTGCTTCTGGATTAGACATTGCCTCTTTGAATGTCTGAGGTTCATCTTGTAACATATAAGTTACATAATCAGGACCAAAAGACTTTGCAACTCTTGGTCTCTTACTGCGTCTGGGTTCATCTTCAGGATATTCTTCCTGATGACTACTACTAGCAGTATTATCATAAGTTCTTTTATTTGAACTTATTTCTAATTTCCTTTTACTTGGAAATATATCTTCAAAGAATGTTGCATTCCTTGATTCCATGATTGTATTTTCTGTATATCAGTTATATCTGATTTATACACAAGAAAGCGATATGCACTACTATTATGTGCATAACCGATAAATATACAATCAACAGTTTTAGGTCCTATTTTGACCTTTTTGGGGTCCGGAATAGCTACTTTAGCTAGACACCCCCACACTCTTAAGTAATTGTAAGAAGGCTTCTTTCCTTTCCATAACTCATATGGAGTAACTTCCTTCTTCTTAAGAGGTATCTTATTAAGAATATGATTTGCTGAGAGAATTGCTTCTCCCCATAAATTCTGTGGTGTACCAGAATTTATTAACATAGCATTCATCATTTCTTTTAATGTGCGGTTTTTACGTTCCGCAATTCCATTAGATTGAGGCGAATAAGGAGCAGTAGTTTGATGAATAATGCCATGCTTGACAAAATTCGTCAAAAGGTGCATCATATTCACCACCTCTATCACTCCTTATGGCCTTAATCTTTTTGCCAAGTTGATTTTCAACTTCATTCTTATAACATTTAAACATTTCTAAAGCCTCATCTTTAGACTTTAGTAGATACACATAGCAGTATCTTGTTGAATCATCAATAAATGTTATAAAATACTTTTTACCTCCTCTAGTTTGAATTGACTTTAAGTCACATAGATCACTGTGAATTAAGTCAAGAGGTTCAGTATTTCTTTCAACTGATGGAAATGGTGTTTTTGCTAACTTAGCTTCAACACACACTTCACACTTGTAATGTGGATCGATTTCATGATTAGGTAATAATTCTAATTTCATTAATTTTCGTAATGAATTAAAATTCACATGTCCTAATCTATCATGCCATAGACAAGAGGAGTCAACCATATAAGCAGAAGAAGAAGCTTTATTTATTTCAAGGTTTCTGTGTACAGTCATTACATTCACCTTGAATAATCCATTATTCAAGTAACCCCTTCCAATAAATATCCCCCCTTAGTGAGTACAAATTTATCAGACTCAAGACCATCCTAAAGCCATGTTTGCTTAGGAGGGAGCCTGATATAAGATTCTTCCGGATGTCAGGGACATGTAGCACATCATTCAGTAGAAGCTCCTTGCCAGATGTCATCTTCATAACGATGCGGCCAAGTCCTTCTATCTTGGATGTAGCGGAGTTACCCATGACCAAATTTCTACCATTGATAGGAGTATATGATGAGAACATACTCTTATCAGAGCAGACATGTCTGGTAGCTCCAGTGTCGATGTACCACTCATTTGCTTTGTCAACCATGTTTGCTTCAAATACAACAGCTGACAGCATCATCTCGGATACCTCTTTGGATAGGGTTTCAGTAACGTTGACTTCTTTCTTTTCTTTATCCTTGAAACGCAGTCCTTGGATTTGTGTCCTTGCTTTCCACAAACAAAGCACTTTCCCTTGAATTTATATTTCTTTGGATTGCCCTTCTTCTGTTTAAAGCCTTCGCCTGGAAACTTGCGTTTCTTCTTCCCTTCTATGAGGTTGGCCTTTGGCTCAGCAGGTTGTCCTCCTGTCTTCTTGTCTTGGCTCTTATTGTCCTCCTCGATCCTCAGGCGGACAATTAGGTCTTCAAGTCCCATCTCCTTCCGCTTATGCTTCAGGTAGTTCTTGAAGTCCTTCCATAGTGGTGGTAGCTTCTCTATGATGGCAGCTACCTGGAATGACTCGCTGAGAGACATTCTCTCTGCATGTATCTCATGCAGGATGATCTGGAGCTCTTGGACTTGCTCCATAACTATTTTGTGGTCGACCATCTTGTAGTCTAAGAACCTTCCAACCACAAACTTCTTGTGTCCAGCATCCTCTGTCTTGTACTTTTTGTCCAGGGATGCCCATAACTCCTTGGCAGTAGCAATACTGCTGTACACATTGTACAGGGTATTGTCCAGACCATTCAGGATGTAGTTCTTGCAAAGGAAGTCTGAGTGCTTCCATGCCTCCACCGCAGCAATGACTTGCTTGTCGGTCTCCCCTTCCTTCAGGACAGGCGGATCTTCATTCAGCACTCTGACCAGGTTCAGAGTTGTGAGGTAGAACAGCATCTTCTGTTGCCACCTCTTGAAGTCCGTGCCAGAGAATTTCTCCGTCTCTCGGCTTGAATGGATGTCGTCATAGTAGCCATCTGCAGCAGCACTTCGTGGTAGCAAGGAATTGTCTTAAGATTATTTTTGGGTGTTTGGCAGATGGTGGCTACCTAATGAATCAGACTGAGGCTAGAGTTTCACTCTATGTCCTTAAGACAATTTCGTCCCGCAATGGTGCTTACGGTCAGTATGACGATTGTCTCCCAGGATACAACAGTCTCCTTTTGATGAAAGCAGCACTACAATTCACCAAAACTTTCGAACCAAGAATGCTACTCTTTTTCAATGCACTATTGCTATACTATCCTTAGGAAAGTATGTAAATGCCTAAAAGAGAAGAAGACTAGAATTGATTCAAATTGAACTCAATTCGGAATGGCTTGGGATGAATGAAATGCTTAGGTCTAGGTCCTATTTATAGGTTTTTAGGTACCCTTTGGAAGCAACCATACGAATTTAATTTAATTTAAATTCTAAAATCAAAGGATGTGAGGGTTAAGGGCTTATCACCCTTGATATGCCCTTTAGACATCATGATCTTCAGATCAGGCGATCGGATAAGCCTTTTCATGGCTGTGATCTGAAGATCAGCCGATCAGATAAGCCTATCCATATCCTGATAAGCCTTTTCATCATCGTGATCTGATGATCATGTTATCAGATAGGCGGTTGCATGTCTTTGATATGCCTTTTCATGATCGGACCGTTGACTTATCTCAACCGATGATCGAACGGGTGCCTTATCACCAACCGATGATCGGATGGATGCCTTATCACCAACCGTCCTGTTGACTGGTCAACCAACCATCCTGTTGACTGGTCACCAACAGTCCTTTTGACTGGTCAACCGATAGGTGTCAGCCGTTGGATCGCGATCGCGATCATGATTTGATCACCACATCTCGACCATTCATCCGATCGATCAACGATCAATTGATCTCAGCCCCTTATCTTGATCCGATCAGTCTCCACCGTCGGATCATCATGATCTAGAAAAAAAAAATTAAAGCCCCTCAAGCTCCTCGCGACGATGCGCACGTGCGAAGTACGCTTAGCGCCTACAGAGCGCCCATTGCGCCCTTCGCACACGCGCGACCCTCAAGCTCTCCACTTATGGTGAGCCTAAGGAACTTAAGCTTCAAGGAAGTGATTTATATAAGTGAACATTCTTTCTTGTTCTTTCTGATATGGGACTAAATGTCCCCGCAATTTCTTATTCACACACTAAGGACGGTAATGGGCTTTCAAAGTCCATCAGGGTATTTAGGCATATTTGGCCCATTACCCAACATAGTCAATAAAAATTTTATTGAGTCAGAGCCTATACCACTTGATGAATTTATTTAAACTCTAATTTCTTTTTTATTCCAAAAAATTACTCATCATCTCTTCATCTTCTTCCTCTTTCTTAATCCGAACGGAATCGGACTTCGTGTCGTGTCTGATCTCAAGACCATTAGGTAGCGTTTGATAGGAAAAATATTATCCATGGATAAGTGTATGGGATATAGTTTATCCCCTGGCTATCCCTAGGGATATTCCTTGGCTATCCCATTGATCATATCAAATGCAAAAAGTAAATCCATAGGATAACCTTTTTTTACTCTTATTTGGAGGGATAACCAGCTATTCAGCTTCTCTAGGGAATAAATTGAGGGGATATCCCATGGTTAACCATGGTTAACCATGGATTATCCCTTTGGTTAACTTTATTCTCTGCTATCCCTTATAGTTATAGCTTTTGGGAATAAGAAGGGATATCTAAGGGATATCCCCTGTTATCCCCTATTTCAAACACTACCTTAGTTGCAGTGGAAGCGTTGAGCGGAAAAGTCTCGCGTTGCAGCGCGGAATGATCTGCTGGGACCTTGTGGGAGGGTCCGCTGAACGGCCGCGTAAGAAGGGAGAAGATTCAACGTTCTTCACGGTTTAAAACGCTTGCGCTTTCTCTAGAAAGATCATGGGAGAAGACTAACTGCAGAAAGATTTCACCCAGGAGAAGGCTTCGTGGAGTAATTCCACCTTCACCCAGAGAAGACGCACGGAAAGCACGGGAAAGGAGGCGCGTGAGATCTTTATCATTCTCACGGAAAGAGCTTTCTTACATAAAAGAGAAGAAGACCGAGCTCTCAGGCTTCACGTGGGAAAGGAGTTGAATTTCCAAGGAAAAAGTCAAAGAAGCCGGTCAACCATGCTTTGGGTGGAAGGATTCTAGCGGGCGGGCGTGCGTGAAGAGAAGTGAGGAGCGTTTTCAGCAATGAATAAAAATAAATTCAAAAGAAAAGAGAACTGTGTTAGATTATCGTGAAGAGATAGAGTAGAGGGAGCGTTTAAATCAGCAATGAATAAAAATAAATCTCATGGCTAACCATGGTTAACCATGGATTATCCCTTTGGAGCTATCCCTTATAGTTATGGCTTTTGGTGATATCCAGGGGATTACTACCTAAGGGTTCGAGAGCAAACATATTACCGTTATACCAATTTAATTATTAATAATAAAGAATAAATAAGGCACTAAATCCCAACAAAATCATAGCACTAACTTTCAGCTTGAAATGCTATGCTTCGAACGCTCATGTCCATTTGTTTTGAAAATTTTTCTCATTCATGTTAAGCCATAGGCCCCATAAAATAAGGCAAATATCTAACTTAGCCTTCCTTTGACTGTTTGGTTAATGAATCTTTAGGAACAGTTTGGTTAATCACCATGCTAACTATCTTCAACCATAAAATCGCTAATGGTAATTGGATCACTTGTGATCCAATATCATAACTTTTGGTATAAGATGTTTCAAGAAGCAAAATCATCGTTGCTCGTGAATCATTGTGTTTGGAATGCAATAAAAATGAAAGAACATCATGCATATAATATCATAATACCATTAAAAACTTATTTGTATATAACATTATATATTATATTAATGATATATTATAATATATAGTAATATATTATTATAAAATATTTGTATATAATAAATATAGTATTTATTAAATTATTATAATATAAGAAAAAGAGATTGATAGATATAGAGATAAAATTGTTCTAATTTCTTGATGCAAATCATCGTTATCATGATCGATGATTCAGTATTTTTATTATTTAAATGGGATTGAGTATCAAAATAAGGATATCAATGCTTGAAACAATTCCATCACAATCTCAAAATTATCAATGGATGTTCTCCCAGCAAGGGTGCTTAATTAAAGATGCTGGCAGGACTCCACCCAAGTTCATCATTGGCAAGGTAGTATTCTGCAAGGTATACGGAAGCCTGAAAATAATCTAACAAACGACCATGAAATTAGAATGATCTAGCCGGCCGTCTGGAGTCTTTGGAATATCCCAGTAACTCAAGGCTCCAACAGACCATTAATCCATTAATCAAAAGGTTCCACAGAACCACCTCATCCATGGTCCTTCATTTCACCACGGCCTACTGCAGCGGGTAAAGTAGCAGCCTCGTGTCGTTTTCATCTGGTCCAGGCTTTGTTGCTGGCATGTTATCATGGGGGAAGGTTCGCTGTTCATCGAATCCAACCTAACCAAAATATTCTTGTCTGGTAGCTAATAAGTCATGGCTTAACTTTTCATATAAAGTACATTATGAATATTTTATTAGTAACGTGGTACAATTCAATAACACAGCATAGTTATTTTTACAAAAAATTGACATAAAAACAATTGTAATTATAATGTATAGTTTTGCCCCTTCTATTATTTATCACTTGTTTCTTCTGCGGCTTTCGACTGAGCCGTGCTTGGGTTGGCCTCCTTGTCTGCTTTAATTTCTTCCTCTTTTGCTTCCTTCTCTTCTTGGATTTCTTTTTCTTTGTCTTCTCCTCTCTTAATGATAGGTTCCATCAATTCATCCACCTTCTCTTCTATTTGATCAACCTAAACATCGTTTAATGTAAATGTTAACATCACGTGTCACAGTAATTCTTTGCCTCCACAAAATTAAAAACTCAATGGTTCACTGGTTAGCTGAATGAAGGTATCATGTTTTTTTTTAAACTATTTTTTTTTATTGAAAGTACTTGATTTCTGTTTTAGACTAGAAAGTTTGAGGCTTTGAAAAAGTAACATAGAAGGAAGTTAGAAATTTTTTAAAAAATAATCTTTTGATTATAAACAGATGATGAAAAGTTTTCGGCGGTCTAATTACTTGTAAAGAACCACTAGCCCAAAGCCTATGGTCAAAAGAATGGAATGGTCAACCCCACCCACTAGAACAATGGATATGTCTGACGATAAATGTAAGAAAACAACCCTCCGACATTAAGGGACCTTCTGAGAAATTTCCCCACCGACTTTTTGTGTGTTGATCTTATCATCAATAGGAAACCCAGAATTTAGTGATGGGAGTAAAGATCTCAATCTCCTATTTCTAATTGACTATTCAACTTCCCAATACCAAATCTACCCCAGATTAAGCTAACAAATAAGATTAGACATGCATGTTATGATATTTATATTAAAAAAAATTAACATTAAACTTATTAAGAAGGCACCTCACCGTGTGAAGGAAGGCTTCAGCTTTCTCTGCATCATTGTCTACTCGGTCTGCAATGGCCTCAATCTTCAAAGCTGCCTCCTTTAACCTTCCACCGCCAGGAAGTGCATCAGCCACATCAGAAGCTATCTTCTCTGTAATCTCCGCCACCTTCTCGATGGTCTCTAAGGCAGTTCCAGCAGCCTTCTCCACCCCATCTGAGACAAATTCAGAGACATGAATCAAGTTCTTGCAACCAACAAGAGATCTGAACCATGGCCATGCTTAATTTTTATCATTCTAACTCAGTAGCCTCTACCTTCTATGCTCCTAATCCTCCTGTAGAATGGTAAGGCTAAGCAAACTATGGCCCCCAACACCCACCTCGCCCTGCAAAGCTCACAAACTCTCCATCAATATATATGATGATTCTGTAAAAAAGAAGAATATTTCCTATGAATAGATCAGTCTTTTCTCGTACCACACTGGGATGTTGGGTATGGGAAGACCATGACCACCAGATGGTTGAAGTGGGCCGGCATCAGAGTTTGTCTCCCTGAATCAAAATGGTACGTAATGATCAAATATGATCAAATGAATTCTGACCAAAACTTGCAAGAAGATACAAGAAAGAAACCATCATATATCATCTGGAAAAGAAGTGATTTTCTTAATGAAAATAGCATACTTTCCATCTTGTCTTGACTCCGTGCCATCAACGCCGGAGGATTTCATTGCTCGAGCAACCGATATGCTATGCCTCCGAGGGATTGCAGAGGTTTTTATGAAAAGATGGCGAGGGGCAACCTTTGGGCAAGAGATGAAAGGGAGGGTGGGGTGATGAGGTTTGGCTGGAATCAGGGAATAGGCCATGGGGTCGTCTCTAATTAAAAATAGTTTCTTATGATCTCTACCCAATTTATTTATAGGAAGAAGTAGATAGCATTAGATCTGCTCTTCTAGCCGGAAAGCGAAGGAGAATTAGCTCATACTTTTTGCCTTTCAAACGTGACCAATTTTTTTTTTTAATATACAACCATGTGACTTGGTCCAATAGCGTTACATTTTGTGTTAATTCACAGCATTATATTAATTTCTTGGTCAGTAGCTAATCAAGAGAGGAGCTTTGCTATTGGTCTATTGTTTTGCCGATGAAGTTGTTGACAAGCCAACGCCTTCCAGAGCCAATCGTGTCCCATGAGCTAGCTCTTACGCGTTACGACCAACCCCAAAAGATTTGACACAAGAAACGTGGAAAAAATCTCCCATCAGCTGCTGGGAAACGCCTCCCGGCCGGCAGCATATCTCTCCATTCCCATAAAATAGTTGACAGGTCAACGCGAACCAAAACCTATCATGTGCTCCCCAGCGCTTAGTGAATTTGAAAATGGTTTTAAAAATTGGGCCCAACCGTTCGGTCAAATTTATCTAATCGAAAATCGATTATCTGTTTAATTTAATTTTATTATTAAAATTAATTTTTATATAATTTAATAAAAATTAAAAAAATCTATTAAAACAAGTTTCGAAGAATCGATTCAAATCTAGTTTTTAAACTTTTAGTTTTGATAAATAAAATTAGGATTAATTTTTTTAAAAATTTTTAATTTTTTACTTGAATTGATATTTATATTTTATTATTTTTATTATTAAATTAAAAATTAATTATGATATCATCCGATTTGATCAAACCGATTTATTCGAACGAACTAATTGACCCATGCCCCAAATGTCAAGTCGATTTGTTATTCGATCCAATTTTTAAAACATTGTTTTTGAGCATGTTTGGCTTCAATATCCGTTCAGTTTTTTTAAAAAAATTTATATACAGACATGTTTTCTGAATAGATGTCATAATTTTATAACTACGGTGTCGCAAATTTATAACTAGGATGTCATAATTTTTTTCTTTGATTTTCTTAATGGGTGTCTTAATTTTATAATTACGATGTTGTAAGTTTAAAACAGGTATATTATCTTAAATTTTGACGTGATATGTATTAATACCCGTTCAGCTTTTTTTTTTTTTTTGAAATTTATGTATAGACACGTTTGTTGAATGAGTATTGTAATTTTATAGCTACAATGTCGTAAGTTTACAACTGGGGTGTTGTAATTTTTTTTGCTTTCTGAATGGATGTCTTAATTTTATAACTACGGTGTCGTAAGTTTAAAACTGGGGTATCGTAATTTTTCTTTCGAAATATCGTAAAGCTATCTTAACATTTTTAATGGGTGTCGTACGCATATGGACCAATAAGGAGGGGTGATGCAGCCTATGTAGAACTTGCTGTACCAGATGCGATGTACATAGTCTTTTCCTTTGTTCATCTTCTATCGCGAGGATGCCTTTGTAGCTAGGTCTCCAACACCTAAGGGCTCACTTTATATTCATACATCCTATGACCAGCCCATTGTGAGTGCGGTCTTATAATTTGGCCCTACCACTGAGAACTTCACTCACATTAACCCATTGACCCATACCTAAGATCATGGGCCCAAATACTAGATTCTGAACTAATAAAATAATATATAATTAAAATTCTAAATTAAAATTTAATTTATTGATGTAGGTAAGAAATTGCTAAAGATTGGAAAAAAGGGAGCTAAGGTTTGTTATGAAGCTAGGTAAGAACCCCTATGCATTTTTGTATGAGATAATGTTGATATAATACATATTTGTTAATACATGTAATTGCAATATTATGAAAATCTATGATGATGATTGTATGAACATGCATGTAATGATGATAAATGTGTTAATGGTCTGATGTTGATTTTTTTCTAAAATGATTAAGATAGAAATATGCTTAAATTTTGTGCATATTTTGGACCTTATATGGCTTATGATGTGGACTAGTATGAAATTGAATGTTAGATTGCATTCTCATGTAATCAAACATGGACAATTATGAAATCAAATGTTGGATTGCATGCTCATGAAAAGTTTCAATTCATAAATAGTTGGAATATGAAATTGGTGCGGGCACTAGGATCAGACATAGCTTATCGAGCTCATTATGGATTTCTAATTGATGTAGTTAGACTTTTGATTCATGTTAATTCATTTGAGTCCATAGTTATTATGGATTTCTTACTTTATGTTGCTTTAACTTTAAGTCCTGTAACTAAGTTTTATCAATATAAGTCCAGTAATTTTATTGGAGTCAAGTATGAGTCCAGTAATTTTATTTGAGTCAAGTCAAGATTTATTGAGTCAAAGTATAAAAAGTTGAAGATCCAAGACCATGAAGGACCACATTTAGTATGCCACCTCAGCAGCAACACAGAATCCCAGTAGGCGTCATCTACTCAATTATGGTGTTTCGGGATTTTCATAAAGTCATAAAAGAAAGCAAATAAGCCTCCACATAGAATCTTAGTTAAAGTAGGCACCATCTACTCAATTAGGGCATTCTGAGATTTTCATAAAGTCATCTCTACATAAAAGGAAGCAAATAAGCCACCTATGGAAGGTGACTTGCCATCCACCCCTTATGAAAAGCAAAATATGGCATCATCCCTTGATCTTTTTGTCTTGTTTCAAGATGCTACCTATCTTCTTATTTGGAAAGCTATCCCCCGATCTCTCTTTTTATTTCAAGATATCGTCTATCTTCTTATTTGGAAAGCTATCATCTGATCTCTTTTTCTTGTTTCAAAATGCCTCCTATCTCCTTATTTGAAAATAATATGGCACCCATATTTTCTCATATAATTCAAGGGTTAGAATTTATTATAAAAACTTCTACCTTCTTCTTGTAGAGAATAATTGATGATTAATGAAAAAGAGTCTTCTTCTTCTGCTTTCCTATGCTCCTGAGCATTGACACTCCGTGAGGAAAGGGTAAAAGGCCCAACAAATACCCGTTTCAATACCTAGTCCAAGCATCCCAGCCCTAAGATGCCAAGTTGCTACAAGCCTTAGATGAAGTCCTTCTTGCCTCTGGAACCATCTGAAGAAAAGCCAAAACATCTACGGAAGCATAGCTTCTTCTTTCAGGCGCCCATCCCGGGAATTGTATGATCTAATCTTTTAGGACGAAGATCATCATTGCCTGGTAATCGACCCATCCCTTCTCATAAGTTCTATTTTGTTAAACAAAGAGCATATTCTAAGTAGTGGTTTCTCAATCCTAGGATTATGTTTTCTTTATTACTTAGTGAATCGTGTTTTATGGGTAGTTACTTTACTCTTCGCATATTCATCCTTAGTTTATTATTGCACGTTTTGGAAAGTAAAGCACCTTAAAATCTGAATCATTACTTTACCCTAATCTTTTGCATGGTACATCCCGCATCAGTTTGGTATCAGAGCAGGCTAGGACATGTTCATGCATAATGCTAAATTTTTTAATCATCTAATTAGTCTTCATTAAATCTATAATTTCTTTTATTTTCATATTTACAACATAAAAAATAATAAAATAAAATATATACATATATATCTGCATATTTGACTTTAGGTTTTTATATGTATGTACATGCATCATTGAATTCACTTAAGGACAATTTCTCTATCTCATGTAAGGGAAGGATTTCATCACCTTTCCTTGGCCCAAAACAACCACCCTCATCTCGATCCCAAGACTAATTAAAATTGAGTAGAAACCTAAAGCAAAGCTAGGGACACCCACGAGGTTGAGTTTCAAGTATTGTGATGAAACTGGTGCACTCAATCCTTCAGTTATTTCTTGAAAGTGGTGTCTAAGGCTAGGGGTCGAATAGTAAATGCCTTAAGCAGACTTGTGATTCTCTAATTAGGTCCCTACGAGAGCGAAAGGAGCCTCCCATAACCCTACCTCTTACCTAACCAGTGGAAAGGATAATTGTTGAGTTGATTATAATTTAAGTTGATTCACTCTACTTGAGCTTATAGGTCTAGAAACAGTAGAACGAATTTGTGTGTTGCATGACCACCAGGTCAGGAGCCCATTACCAACATTCCCAAATATAACCAAGTTACACCATGGATCCCAATCTTGAAACTTTAATGAGAATCATGACTGAACAATTTAGACAACTAAACAATTGGTTTGACTAAATGGAAGAGCGAATCGGGACCCTTGAAAAGAATCGATTGAACCACACTGAACCGAAATCACCTAGACCAACTCTTTTTGGTCCAAGAGTCCATCGTCATGATCTCACCCCTAAACATAACCCTAGATGCTCACACTAAGACTTTGTGGATTTGGAGGAAAGAGTCTTTAGGAACATACGACTCGATGCACCTACATTTGATGACAGTCTTGATCTTAAAGTATACACTAATTGGAAAGGAGATATGGACCAGTACTTTGAGTGGTATGAAATATTTGAAGAGAGAAAGTTTAAGTTTGCTAAACTCAGGTTAGTTCACCAGGCTAGACTATAATGGAGGAATATTGAAAGGATAACTAGGCAAAGGAGAGACATACCCATAGCTAACTAGAGAGCCATGAAAATTAAGCTTAGGAAAAGTATCTCTCCATATCCTATCATTAGAGACTTTTAGATCAATGGCTAAGACTGAGTCAGGAAAGTAAGACCGTATCTGAATACATAGCCAAATTTGATGAATATGTCATGAGGTGTAGCATAGATGAATATGAAGCTGTGACCCTATCTACATTTAGGGCTGGACTATGTGAAGACATTTAGAGAGAATTATTTTTAAGAAAAATCCATGATCTTTAATAGGCTTATCAGATAGCTAGAGACTACAAGAGATTCCAAAGGGGACCCATAATCCATCGATTTGAACCCATTGGGAATGATACCCCTAATCAAAAACTAGGGTCTAGTCAACTACACCCAAGCTGACCTACTCCTAGCATCCCATTGACCTGCAAGAAAGATAAGGGTAAGTTACCTGGAGTTCAGAGGAATCCTAATCCTAATTCTTCTTATTTTAGATGTCATAAATTGGACACTATGTTAGTCAATGCCCAACCCGATCCCTACACATAAGAGAACTAGAGGAAGAAGATCTTGAACCCACTGATGAGCATGAAGGAGAAGTGTATGAAGCTTAAATACACTTAGTGGATGAATATGAAGGAGATAAGGAAGTCATTAAATCATATGATTTATTGGGGTTGTTAGATGTATCTTGGCCCAAACCAAAGAATAAGAGGATTGGTGTAGAACCCATATCCTATAGACATTTATGAAGTTAGAAAAAAAGGTATGTAAGATTATCATAGATAGCGGGAGCTATGTTAATGCCATCTCAACCAGTGCTATAAAAATCCTAGGTTTATCTACGGTTCCCCATCCCAATCCCCATAAGGTATTCTGGATAGACTCAACTTTTATCCCCATTAAACTTAGATGCCAAGTCATGATCTAACTACAATCATATCAAGAAAAGGTGTAGTGTGGTGTCCTTCCTATAGGAGTTAGCAGTATCATCTTAGATCGACCTTGGTTATATGACCATGATGCTACCTTGTGTGGTTGATCCAACTCATGCTCTTTTAATACTATGGAAAGAAGCTTGTGATAAACCTAACTCCACCTAAGGATCATATTAAGAGAGAATCTAGTAACCTAAAAGAAAAGAATTCAGGATTAAATCTGATCAGTGCTAAAGAACTAGAGCGTGAGATTACTGAGGGTTCACCAGTTTGGATCTAACTATTAGAAAAATTCATGATCAAACCCAAAAAGAACAACCTCAAGAGAGTAAAATTTTTGAAAGAGTTCCAAGATGTGTTTCCTAAAAACTTTCTGATCAATTACCACCTTTAAGGGATATACAACATATTATAGATCTAGTTGAATGAGCCACTTTGCCTAATCTTTCACATTATAAGATGAATCCTACTGAGCACTTAGAATTACAAAAACAGATTGGAGAACTCCTTAAGAAGGAATTTATTAGGGAAAGTCTGAGTCCATGTGCAATATTTGCCCTTTTAACCCCCAAAAAAGATGGCACTTGGAGGATGTGTATTGATAGTCAAGCCATTAACAAAATAACATTTAAGTATCCTTTTTTCCATTCTCTGTTTTGATGACATGCTAGATATGATGGCCAGAGCAACTATTTTCTCTAAGATTGACCTTAGGAGTGGCTATAACCAAGTTAGGAGCAAACCTCGAATGATTGGAAAACAACTTTTAAGACTAAGGATGGTCTTTACGAGTGGGTAGTGATGCCTTTTGGATTGTTCAATGCTCCTAGTACTTTCATGAGGATCATGACCCAAGTTCTAAGAACGTTCATTGAAAGATTTATTGTGATTTATTTTGATGATATTTTGATCTACAGTAGGACTACAAAAGGCCATCTAAGCTATGTTCGACAAGTCTATTAAGCCCTTAGAAAAGATAGCCTCTATGCCAATTTGAATAAATGTGAGTTCTTGACCCATAGAGTCACCTTTCTAAGATTTGTAGTGACCCTCGAAGGAGTATCAACTGATCCGAAAAAAGATTAAGTTCATAGTTAAGTGGCCAGTACCTATTAGTATACATGATGTGCGTAGCTTCCATGACCTTGCTACCTTCTATAGACGATTTATTCGTGGATTTAGCTCTATAGTTGCCCCCATCACTGATTGTATTACGAAGAGAACCTTTGAATGGACTAAAGCTACAGATAAAGCCTTCCTAGACATTAAGAAAAGGATGACTCAAGCACCCATTGGTTACCCAATTTTTCAAAGGTCTTTGAGGTTGTTTGTGATGCTTCTGGAATGGGTATAGGATGAGTCCTAAGTCAAAAAAATTATCCCATAGCCTTCTTTAGTGAGAATTTGAATGAGGCTAAGCTTAGGTACTCGACTTATAATAAGGAATTTTACATGGTAGTTCAAGCCTTAAGATATTGGAGACATTATTTACTACCACAAAAATTTATTTTATTCTCTGATGCACTCCGATTCCTTAATTCCCATAAGAAATTGAATCCTAGGCATAGTAAGTGAATAAAATATATTCAAGCTTACACTTTTGTGTTTAAACACCATGCTGGTCTTGAAAATAAGGTCGTTGATGCCCTTAGCCGTCGATCCATGCTCTTGAATTCTATTAGGACTGAAGCCATAGGAATTGACAAACTAAAAGAGGAATATGAGACCTGTCCTGACTTTAATGAAATCTATCAATTTATGAAACAAGAACCATCTAGTTCGCATAGTGAGTATACCCTTTAGGATGGCTACCTTTTTAAGGACAACAAGTTATGTATTCCCAAGACTTTTTCCTTAGAGAATTTTTAGTTTGAAAAACCCATGCAGGAGGTCTAGCTGGTCATTTTGGTAGGAATAAGACCATTTTAGAAATTGAGTACCAGTTCTATTGGCCAAGTATTAAAAGAAACATCGCCTAGATTATGGCTAGATATTGAACTTGTGCTGTTGCCAAGCAGCAAAAGCAAAACACTGGCCTTTATACCCCGTTACATGTGCCCAATTGTCCTTGGCAAGACCTTAGTATGGATTTTGTGTTAGGATTGCCTAAGACCCCGAGAAGACATGATTCAATCTATATTGTGGTTGATAGATTCTCCAAGATGCCTCATTTCATACCTTGTTCCAAAGCCTTTGATGCCTTCAAGATGGCCAAACTTTTCTTAGATGAAGTGGTTAGATTACATGGCCTATCAAAAACCATTGTATCTAATAGGGATGTTCGATTCATGAATTACTTTTAAAAAACCCTCTGGCATATGTTAAGGACTAAGGTCAAATTTTCTACTTCTTACCATCCTCAAATCGATGGCCAGACTGAAGTAGTGAATGAAATCCTTGAAAACTTGTTGAGATGTCTTATAGGTAAAAATGCTAAAAATTAGAATCTTTTATTACCTAGAGCCGAATTCGCCCATAATAATTCAGTTAATAGGACCACAGACAAGAGTTTATTAGAGATTGTCCATGGTTATAAGCCTAATAGACCCATAGACCTAATCCCTTTGCCCATATATGCACGAGTCTCTGAGTCAGCTGAATCATTTGCATAACATATTAGAGATTTGCATAAGATAATTATCAATAAGATTAATTTGAGCAATGATACTTATAAAAATATAGCTAATTCCCAAAAGTGAGTTAAATAATTTGCTGAGGGAATTATGTGATGATTAGGCTTAGACTTGAGTAGTTTTCTCTAGGGACCGTGAAAAAGTTACATGCCCATGGAGCTCGACCCTTCAAAGTAATAAAGAAAATTTGACCTAATAACTATGTGCTCGAGTTACAATTCGAATTTGGTATTAGCTTAACTTTAATATCTCAGACCTAGTTGAATATAGGGAGCCAACGATGATACCTATTGAGTCGTTTGGACCCGACCCTATTCTTGAGAGCGAACCCATACCCGAGTGTCCACCAATAAATTTATTTAGGAGCATAGAAAGGATTGAGCGTATCCTGAATGACCAAGCGATTACTACCCGAGATAAAGGCTACCAACATTATTTAGTTCATTGGCAAGGTCGATTAGAATATGAGGATTCATAGATCACTCGAGAGTATCTGCAATGCCTTGACCCAGACCTATTGAAGTGTTACCAGAGCCGGATTGACCCTTTTTCGACACGGTCGAGTTCCTTCCATCCCGAAAGAATTGATGCTGGCACTAGGATCAAACAGATGTTACTGCGCTCATTATGAATTTTTGATTGATGTAGTTAGACTTTTGATTCCTGTCAATTCATTTGAGTTCAGAGTTATATGGGTTTCTTACTTTATGTTGGTTTGGCTTTAAGTCCTGTAATCAAGTTTTATCAGTATGAGTCCAGTAATATTTGAGTCAAGTATGAGTCTAGAATTTTATTTGAGTCAAGTCAAGATTTATTGAGTCAAAGTGTAAGAAATTGAAGAGCCAAGACCATGAAGGACTACATTCAATATGCCACCTAAGCCCCCACATGGAATTTCAGTCAAAGTAGGTGCCATATACTCAATTGAAGCATCCCAAGATTTTCATAAAGTTATCTTAGTATAAAAGAAAGCAAATAAGCCCCATATGTAAGGTGACTTGCTGCCTACCCCTTATGAAAAGTAGAATATGGTACCATTCCCTAATCTTTTTTTCTTGTTTCAAGATGTTGTGTATCTTCTTATTTGAAACAAATGAAAGAGATCAGAGGATAACTTTTCAAATAAGGAGATACGCGGCATCTTGAAACAAGAAAAAGAAACAGGGGATGGTGCTATATTCTGCTTTCCATAAGGGGTGGGTAGTAAGTCACCTTCTATATGGAGCTTATTTGCTTTTTTTATACTGAGATGACTTTATAAAAATCTTGGGATGCCCTAATTGAGTAGATGGCACCTACTTTGATTAAAATTCTATGTGGGGGCTTAAGTAGCGCACTGAATGTGGTCCTTCATGGTCTTGGATCTTCAACTTCTAACACTTTGACTTAATAAATATTAACTTGACTCAAATAAAATTATTGAACTCATACTTGACTCAAATAAAATTATTGGACTCATACTAACAAAACTTGATTATAGGACTCAAAAGTCAAACCAACATAATGTAAAAAATCCATAATGACTCTAGACTCAAATGAATTAATAGGAATCAAAAGTTTAACTACATCAATTATAAATCCATAATGAGCTCAGTAACCTTTGTTTGATCCTGGTGCCCGTACCAATTCTCTCGGGATGGAAGGAACTTGACTCTATCGAGTAAGGGTCAATCTAGCTCTGGTAACGTTCCAGTAGGTCTGGATCATAGCACTGCAGATCCTCTCGAGCGATCTACAAATTCTCAGATTCTGGTTGACCTTGCCAACGAACTAAATAACATTGGTAGCTTTTATTCCGGATAGTAATAGCTTGGTCATTCAGGATACGCTTAATCCTTTCTATGCTTTCACATAAACTTATTAGTGACACTCAAGTATAGGTTCGCTCTCAAGAATAGAGTCGAGTCCAAACTCACTAGGTATTATAGCTGGCTCCCTATATTCAACTAGGTATGAGATATTGAAGGTTGAGCTAATGCCAAATTTGGGTGATAACTCGAGCACATAGGCATTAGGTCCAACTTTCTTTATTATTTTGAAGGGTTCAGCTTCACGGGCATGTAACCTTTTTATGGTTCCCGAAGAAAACTGCTCAGGTCTAAGCCTAATCATAACATAATCTTCCTCAGCAAATTCTTTAACTCACTTTCAGGAATTGGCCATGTTTTTATAAGTATCATTGCTTAAATTAATCTTATTGATAATTTTTTATGCAAATCTCTAACATGTTATGCAAAAATGATTCAGCTGACTAAGAGACTCGTGCATGTATGGACAAAGGGATTAGGTCTATGGGTCTATTAGGCATATAACAAGGGATAATCTCAAATGGACTCTTGCCTATGGTCCTATTAACTGAACTTTTGTAGGCGAATTAGGTTTTAGGTAACAAAAGCTCTCAATTTTTAGTATTTTTACCTACAAGACATCTCAATAAGTTTTTAAGGATTCGGTTCACTACTTTAGTCTGGCCATCAGTTTGAGGGTGGTAGAAGGTAAAAAATTTGAGCTTAGTCCCTAACATGTGCCAGAGGGTTTTTCATAAGTAACTCATAAATCAGATATCCCTATCAGATACAATAGTTTTTCGTAGGCCATGTAACCTAACCACTTCATCTAAGAAAAGTTTGGCCACCTTGAAGGCATCAAAATGGCTCAGTGGGAAGTGCTCAATGGGATTCATTCTATAATATGAAAAATTAGGCAAAGTGGCTTCTGGAACTAGATCTATAGTATGTTGGATGTCCCTTAAAGGTGGTAATTGATCATGAAGTTCTTCAGAAAATATATCTTGGAACTCTTTCAAAAATTCTACTATCTTTTGAGGATGTTCTTTTTTTTGTTTGATCATGAATTTCTTTAGTACTTAAGATCTAAACTGGTGAACCCTCAGTGATCCCACGCTCTAGTTCTTTAGCGCTGATTAGATTTAATCTCGGTTTCTTCTCTTTTAGGTCAATAGATTCTCTCTTAATGTGGTCCTTAGGTGGAGTTGGGTTTATCACAAGCTTCTTCCCATGGTGGTTAAAGAAGCAGGAGTTGGCTTGACCATACATGATAGCATCATGGTCATATAACCAAGGTCGACCTAAGATGATACTGCTAACTCTCATTGGAAGAACATCACACTATACCTTTTCTTGATAGGATTGTAGTTGGATCATGACTTGGCATCTCAGTTTAATAAGGATGGAAGTTGAGTATATCCAAGATACCTTATAGGGATTGGGATAGGAAACCATAGATAAACCTAGGGTTTTGACAGCACTGATTGAGATGGCATTAACACAGCTTCCGCTATCTATGATGATCTTACATACCTTTTTCCCTAACTTCATAAATAGCTATAGGATATGGGTCCTATGCCAATCCTCTTGTTCTTTGGTTTGGGTCAAGATACATCTAACAACTCCCAATAAATCAGATGACTCAATGACTTCCTCATCTGCTTTATATTCATCCACTAGTGTATTTTAGCTTCATACACTTCTTCTTCATGCTCATCAGTGGGTTCAGGATCTTCTTCCTCTAGTTCTCCTATGTGTAGGGATCGGATTAGGCATTAACTAGCATAGTGTCCCAATTTATAACATCTAAAACAAGGAGCATTAAGATTAGGATTTCTCTGAACTTCAGGTGACTTACCCTTATCTTTTTTGCGGGTCAATGGGGTGCTAGCAATAGGTCAGCTTGGATGCATTTGACTAGACTCTGATTTTTGATTAGGGGTATCATTTCTAGTGGGTTCAGATCGATGGATTATGAATCCTCTTTGGAATCTCTCGGAATCTCTCGTAATTCTCGATAAGCATGTTCAAGATCATGGACTTCTCTTAAAAATAATTCTCTCTGAATGTCCTCACATAATCTAGCCCTAAATATAGATAGCGTCACAGCTTCAGATTCATCTATGCTACACCTCATGACATATTCATCAAATTTGGCTATGTATTCAGATATAGTCTTGCTTTTATGACTTAACCTCTGCCATTGATCTAAAAGTCTTAGTGATAGGATATAGGAAAGATACTTTTCCCTAAGCTTAAGTTTCATGGCTCTCTAGTTAGCTATGGGTATGTTTTTCCTTTGCCTAGTTATCCTTTCAACATTCCTCCAGTATAGTCTAGCCTGACGAACTAACATGAGTTTAGCAAACTTAAACTTTCTCTCTTCAGATAGTTTATACCACTCAAAGTACTGATCTATATCTTTTTTTCAATCAGTATATACCTTAGGGTCAAGACTGCCATCGAATATAGGTGCATCGAGTCGAATGTTCCTAAAGACTCTTTCCTTCAAATTCACAAAGTCTTGATGTGGGCATCTAGGGTTATGTTCAGGGGTGAGATTATAACGATGGGCTTTTGAATTAAGGAGAGTTGGTCTAGGTGATTCAGGTTTAGTGTGATTCAATCGGTTCTCTTCAATGGTCCTGTTTCGCTCTTTCATTTGGTCAAACCTATTGTTTAGTTATCTAAATTGTTCAGCCATGATTTTCATTAAAGTTTCAACATTGGGATTCATGGTATAACTTGGTTGTGTTTGGGAATATTGGTAATGGGCTCTTAACTTGGTGGCCATGCTACACAAATTTGTTTTAGGGTTTCTAGACCTAGAAGCTTAAGTAGAATGAATCAACTCAAATTACAATCAACTCAACAATTATCCTTTCCAAAATAAGAGGTGGGGTTGTGAGAGGCTCCCCCTGCTCTTGCAGGGACCTAATTAAAAATCCACAAGTCTGCTTAAGGCATTTGTCGTTTGATCCCTAGCCTTAGACACTACTTTTAAGAAATAATTGAAGGATTGAGTGCATCAGTTTCATCATAATACTTGAAACTCAACCAAGTGGGTATCCTTAGCTTTGCTTTAGGTTTCTACTCAATTTTAATTAGGCTCGAGATCGGGATGAGGGTGGTTATTTTAGGCCAAGGAAAGGCAATAAAATCCTTCTCTTATCTAAGATAGAGAAATTATCCTTAAGTGAATTCAGTGATGCATGCACACACATATAAAAACCTAAAGTAAAATATGCAGATATATATATATATATGTATATATTTTATTTTATTTTTATTATTAATTTTTTTTTACTGTAAATATAAAAATAAGAAGAAAATTATAGATTTAATAAAGATTAATTAGATAATTAAAAATTTTAGCACTATGCATGAACATGTTCTAACCTGCTCGATACCAAATTGATGCGGAATGTACCATGCAAAAGATTAACGTAGAGCAATGATTCAGATTTTAAGGTACTTTACTTTTTGAAATGAGTAAGAATAAACTAAGAATGAATATGTGAAGAGTAAAGTAACTACCCGTAGAACATGATTCGCTAAGTAATAAAGAAAATAGGATCCTAGGGTTGAGAAACCACTACTTAGAACATGCTCTTTCTTTAACAAAACAGAACTTATAAGAAGGGATGGGTCTGATTACCAGGCAATGATGGTCTTCGTCCTAAAAGATTGGATTACACAACTCTCGTGATGGACATCTGAAAGAAGAAGCTATGCTTCCGTGAATGTTTTGGCTTTCCTTCAGATGATTCTAGAGGCAAGGAGGACATCATTTAAGGATCATAGCACCTTGGCATTTTGGGGCTGGGATGCTTGGAATAGGTGTTGGAACGTGTATTTGTTGGGCCTCTCATCCTCTCCCTCACGGAGTGTTAATGCTCAGTGTTGACCCAATTGAGGATTTTGATGATTAACAAAACTATTTGAGTATAACATTTGAAGTTACTAATGATTTTAATTAAGTTTTTCAGATTATAAGTCTACTTGATAATCAAAATCAAGAGTCAAATCAAGTTCTGGTTCGAATCTAATGTCAAGGTAAGATTGCACATTAGAGTCGACACATGGAATGCAGAGTCGACTTTGGAAAATGGCACAGACTTAGAGTCGACTCCAGGACTGTGAGAGTTGACTCTATCAGAAATAACAGAACGATGGATTTTTAGGCCATGACTTAGAGTCGACTCCCAGACTGTTAGAGTCGACTCCAGAAGAATTTTGTGTCGACCCCAGAAAAGTCAGAGACGACTCCAGATCGAGCGGATTAAATAATTTCGAGTTAGAGCCGACTCCAGAAAAGTTAGAGCCGACTCCAGAATGTCAGACACGGCTCCAGAACTGTCAGAACGACTCTAAACTTTATTTTATCTATTTTAATCCCAACGGCTATTGTTATTTATGGATCTAATCCTTCTTACACTTGCTTCTAACAGATAGTTTCAAACTATTTATGGATTAATCGGATCTATAAGAAGAGGGTTTGTTGCATCCCAAAAGAAGATAAGAAAGAGGCAAAAAGAAAAGAATAGAGAAAACCCTTGAGATCTATCAGAAAAGAAAAGAGGAAAAACTTGTAAGGAAAGATCATACTGATTCCCCAAAAGAAGAGAGAGAGATTCCAAGCCTTTGCTGTTCTATCTATAAGAAATCTCAAGAGAAGGAAGAAGCCCTAGTTTTTCTGATCTTCTGAGTCTCAAGAGCATCTTCAAAGGAAGATCCATACAAAGGAAGATCCATTCAAAGGAAGAGAAGGAAGAAGCCACCAAGATCTGCGAATCAGGCTTTGATTTCTATCTTATCATTGTTTCATTATTGTATATTTTCTCATTGAAGGAGCTGTTTGTTTTGTAAAATCAAATACTGTTTGCTGGGTCAATCTGGTGATTGATTCAGTTGAGGCTGTTAGCCTTGGGCAAGCATTAGCTTGTGGTGATAGGTTTTGTGCTGGTGAGCCTTGAAAACCAGCTGGGTTCGTTGTGCGCCGGAAAAAAACAAGTTCGAGTTGTGAGCTTGCAAAACAACTCTGCTGTAATCAGGTTGATTATAGTGTGGACCCAAGAGGTACTTGGGAGTGGACGTAGGTGTAGGTACACCGAACCACTATAAAATCTCCTGTGTTTGCCGTGATTGTCTCTTTATCTTCAACTCTCTAATTGTGGTTGTTTAGTTTTAATTGTGAATCTAAGTTTTTATTTGCTGGGGGTTATCCTTCAAAAGAGTTTTAATTTTTGAAAACCCAATTCACCCCCCCCCCTCTTGGGTTGCTATCTGGACCAACAATTGGTATCAGAGCTAGTGCTCATTTGATTTGATCTAACGATCAAGAGTCAAAGATCCACATGGCAACTCAAGCTGGTTCATCTTTTTCCGAAGGCCAATCTACTAATAGACCACCCTTATTTAATGGTTCAAACTATGGTTATTGGAAGGCTAGAATGAAAATATTCATTCAAGCACTTGACTATGATCTATGGAGTATTATAGTCAATGGACCACACACACCCACTGCTAGAGTTAATGGCATGGAGATTCCTAAACCGGAAACGGAATGGGATGAACATGATAAAAATTGGCACAACTCAATGCCAAAGCAATGAATGTTTTATACTGCTCATTAGATGCAAATGAATTCAATCGCATATCTATTTGCATTTCTGCTAAGGAAATCTGGGATAGACTTGAGGTTACCCATGAGGGAACAAATCAAGTCAAGGAATCCAAGATTAACATGCTAGTTCATAAATATGAATTGTTTAAAATGGATGCATGTGAATCTATTGCTGATATGTTTACAAGATTTACTGATATAGTTAATGGTTTAAAAAGTCTTGGTAAATCTTATGATAATTCTGATCTTGTGAGAAAGGTCTTGCGTTCCTTGCCTAGGACTTGGGAAGCTAAGGTGACGGCAATACAAGAGGCAAAGGATCTAAGTACACTACCCCTAGAAGAACTATTGGGATCCTTGATGACTCATGAGCTTCAAATTAAGCAACATGTTGATGATGATGAGTCAAAGAAGAAGAGAACTATGGCTCTTAAGATTTCTGAATATATGGAAGAGCCTCATGAATCTGAAGATGAAAGTGATGATGAGGACATGGCACTCATCACAAGAAAATTTAAAAGATTCATGAAGAAGAAGAAGTTTGAAAAGAAAAAGCCCTTTGCAAGAAAAGATGAGGACAAGGGCAAAGAAAAAGAAGTTATTTGCTTTGAATGTAAAAAGCCGGGTCACTTTAAATCTGAATGCCCTCAACTAAAGAAAGGCACCCGGAAGTTCAAAAAGAAGGCAATGATGGCCACATGGAGCGATTCGGAAAGCTCAAGTTTCGAAGAAGAAGAAAAGAGTGAAATGGCCAATCTATGCTTCATGGCGGACAATGATGAGGTAAGTCCGAGTTTTCTTGATGACTTCACTTTCGATGAATTGCATAGTGCTTTTTATGAACTAATGGATGATTTTGCGAACCTAAGTTCAAAGAACAAAGATTTGAAAACTCAAATGCAAAAACTATCCTTAGAAAATGAAAAGCATGTTGTTGACAAAGAACTTTTGATAAAAGAAAAAGAAAGTTTGAAAAATGAAGTTGATAGACTTAAGCCTATAGTTGATAAATTTACTCTAAGCTCTATCAAACTTAATATGATTTTGGAAAATCAAAAGGCTATTTTTGATAAAGCTGGATTAGGATATAATCCACTTAAAAAGCAAAAATCTTTGAAGAATATTTTTATACATGCTGAAAAATCATTAAATATTACTTGTTTTAAATGTGGAAACAAAGGACATAAATCATATATGTGTAAATCCCCACATAATAAGAAAAAGATGATTTGGGTTCCCAAAGGAACAATATTTAATGCATCTAACCATGAAGGACCCAAGAAGGCTTGGGTACCTAAAATTAAGACATGAATGTTTTGCAGGAGTGTCTTGCAGCCATCAGACTGAAAAGAAAATGGTACCTGGACAGTGGTTGCTCAAGACACATGACGGGTGACAAAGATCAATTCATCACCCTTGAATCAAAAAGAGGTGGAGTAGTTACTTTTGGTGATAATGGTCAAGGCCATATCATGGGTATTGGTAAGATTCAAATTACTCCATCTACTCATATTGATAATGTTTTATATGTTGATGGACTTAAACATAATCTGATAAGTATTAGCCAACTGTGTGACAAAGGTTTCAAGGTTTCCTTTGAAGCTTCTGTTTGCACTGTTACTAATCCCATTGATAACAGCATTATTCTTGTTGGTAAACGCTATGGCAATGTGTACTTAATTGATTTGAGTAATTTATCTCCAAGTAATCATTGCTTAGTTGCTAATAATGCTAAGATGAATGAGATTGGTTGGCTATGGCACCGTAGATTAGGTCATGCAAGCACACACCTAATTTCTAAATTATTGAAAATGGATTTAGTTAAAGGTATTCCTAGCTTAAATTTTGAAAATAATCGAATATGTGATGCATGTCAATTTGGAAAACAAACAAGAACTTCTTTCAAATCTAAGAATGTTGTTTCAACTACTAGGCCACTAGAGCTACTACACATGGACCTTTTTGGACCTACTAGAACCACAAGTCTAGGAGGAAAGAAATATGGTCTAGTGATAGTAGATGATTACTCTAGATTCACTTGGGTAATGTTTTTGGCTCACAAAGATGAGACTTTCTCAATATTCATGAAATTTGTTAAGAAAGTCACTAATGAGAAAAACACTACCATAGTGTCTATTAGAAGTGATCATGGAACTGAATTTGAAAATCACTTATTTGAAAAATTCTGTTTTGAAAAAGGCATACATCATAACTTTTCTGCACCTAGAACACCGCAACAAAATGGAGTTGTAGAAAGAAAGAATAGGACTTTAGAAGACATGGCCCGTACCATGCTATGTGAAAGCCAACTTCCAAAATATTTTTGGGCGGAAGCTATAAACACAGCATGTTACATTCTAAATAGAGCCCTAATTAGACCTATCCTTAAGAAAACTCCCTATGAACTATGGCTCAATAGGAAACCAAATTTAAGTTATTTTCATGCATTTGGTTGTAAATGTTTTATTCATAACAATGGTAAGGATAATCTTGGGAAGTTTGACGCAAAGTCTGATGAAGGTATCTTCCTAGGATATTCTACATCTAGCAAAGCATATAGAGTATTTAATAAGAAGAGCTTAGTTGTAGAAGAATCCATTCATATAGTGTTTGATGAGTCTTTAGCATCAAGTTCAGATAAAATTGATGATGAGGAAGATACATCTTTGATTGAAAGAGATATTGAAAAATTAAATGTATCTTCAGATCAAGAACCTGAAGTTAAGGATGATGACTCACCTAAGGATGATGGTATTGATACTGTTCAAAATGATAAAGATCTACCTAGAGATTGGAGATATGCTTATGGTCATCCTAAGGACCTAATCATAGGTGATCCATCTCAAGGTGTAAGGACTAGATCATCAATGAGAGATATCAATAATCATCTTGCATTTGTATCTCATATAGAACCTAAAACTATAGAGGAAGCTGAGAAAGATAGTTATTGGATGTTAGCAATGCAGGAAGAGTTAAACCAATTCACTAGGAATCAAGTCTGGACCCTAGTTGATAGACCTAAAAACCACCCTATAATAGGATCTAAATGGGTCTTTAGAAATAAATTGGATGAAAATGGCATTGGTAATTAGAAATAAAGCTAGATTAGTTGCAAAAGGATATAATCAAGAAGAAGGTATAGATTTTGATGAAACTTTTGCACCTGTTGCTAGATTAGAAGCCATTAGGCTACTACTTGCATTTGCATGTCATATGAATTTCAACTTATTTCAAATGGATGTTAAAAGTGCATTTTTAAATGGTTTTATAAATGAGGAAGTTTATGTTGAACAACCTCCTGGTTTTGAAGATCATGAATTTCCAAACCACGTCTTCAAACTACACAAAGCACTTTATGGTTTAAAGCAAGCACCTAGAGCTTGGTATGATAGATTAAGTAAATTTTTAATTGAAAATGACTTTTCTAGAGGAAATGTTGATAAAACCTTATTTTTGAAAAGAAAAGGAAAGGATTTATTAATCGTTCAAATTTATGTTGATGACATTATATTTGGTGCTACTAACAATCTCCTTTGTCAAGAATTTGCTAAGCTAATGCAGGGAGAATTCGAGATGAGCATGATGGGAGAACTAAACTTCTTCCTTGGACTTCAAATCAAACAAGAGAAAGCGGGAATTTTCATTAACCAAACAAAGTACACAAAGGAAATACTCAAGAAATTTGGTATGGAATCTGCTAAACCTCTTGGTACGCCAATGAGTCCCTCATGCAAGCTGGACAAGGATGAAGTAGGTAAGAAAGTAGATCAGAAGCATTACAGAGGTATGATTGGATCACTTCTTTACCTAACTGCAAGTAGGCCAGATATCATGTTTTCTGTCTGCTTATGTGCAAGATATCAATCTAATCCTAAGGAATCACATTTATTTGCTGTTAAAAGAATCTTTAGATACTTAAATGGAACTAAAAATGTAGGATTATGGTATTCTAGAGACTCAACCTTAAAATTGATTGCTTATTCTGATTCTGACTATGCTGGTTGTAAATTAGATAGAAAGAGTACAAGTGGGGCATGCCAACTTTTAGGAAGTAACTTAATCTCTTGGTTTAGCAAGAAGCAAAATTCGGTTGCATTATCCACTGCTGAGGCAGAGTATGTTGCAGCTGGAAGTTGCTGTGCTCAAATCCTTTGGATTAAGCGACAACTTGAAGATTATGGTATCACACTTGATAAAATACCTATTAAATGTGATAATACTAGTGCTATCAATCTAACTAAAAATCCAATTCAACATTCAAGAACTAAACACATTGAAATTAGACATCACTTTATTAGAGAACATGTAACTAACAAAGATGTTTGTCTTGAATATGTTAATACTAATGATCAATTAGCTGATATTTTTACCAAACCTTGAGTGAGGAGAGATTTTGCTATCTTAGAGGAGAATTAGGAGTTTGTGATCCTTTAGAATAATTTTCTGAAACTCTTAAGGACAACAACTATCTAGACTTCAATAATTTCTTGAAAATCCTCTTTGTTCAATAAGGAAATCTATCTAGAAATTTTGATTCATTGTTTCCCCAATTATTAAGGAACACTTATCTAGAGTTTGATGATTAATTTGATCAGTTTCAGATCCTTGAAATTTGATTTTTTTTGAAACTATTGTGGAGTCGACACCTGCAGTTTGTGGAGTCGACACCTTCTTATTTTGATGTTCTGTCTGGGCAATTAGAGCCGACTCTGGCTTCTGTAGAGCCGACTCTAATTCGGGCGCTGACAGATTCTCTGGTTCGGAGCCGACACCTCGTTTTCGGGAGTCGACTCTAAGTGGAACTAGGTCAAAATAAAAAGGGCGGAGTCGACCCCAAACGAAACCCATCGTCTCCAAACCCTTCTAAAGCTGTTCCAAACTGATTCCAAACCCTCCAAATCCCTCAAATCCCTTGATTACTCATTCCAATCGAATCCCATGGCTCCCAAAAGCGTGCTATCATTGGTGGTTCGACTGTTCCGACGAAGCGCCGTTCAAATCGGAGGCAACCTTCGTCATCTTCTTCATCTGCCACTCAAGATGACTCTCCACCCTCACCATCTTCTCCTCGAGTCGACCAATTAGCTGGTAAGGCCATTACTACCGGAAGAAAAGTTGATTTTAACTTTTTATTTCGGAGGGCTTTGCTATTGGGCGGTTGTTGAAAGAAATGGGATGGGAGAAGGTTTGTTCTTTGGATATCCCTACTTACCCTGCCCTAGTGAGAGAATTTTATAATGATTTATGTAGAGGAGAGGGAGGCTTAGTGAGTGTTGTAAGAGGAACAAAAGTAATCATCACAGCCGAATCCCTTGGTAATCTATTGGAAATGCCTACCGTTGGCCTTGTTGAATATCATCATGAAGATAGAGGAGGTGCACTATCAAGGATGTTAGGGAGAGAAGTTTCTGAGTTTGAGGAAATCTTGGCAAATCAACTTAATTTGGAACTCAGATTACTTCACAATATCTGTGGAAGAATTCTATTTCCTAAAATCGGAAGGTTTGAATATGTCTCGGAGCGAGACATCTTATTGATGGACTGCATTCTCACTGGTAGACCTGTAAATCTTGCTGAAATGATGATAGGCTATATGGCAGAGGCAGCTACTAAGAAGAGATCTACATTGCCATATGGTATGGTTTTAACATTGGTATTCAGAAGCCAAGGTGTACTTATAATGGACAATGAGCCACTAAGAAAATTAAGACATACAGATTACTATAGTGTCTCTACAATTCACCGAATGGGCTTTAGAAAAGAAAATGGAAACTGGATAAAAGAGGACATGAGGCCAGAGCTGAAGAGGTTAGAGTTGAGGAAGTCAGAGGAGAAGACATTCCTGAACATCTGCTGGACCTTCTTCTGCTGGACCATCTGCTGGACCCTCAGAAGCTGGACCTAGCTCTCAACTTCCACATCAGTCAGCATTGGCATCTGAAAGATTTTCTGAGGAGCAAATAGGTCAGCTCAGAGCTTTACTGGCTGAGTATGACAGTCAAAGAACAAATGATATGTGTAAATTAAGAGAGGAGTTCAATCAATTAAAGGATGAGATTAATTCAAGACTTGACATGATTTCTTTTTCAATTAGCAATTCCGTCGAATCCTTTAGCACTGATCTTCATAAAATTTTTGAAAGGATGGAAGGCATTGCAGACGGTTCTGGAACTTATCTTCATGCTACCAGTCAACTGAAGAAAGATATCGACCTCGCCGTCTCTCAAATTGAAGCTTGTCTTGAAAGTTTTAAGAAGACCAAAAAGATGATGTTATGGAAATGATTGGACATTTAAAGAAAATTGTGTATAAGCATATTTGATTTTGATATTCAATCCTAGGTTGTATCTTAGGATTTCTTGCTTTCTTCTTAGCATGTATCTAGGAATTACATACTTAAATCTGTCATTTTAGAATACATGTAATGATCTTGCTTTGGAATACAATTACACTTTTATTTCAAATTTATCTATCTTTGATTGAATGTCAATGAATGAGTTTCCTATCTTTATGACTATTCGAACCAACATCTCGCTTTGATAACATTCTTTATTGCTTTTAAACTCACCTTATTGTTGATAACAAAAAAGGGGGAGAGATAAGTGTATATGCATATAAAAAAGAAAAAGAGAATGAAGAGAAAGAAAATGAAGAACAATTTGAGATTTTTAGAGAAGAATTTTTTTTCAGTTTATCTACATAGGGGGAGCTATTCAATGCAGGGGGAGCTTAATAAATTTCTCCATATAAAAGTTAAATCATCTTGATTGATGTCAAGTTTTGTTTATTTTTATTCATTTTGAATATTGGCATCAAATTCTCTATTAGGAAGTCTCTAAGCTTTAACAATGTCTATAATTCTCAATTCAAATGAATTTTTTAATGCATATACTCAAAGTTTTTGTCATCATCAAAAAGGGGGAGATTGTTGACCCAATTGAGGATTTTGATGATTAACAAAACTATTTGAGTATAACATTTGAAGTTACTAATGATTTTGATTAAGTTTTTCAGATTATAAGTCTACTTGATAATCAAAATCAAGAGTCAAATCAAGTTCTGGTTCGAATCTAATGTCAAGGTAAGATTGCAGACATTAGAGTCGACACATGGAATCGCAGAGTCGACTCCGAAAAATGGCACAGACTTAGAGTCGACTCCGGGACTGTGAGAGCCGACTCTATCAGAAATAACAGAACGATGGATTTTCAGGCCACGACTTAGAGTCGACTCCCAGACTGTTAGAGTCGACTCCAGAAGAATTTTGTGTCGACCCCAGAAAAGTCAGAGACGACTCCAGATCGAGCGGATTAAATAATTTCGAGTTAGAGCCGACTCCAGAAAAGTTAGAGCCGACTCCAGAATGTCAGACACGGCTCCAGAACTGTCAGAACGACTCTAAACTTTATCTTTATCTATTTTAATCCCAACGGCTATTGTTATTTATGGATCTAATCCTTTTACACTTGCTTCTAACGGATAGTTTCAAACTATTTGTGGATTAATTGGATCTATAAGAAGAGGGTTTGTTGCATCCCAAAAGAAGATAAGAAAGAGGCAAAAAGAAAAGAATAGAGAAAACCCTTGAGATCTATCAGAAAAGAAAAGAGGGAAAACTTGTAAGGAAAGATCATACTGATTCCCCAAAAGAAGAGAGAGAGATTCCAAGCCTTTGTTGTTCTATCTATAAGAAATCTCAAGAGAAGGAAGAAGCCCTAGTTTTTCTGATCTTCTGAGTCTCAAGAGCATCTTCAAAGGAAGATCCATACAAAGGAAGATCCATTCAAAGGAAGAGAAGGAAGAAGCCACCAAGATCTGCGAATCAGGCTTTGATTTCTACTCTCTTATCATTGTTTCATTATTGTATATTTGCTCATTGAAGGAGCTGTTTGTTTTTGTAAAATCAAATACTGTTTGCTGGGTCAATCTGGTGATTGATTCAGTTGAGGCTGTTAGCCTTGGGCAAGCATTAGCTTGTGGTGATAGGTTTTGTGCTGGTGAGCCTTGAAAACCAGCTGGGTTCATTGTGCACCCGGGAAAACAACAAGTTCGAGTTGTGAGCTTGCAAAACAACTCTGCTGTAATCAGGTTGATTATAGTGTGGACCCAAGAGGTACTTGGGAGTGGACGTAGGTGTAGGTACACCGAACCACTATAAAATCTCCTGTGTTTGCCGTGATTGTCTCTTTATCTTCAACTCTCTAATTATGGTTGTTTAGTTTTAATCTGTGAATCTAAGTTTTTATTTCCGCTGGGGGTTATCCTTCAAAAGAGTTTTAATTTTTGAGAAACCCAATTCACCCCCCCCTCTTGGGTTGCTATCTGGACCAACACTCAGGAGCACAGAAAAATAGAAGAAGAAGACTTTTTTTATTAATCATTAAATTATTCTCTATAAGAAGAAGGAAGGGGTTTTTATAATAAACCGTAACCCTTGAATTACACAAAAAAAAGAGAAAATAAGGGCATCATATTGTTTTCAAATAAGGAGATCAGCGGCATCTTGAAACAAAGGAAAGAGATCAGGGGATAGCTTTTCAATAAGAAGATAGACGACATCTTGAAACAAGAAAAGAGATTAAGGAATGGTACCATATTCTGCTTTTCATAAGGGGTGGATGACAAGTCACCTTCCATAGAAGGCTTATTTGCTTCCTTTTATGCTGAGATGACTTTATGAAAATCTTGGGATCTCCTAATTGAGTAGATGGAGCCTACTTGACTGAATTTTATGTAGCTTAGGTGGCACATTGAATGTGGTCCTTCATGGTCTTGGGTCTTCAACTTCTTACACTTTGACTCATTAAATCTGACTTAATTCAAATAAAATTACTGGACTCATACTTGACTCAAATAAAATTACTGGACTCATACTGATAAAATTTGATTATAGGACTTAAAGTTAAACTAACATAAAGCAAGAAATCCATAATAACTCTAGACTCAAATGAATTGACAGGAATTAAAAGTCTAACTACATCAATCAAAATCCATAATGAGCTCAATAACCTCTGTCTGATCTTGGTGCCCACACCAATAGTGGTATGCACTAGATTGGTTGGCACCGTGGCCTGAATAGCTGCTTGCTTTGTTTGCCATCTTGGGTTAAAGCATGGATAGATTCAGTTTTCATCATGAGCTGAAATGTAACTCGATATGTTTTCCATCATGAACTAGAGCATGTTTGATTTGATAGCCATTGTGGGTTAGAGTGTGGCTAAATTTAGTTGTAACTACACATTGGAGCATAGTTATACTTGATTACCTGCCATGAACTGAAACATAACATTGACTAGTCCAGTGCCTATCTAAATATAAAAATTTTGAAATTGAGTAAACTACTATTCTATAACCTAATGTATTGAATATTGGTATATGTACTATGATGATTATCATTTTGATTATGATGATGCAACTTGCTGTTGATCATACTGAAGGGAAAACTTGCTTTTCCTATGCACAGGATCTCAAGGTGGAAAGCATGTAATTCAATTTTAATATTCACATTGAATATAAATTAAAGCATATTAGCATATCTGAAATTTAAGAGTATGTAAAATAAGTTTAAAACAATACCTCTTGATGCGTGTTGACCCCAGATTGATTTTGATGATTACAAAATAAATTAAGCAATTCTAAGATTGATATAGGGAAGTTCGGTCGCCTTGCAAGTAAGTATCTTCATGCAAAATCGACTGGTAAGAAAGTACTTCATTTAATTTGCTTTGAATATGATTATTAGCCTTGGAGTTAACTGGTTAGCTAGCTTGTTATTCTATTTAGCTAACTGGCACGACTTTCAGCTAGTTAGGAAATTTTCACAGTGTTTGGACCGAACGTCCTACTTCTTTAGCTAGCTGGTGAGTTAGTTTGTTAGCTAGCTGGAGCTCTTTCAGCTAACTAAGAAACTCGTCTCAGGTGCCTGGCCGAACGTCCTCCTTTTTTAGCTAGCTGGTGAGTTAGTTTGTTAGCTAGCTGGAGCTCTTTCAGCTAACTAAGAAACTTGTCTCAGGTGCCTGGCCGAACGTCCTCTTTTTTAGCTAGCTGGTGAGTTAGTTTGTTAGCTAGCTGGAGCTCTTTCAGCTAACTAAGAAACTTGTCTCAGGTGCCTGGCCGAACGTCATCTTCTTTTAGTTAACTGG
Organism: Calamus simplicifolius; assembly: GCA_900491605.1. Lineage (NCBI taxonomy): Eukaryota > Viridiplantae > Streptophyta > Magnoliopsida > Arecales > Arecaceae > Calamus > Calamus simplicifolius. Next base: position 314,370 of record UESW01004908.1, read on the forward strand.
TGAGCTAGCTGGAATTCCTTCAGCTAACTAATTCGCTCGTCACAGTGCTTTGGCCGAACTTCCTCAAATTTTAACTAGCTGGCTGGATGTCTTGTTAGCTAACTGCAACTCCTTTTAGCTAGCTGGCGTTTGCTTAGTTAACTGTTTAGCTATCTATGGAACTAGCTGAGAAACCTTTTAGCTAGCTGACGTTTCATTCAGTTAATTATTCAGTTAACTAACTGTTTTATTTTTCTCCTGCAGCCGAGAGGGATTCAATTTCAGTTAGCTGGAGAGCTAACTATGGATGCATGAAACTTTTCCTCTGTCGTTGCTTTTTCCTGATAGTTAACTAAAGAGCTAACTGACCGTTGCTTAGTTAGCTGCCTAGTTAACTAAGTATTCAGCTTTTTACCCTGCTGGCTGTTGCTTTTTGTTGTGAGTTAGCTGGAGAGCTAACTAGCAACCCTCTAGCTGACTGAAGAGTTACCTGTGGACGTCTTATTTGTCTTTGGTCTCTCTGGTTAGCTAACTGATTAGCTAGCTGGGGTTTGTTACTTTACTCTTGGACGATGGCATTCATATCCTCAGCTACCTAGAGCTTCTTTTTTTTAATCCACCACCGCCTAAGCTCTTAAGAGTGTTCTTTCTCTCTTACTCTTTCTCTATTGCTATTTTAAGCTATATTTAGCTTTTGATTTTTAAATTTTTACAGTGCTCATCCTTCCTCAAATGGAGATATGCATTCAATGCTTAAGGGAAACATGTTTAATGGTTATATTTTCTTCCCGTTATTATTTCCATTTATTTCTTATGTATCTAACGGATATCTTCTTGTTAGATGGTTATAAATAGTTGGGATTAGAAGCACACCTTGACGATTTTTGAAAAAGAAATTTTAAAAGAGAGAAAAATCCAAGAAAAGAGCCTTCATTGAATATTTGTTGAGTGGTTGCTGTGCATTCAAGTCCATTCCTTGCTCCGAAAGGTCATCCGAATCATTGAAGCTTTTCAAGCATTCAAGACTTCAGCTGCTTCAACCTAGTTCATTTATTGCTGAGTTTATTGCTTCAAAAAGTTGTAAAGTATATTCTGAATATTTGCTCTTTATAGGAGCTTCTCCTTTACATACTCTGATTATCTTGTAAAAGGGTTAGTGAACCCTGGTTTGTTATTGGCCTTCTTGTGCCATTTAAACAAGAGGACTAGCCTAGGTTTGGCTAGGGGTTTTTGGCTTCCTTGTGCCGTGAAACAAGAGGACTAACCTGGTTTGGCTAGGGGTTTTTTTGGCTGCCTTGTGCCGTATAAACAAGAGGGCTAGCCTGGTTCGGCTAGAGGTTGTAATCGTTGTGATACAATTAGTGGAATTCCCAAAGGTTTTGTGAGTGGATGTAGGTGCTGAGTTTGGCACCGAACCACTACAAACTTCTGTGTGTTTGTGATTTCTTGCTTTTCTGTTGATATTATTCTGTGCACCCCACTTCACCGCTGCAAATCAAAATTAGGGTTGAAAGCACATTTATCTGCATAGCTATTAAATTTTTTAAATAACCCAATTCACCCCCCTCTTGGGTTACTACATCTGGGCAACAATGCGGAAGCTATAGATGATGAACGTAGCAAATCCGATCTGCAGAGAGAAGTTCCTCTTCGTGCCTTGCAAGAGTCGCACGTGCCGCTCCTCTATATCACACGCACGCCTGATGTATGTAGACAGGATGCGGAATCCTAGAACAATGAAAGTAGAACTCTTCTCCCTAAGAAGAGACAATCTCTTCTTGATTGGACTTCTTGCTGACTTTCTGTGATTGCAGACGATCAGCTTTTCACAGAAAGATCTCTGTCAATTTTCTTCTCTTCTCTGTTTTTCTTTTTGCTTCGTATTTTATACACACCATAACGTTTTTACCCGATGAAATACGACATTGAATATGCATTGAAAACGCGCGTAAGAGCCCTTTAAATAAATGCCATTACGTGAATACCTTCACCGCATTAAGTCCGTAGCCACCTCATCAACGCATCCCTCAAACGCATCGAAAGAAGTGGAACGACTTAAATCAATGCATGCCTAAGAGGAAACATGGAGTGATCGGTTCTTTGAGCATTCTCCCGTTATAACTCCATTGCTTGGCTATTATAACTAATGGATGATCACGTATGAAATCTCAAAAAGCACATGTAAGATTTCATCAATTAAAATATCTTAATGTTAACAGAATTGATCCAATCAATTCCGTTTGAAGTTCAAATTCAAATTCGAAAGAAGCTACTCGTAGCTCTTGAACCATACTTCACATTGGGCCTATCCGAGCTCCAATCCGAAATGATTTATGAATTCAAAATTCACAAATAAACTTTCAGAGGCTCTATTGGAAATCTGGATCGAACCACTTCGAACCCGGATCCAAACCACTCTATTATCAGACCAACCATTGGTCCATGGTTCAAATTAACTTCATACCAGATTCATATCATGTCCAAAATTCTATTTGAGTTACTGACTAACTCAAATCATCCTCGAAGTAGGTGCTGCCGCTAATGCCTAGTGCTAGCTAGACATAGCCAGAACGAACCTCGTATAACCCATTTGATTTAGTCCCACTCAAATCAGTGATCATGCCTGCGTACAATTCATCCGACTATGTGCATGACTCCATAGGTTCGAACCTAAGCCGGTAGCATAGGAACGCTTCCTATACTAATCAATGTGACTATCTAGCCATGGTTCCCGATGTCTAGATAGATCGAATTTGCACAAGGCAATATTCAGGAACCCAGGCTATGGTTGCCGCATAATTCATCCCCTTGTCCTAGTACTCAAGGCGAATACGGAGTTAACTGCCAACTCCGAGTAAATCACCCAAGTATGTTTCAATGCAATGAATCTTGTGACACCTCACAAAGATTACCTTGGCCAAGGTTTTGCTAAATTGAAACATAGTTTGAGCACTCTCTCTAACACTTAGAGTGGACAATCCCATCTTGACTCATCACTGACCCAATAAGTACTTGACTACACCCAGCAACCTTCCGTCACCGGATTAGAAATCCAGGTGGTCCAGTGCCTAAGTACAGTGAGTTGCTTATCAAGTCAATATTATAGTCTCATGTCAAAGGGATACTTATACCCATTGCCTTTTTGTGAGTTGCTCAAAGCAGTAGAGCACTCAGTAGAGGTGAGTCACTGTTCAGTGAATGCACTCCTACACTCACCCGCATGTTATACCAGTGTTATACACTCTTTGGTTTAAGAGAACAAACCAACCCATATGACATACAACAACCTACACTTGATTACGTCGTCGTCCTCCGTAACAACGTATCATTTGGCCGCGAACAGATTTAAGAGTTACTCAACAATTCCTCCATTGTCGAATACATGTAACTCTAAGGACTACAACATATTGGAATTCTACTGGAAGATGTAAACTATATGCTGTACTGCCAAAATAAATCATGTTCATATACATCAACTCATAACCGTCTACAAGCTAGACGATTGGCTGTAGGACACATTTTCTTACAACTCCCACTTGAACTATAGCCAATCGGAACAGTATCTAATACCCATCTTCCACTTGTGTTCATTGAACTCCTTGATTCCGAGTGCTTTAGTCATTGGGTCAGCTAGGTTTTTCTTTCCATTGATCTTCTGAAGGTAGATGTCACCTCGTTCCACGTCTCTCGTACAAGGTGGTAGTGGCGCAACACATGATTGGTTCATTGATGCAACTTTGGCTCCTTGGCTTGGGCAATCGCTCCCGTGCTGTCACAGTATACTAGGACGGGACTCTCCAGGGCAAGTACCACTCCCAGCTCGCCCAAAAACTTTTGTAGCCATACAGCTTCTTTGCTGCATCTGATGCTGCAATGTATTCAGCCTCGCATACTGAATCCGCCACTTTGTTCTGCTTGGAACTTTTCCAGTAGATCGCTCCTCCATTGAGGGTAAAGATAAATCCAGATATGCTTTTGCTGTCATCTCTATCTGACTGAAAACTGGAGTCAGTGTACCCCACTAGTTTTAAGTCAGGTTCTCCATAAATGAGCCATTGGTCCTTAGTATTTTCAAATACTTAAGGATGGTTTTTACCACCTTCCAATGTGCTTACCTGGGTTAGACTGGTACCTACTCACTATCCCTAGTGAGTGTGCCACGTCTGGTCTTGTACATGTCATAGCATACATGATAGAACCCACTGCCGAGGCATATGGAATTCTACTCATGTACTCTCTCTTCTCAGGAGTTGTCGCACAATCCTTCTTGGAGAGAGTAATTCCATGGCCTATCGGAAGATAGCCCCTTTTTGAATTATCCATGCTGAATCTCTTTAGCACAATCTCAATGTACATGGACTGGGACAATCCCAGCAGCTTCTTAGATCTATCCCTATAGATCTTCATCCCTAGGATGTAAGAAGCTTCTCCTAGGTCTTTCATGGAGAACTGAGACAGCAACCAAACCTTTTTCCCTGTAGTGCAGGGATGTCATTCCTAATCAAGAGAATGCCATCCACATACAATACAAGAAATACAACTATGAAACCATTTGCCCACTTATACACGCAGGGTTCTTCTTCGTTCTTAATGAAGCCATAAGTCTTGATACATTTATCAAAATGTTTATTCCAACTTTGAGAAGCTTGCTTGAGTCCATAGATGGACTTATGAAGCCTGCATACTTTGACTCGTCTGTGATGCGAACCCTTCAGGCTGTATCATATACACCTCTTCTTCTAGCTCTCCATTTAGAAAAGCCGTTCGGACATTCATTTGCCAGATCTCATAGTCAAAATGTGCAGCTAGTGCAAGCATAATCCGAATGGACTTGAGAATTGCTACAGGAAAAAAGTCTCGTCATAGTCAATACCATAACTCTGATGATACCCCTTAGCAACCAAACGGGCTTTATAGGTCTCCACCTTCCCATCTACACCCCGTTTCCTCTTGAAAATCCATTTACACCCTATGGGTTTTACCCCTTCAGGTGGATCAACTAGTGTTCATACACTATTGATCTCCATGGATTCCATTTCGGACTTCATGGCCTCTAGCCATTTCTCAGAGTCAGATCTTGCAGCACATCCATATAGGTGATTGGGTCCTCATCGTTCTCATCGAGTTCAATGGGATCCCCATCACGGACCAAGAAACTGAAGTATCTGTCCGGCTGACGTGGTACTCTACCAGATCTCCTTAATGGTACCTCAATGGGCTTCGGGTTTGAACCAATCAAAGCCGGTTCCATAGCGATTTCTGAGTGTAAATGTACTTCTCCTTGTCGAACCTCATTAAGTTCAACATTAGCCTTAGCATTTCCAGTAAGATACTCCTTTTCTAAAAAGGTGGCTCTCATACTGACGAACAACTTTTGCTCTTCAGTGTGGTAGAAGTAGTATCCTTTAGACTCCTTAGGATATCCAACAAAGAGGCATTTGTCAGACCTTGGTCCAGCTTGTCTGTCAACAATCTCTTGACATAAGCTGGACACCCCCAGACCCTAAGGTGTGTGAGCACCGGCTTACGCCCCGTCCATATCTCATATGGAGTTTTAGCAACAGATTTACTAGGGACCCTATTAAGAATGTAACAGGCCGACTCAAGTGCGTAGTCCCAAAAGAAGATAGGCAAACTAGCAAAGCCCATCATGGACCGAACCATATCTAATAGGGTTCGATTCCTCCTTTCAGACACACCATTTAGCTAGGGTGTCCCTGGAGGTGTCCACTGAGAGAGAATCTCATTCTCCTTTAGATATGTCAAAAACTCATTAGAAAGATATTCACCTCCTCGATCTGACCGAAGGATTGTAATATTCTTTCCAATATATTTTTCTACCTTACTACGATATTGTTTGAAATTTCAAATGATTCAGATTTATGTCTCATTAGGAAGACATAACCGAACATGGAGTGGTCGTCTGTAAATGTAATGAAATAGCTAAACCCTCTCATAGAGGCAGTATTCATAGGTCCACAAACATCCGTATGTATGAGGCCTAGAATCTCATTGGCTCTTTCACCTTTTCTAGTAAAAGGTGACTTGGTCATTTTCCCAAGAAGATGATTCACAAGTTTTAATTGATTCACAATCAATGTTATTGAGGATCCCCTCTCTGACTAACCTGCTTATCCTGTTTTGTTTATATGACCTAGCCTACAGTGCCAAAGGTATGAGTCATCGACATCATCTATTTTGGGGCGTTTGTTTGGAGTGCATAATACATTAACAGGCTGTGATAGAAGGTAAATTTCATTGCTCAATTGTCCACACATCACTGATACATCATTCATAATGATATTTAAAATATATTTCTTTATTGAAAAATCATATCCTTCAATAGCCAACTGGCCTACAGAAATGACATTAAATAAAAATGCGGACAATAGTGACATTCACTAAACAATATTTTATTAAATTCAAAATAAAGCATCACGACTCCCAACGCTAGTACTGGAACTCGGCTTCCATCACCCACGTTTAGGAATCTTTCACCTTCTTTGAATCTTCTACTAATTCGAAGCCCCTGCAAAGAATTGCAAATATGAATTGGACTCCGGTATCTAATACCCAATTAGTAGTATCACAGATAGAAAAATTACAAGGTGTTATCATATAAATACCTTGTCCAGCAACTCCTTGCTGGTTTTTCTTCTTAGGCTTGTTTGGATCTAGGGTTGCTATGTACTGGGGACAGTTCCTTTTCCAGTGACCCAGCTTCTTGCAATAGAAGCACTCTACCTGACTTTTGTCAACCCTCTTCTTCTTGGTCTGACTAGGCCCAGCATGTTGCACCTTCTTTCTTTTATTTTTCTTCTTCATCCCTTTCTTAAGGTGTTGACGACCTGCCCCCGAACATCCCACCAAGTTCACTGACTTCTTTTGAAGCTGGTGGTCTTTCTCAAAAGTCTGCAGTAGACCCAGCAAACCATAATAGTTTACTGCAGGCTTCGTCATTCTATAATGACTAAGAAAGTCCAGGTAGGAGCTAGGCAGGAGTTCAGTATGGCATCCTTCCCAAGTTGCTCATGCAAAGGAAATCCAAGTTTGCCCAGACGTTCTATTGTCTCGATCATGTACAGTACATGATCAGTGACAGAAGTCCCATCATGCATACGCGCGTTGAAGATGGCACTAGACATTCTGTACCTTTCATCGTCTGGCATCCCGAAAGATTCCTTCAACATTTGGAGTATTTGTTCCGGTTGGGCTTCCTCAAATTTCCTACTGAACTCATCATTCATAGAAGCCAGCATTATGCAGCGCACTGTGGTGTGGTCATTGGTCCACTTCAGATAAGTGTCCCTGGCCACACCTGGCACATTAGGGGCTGGCTGCTCAGGTGCAGGATCCATTATCACATAAAGGATTCTCTCATGCTCTAGGACTATCCTAAGCCTTCGATACCAGCTATCGAAGTTTGGACCTGTCAGTTTATCACTGTCCAACAGTGACTGAAGCGATATTTGTAGACATTTCTGAAAGGAAAACCAAAAACTTATTAGTATACATGATTTATTTAATCCTATAGACTTGGACTTATAGTCTAAGGCCCTCCCACTATTTTATTCAGGTTGGTGGCCCCTACCTCCAATTCAAAAATTACTCCTAATTTCTTAGTGGGTACTAGAATCCAGTAGACTACATATGAGCCCGACTTTGGCCGGCCCACCCATATGTATCTAAAGATAGGTTCATAACCAATTGTTTCCCAAACAATTTCTAGTAATTTATTTTGCCCCAGGTTGCACCCCAATTGGCCTTTGGGCCTCCTATTGGGTGTCCTGGTTAGATCCAACCATTAACATGACATGTTCAAGCTTCTAACCAAGGAATTGGTCAAGCCCGACTTTGACCGGCCCACCTGACCATCGTTGAGAGAGTTGCATTGAACCATCATAATATGAATGATAATTCCAAAGACCAGATGAGTACCAGGCCTTTGGGCCTCCAATAATCATCTTAACCATTGGACTCATTATCACTCTCTTAATGGGAGGCTATGACCTAATTATCCCCATAATTTAGTCACTTTAGGGACCTAATAATTTTAGAGGGTTTGATTAATTTGTGACACATGAATGACATAGACCAATTTAAGTATTCTCCCACTAAACCATTTAGTTGGGTTCATTAATTTGGTCCATGGGTACCTAAATCAGTCAAACTGATTTTCCTTAGGAAGCATGGGTTAGCTCAAGTCAATAGGCTAGTCTAATCAAGTGCTGGGACCACTTAGCCAGGCCGGCTTGATCAAAAGGCCGAGTTGCGCCATTAACCATCTTGCCTAGACACCAGCTGATTATCAACTAGCCAGGTGAGAGGTAGCCGTGACCTTGATCAGAACCTTTCTAGACATTAAGTGGTTGACCAAACCCAATTAAATTTGCTTGAAGACTTGGGTGTCCACTGAGCCCCAAATCAAGTCTATTTAGATGTATGGACTGATCAATCTAATCTAATTAGATGGATCAAAAGAAAAGACCTAATTCAACATTTGATTAGATTCAATTTTTCTAATTTAGTCCAATTCATCTAACCTTAGGTCTAACCCAATTAGAGAACCTGATTCATGCTAACCCAATTAGCCCATGATTTATGATCATATCTTAAGGTCTTTAATTCATAATTCTAGATCTTAAGTTAATCCCTTTTCAAATTTGAACCAATTTTAATTTTGAGTTCTGATTTTAAAATATTTTTAAATTTTTTTTTTGTAAAACATTTTTACTTTCATATGTTCTGTACATCCGTTCATGGGTTCTTTCACAGTGGCACCCCTACACGTCATAAGAAATCTTTCTTGAAAAAGAAACAGAGGCTATGAAACCTCCCTATGACCGGACTGCCTAGTGAATATACCCAATCCAAGATATAATTTAACACACATGCAAGATCTACATTAGATCTACATCTAAAACATATGTTTAATCATCATTAAATAACTTTAATATGCTCTCATCATGCAAAACCTTTTAAATCTACTATAGATCTAAACTAATCATAATAAGATCTACTTTAGATTCACATTAGATTATTTATGCATAATATTATCAGATCTACTATGCTTATACATGCATTCCTAAGCCTTAACCTGGCTCTGATACCATTTGAAGGGAAAACTTGCTTTTCCTATGCACAGTATCTCAAGGTGGAAAGCATGTAATTCAATTTTAATATTCACATTGAATATAAATTAAAGCATATTAGCAGATCTAAATTTAAGAGTATGTAAATAAGTTTAAAATAATACCTCTCGATGCGGAAGCTGTAGATGACGAACGTAGCAGATCCGATCTAGAGAAAAGTTCCTCTTCGTGCCTTGCAAGAGCCGCACGCGCCGCTCCTCTATATCACACGCACGCCTGATGTATAGACAGGAGGTGAATCCTAGAACAATGGAAGTAGAACTCTTCTCCCTAAGAAGAGACAATCTCTTCTTGATTGGACTTCTTGCTGACTTTCTGTGATTGCAGACGATCAGCTTTTCACAGAAAGATCTTTTCAATTTTCTTCTCTTCTTTGTTCCCCTTTTTGCTTCGTATTTTATACACACCGTAATGTTTTTACCCGATAAAATACGGCATTGAATATGCATTGTGTAAGAGCCCTTTAAATAAATGCCATTACGTGAATACCTTCACCGCATTAAGTCCGCAGCCACCTCATCAACGCGTCCCTCAAACGCATCGAAAGAAGTGGAATGGCTTGAATCAATGCGTGGAATCAAGCCAGCCTAAGAGGAAATGTGGAGTGATTGGTCCCTTGAGCATCCTCCCGTTAATATATCAATAACTCCGTTGCTTGGTTGTTATAACTAATGGATGATCACCTATGAAATCTCAGGAAGCACATGTAAGATTTCATCAATTAAAATGTCTTAATGTTAATAGAATTGATCCAATCAATTCCGTTTGAAGTCCAAATTCAAATCCAAAAGAAGCTACTCGTAGCTCTTGAACCATACTTCACATTGGGCCTATCCGAGCTCCAATCCGAAGTGATTTATGAATTCAAAATTCATAAATAAACTTTCAGAGGCTCTATTGGAAATTCGGATCGAACCACTTCGAACCCGGATCCAAACCACTCTTTTATCAGACCAACCATTGGTCCATGGTTCAAATTAACTTCATACCTGATTCATATCATGTCCCAAAATTCTATTTGAGTTACTGACTAACTCAAATCATCCTCGAAGTAGGTGCTGCCGCTAATGCCTAGTGCTAGCTAACATAGCCAGAACAAACCCCATATGACCCATCTGATTTAGTCCCACTCAAATCAGTGATCAGTGATTCATCCGACTATGTGCGTGACTCCATAGGTTCAAACCTAAGCCGGTAGCATAGGAATGCTTCCTATGCTAATCGATGTGACCATCTAGCCATGGTTTCCGACGTCCGGATAGATCGAATTTGTACTAGGCAACATTCAGGAACCCAGGCTATGGTTGCCGCATAATTCATACCCTTGTCCTAGTACTCAGGGCAAATACAGAGTTAACTACCAACTCCGAGTAAATCACCCAAGTATGTTTCAATGCAATGAATCTTGTGACACCTCACAAAGATTACCTTGGCCAAGGTTTTGCTAAATTGAAACATAGTTCGAGCACTCTCTCTAACACTTAGAGTGGACAATCCCATCTTGACTCATCACTGACCCAATAAGTACTTGACTGCACCCAGCAACCTTCCATCACCGGATTAGAAATCCGGGTGGTCCAGTGCCTAAGTATAGTGAGTTGCTTATCAAGTCAACATAATAGTCTCATGTCAAAGGGACACTTATACCCATTGCCTTTCTGTGAGTTGCTCAAGGCAGTAGAGCACTCAGCAGAGGTGAGTCACTGTTCAGTGAATGCACTCCTACACTCACCCGCATGTCATACCAGTGTTATACACTCTTTGGTTTAAGAGAATAAACCAACCTATATGACATACAATGACCTACACTTGATTACGTCGTCGTCCTCCATAACAATGTATCATTTGGCCGTGAACAGATTTAAGAGTTACTTAACAATTCCTCCATTGTCGAATACATGTAACTCTAAAGACTACAACATATTGGAATTCTACTGGAAGATGTAAACTATATGCTGTACTTTCAAAATAAATCGTGTTCATATACATCAACTCATAATCGTCTACAAGCTAGACGATTGGCTGTAGGACACATTTCCTTACACATACATGATGTAAGATATGTTGAGTTCTTTGATGATATTACTAGTATTGAACACAATTCATTAGTTGCTCTAATATGATTTCTTATTGCTAACTTAATCAATATAATAAAACTAAGTCTTCTTAATAGAAACTCCTTCTATCTCAATTATCTTTCTTCATTCCTGAGGCTCTGAAAAATATTATGAGAATTTTATGAGCTCACACTCAATAAGTAAGCCTAATATAATTTCAAAATTTTATTTATCAGACTATCCATTTTTTCTTATGTCATGTTGTTTTGTGTTATATGATTATCATGATAAGTCAAACTACATATTGAGATGTGAAAGATTCTTACTAAACTAAGGTTTTGATACTATTTCTATCACATCCCAAGCCACCATTTGGCCTAAACATTTGATATGTCCTTGCATAATTCCTAGGGAGGGGTTTTGTAGTCATATAACATGTTCAACATAAAATGGTAGTTTGGGATATGTTTAGAGTATAACTAAAGCTTATTTATAAAGTGTAGATTGGCCTTATCCAAGACATATCTAGAGATAAAAACTTAAAATATTAGAACTAAGATATCAAATGCAAACCTAATCCAAAATATTCTTAAAATAATTTAGAATGGGAGTCTTAGATAAACATGTTTTAAGAAATCCTAATTTGACTAAATCTAATTTATTCTTCTTTTTATGGATTGCATCTCCATGTAGTTGGAAAAAGGTTAGATGAGTTGAGTTGAGTTTTTTATGGATTGCATCGCACATGAGAGTGGAATGATTAAGTTAACACAACTATGTCTTGTTTTCACACTTTTCATGCTTTTATTTTTTTTATAAGAAATGTGGTAGTTATATTGTTGCTTAAATTAATAACAATCAATCTAATCCAACCCTTCTAGCTTGAAGATGAGCCTATAATTGAAATCATGTCAAATTTTCAATCTAAAGCCTTAATCCACCTTGGCCTTATTAAAGTTAATGGTTAGATTGTTGTCATATATATCCACGACAGCCATGAGAGAAACAGGGTACGGATATGACATGATAAGGATAATCCATAGGGCCAACTTTGAAAAACCAAGATATAATATGGCTAGGATAATAACTGTTTCAAATGTATCTGTAAATTGTATCTATATAAATTATAAATATATTAAAACAGCCCAGTGGTACCTTATACTCTAATAGCCACACTAAATCCCTTATATGAGCCATCTATGAAGCGCAAATGTGAAAATGTAATATGGATATGACATTACAGATACGCCAATATGACCAATTTTGAAAAAGTAGAATAAGGATATAACAATTTCAAATGTATCTACAAATTGTATTTATATAAACTAATGAAGGCTTCATGATAGTGATTAGTATACAAGATCTAAATCAATATTTCCATCAACCAAAATGTATCGGATGGTAAGGAAAACAAGTTTGGAAGACCCACAAGACAAAATTTGAGCACATCCTTTTTACATTCAACGAGATTTAATTAACTAAGATTGCTCACTTAAACAGCAGAGAGTGAAAAAAGAGTAAATAGTTAATCATGAATTCACACTTGAAAATTACAAGTTCTTCCCTTATTTGCTGATGAAGTCTCAAAACTATAAGAAGTGAAATAAGTAAAAAGAGAGGAAACCTTGAAACTTTGCTACTTCCCTACTATCTCTTACTACAAGAATACAAGTTTTTTCCCTCAAAAAGCAAGGGTCAAAATTTTTTCTTCTAGAAATAATGCTAAAAAGAAATCAACTAAACTAGAAGAAAATGGTAAAATGGTCAAACAAGCCCCATATCTACATAAATTCAAATCTAAGCCAAGAAAATTAGCAATAAATTAAATCCCTTCCCACCTAAATTGCATTTGTTAGAATCATATTTTTGCCACACCCCTAAGTAGAAGCAAAGAACACTGCTACAAGTGATGGGTATGACCATTTGGCTAATTGGTCCTTCATTGTAATGAGGATAGGAGGAAACCTGGAAAATTTGTGTGAGAATAAGATTGGAGCTTGGGTTATTAATATGCAACACTCGATGACTTTACCATCTAAGCCAATTGACATTCTCTATTCGTTTTTATTTATTAAGTAGTTATATACTTATTTTTTTTAATATTTGCTAACCAACTTGTTGATCCAAAAAGTTTATACCTTTTTCCTGCAATAAAAAGGAGCTATTCGTGGCATGATCATAATGACAATTGCTATTTTGAGTTGCTATATTTTCCTTTTCCATGGCATTTAAGCTCAAACACTTTTAGTTGCTTAGAAGTGTTATAAAGTAAGTAGCATTTTGTTAAAAATGCTACTACCATGTCCATATTTTGTGGCATTATTTTAGTATACTTAAAAATACTGGAAAATAACACATTGCCCTGCATTTATGATAAATAGTTAGGTTAGTTTGAAGCACATCTTTGTTTTTCCTATCAATAAACCAAAAACATTCTCTATCTTCCTACGAATTTGGCCAAACATCTTAATTACTTATCCAATCAGATTTTATATTAAAAATATATTAAAATTATATATTATTTAATTTATATATTACATACCATTGTTACATTTTAATGGCAGCATAAATTAAATTTTCTATATTTTAAAAAACTTGTTAGAAAAAAATTTACATACATATATAAGAATATGTTGAAGTTATTGATATTTTTAAATATTTTAAATAAAATAATCTTCAAAATATCATAAAGAATAAAATGAAGTTATTCATTTCTCATTTTTATCAAAAGGAAAGAATTTATTTTTTTTATAAAAATATTAAAATATGAAATATCACAACATATTTCAAATGAGTGCATATTATATATAAAGTGAATAAGTGTGGACATGGAAAATGTCTCAATAGCACTAGGCCTGATCTTACATTAGTGACAAATTTGTAAGCTGAGGATTCCTTGTGAAGACTTAGTAAATTATGCTTTTGAGGACTTTGTACAAATATTCTAAGTGAGAGCATGAATTGAGAGGACCAAAGCTCGCCTTGATACCAAGGCTTTTAAAATTAAAGATGCACCAGAACTGTTACAAATATATTAACTTAAAAGAGAAAAGAGCTATGTATGGTCACCTTGAAATCAAGAAAATAGCTGGAAAGGTCCCATGATACATGCTAATTAATGGAATTGGAAGCTTTGATGTAGTAGATGTTACATATTAATGTCAACGATAATAATTTGTGCTAATTAATGGAATTGGATCAAATCTTTCATAAATATGATTACACTAGATTTATAACACTACAACAATATCAGACCACAAAATACATAAATATAAAAGCACTAGGTTCACAGTATTCCTTACCATATCATAAGAGTGAGCCGGTATAGACTTCGATCCAGTGAGAGCAGCATATGGCTGCAATTCCCGATTAGATTTATTTGTTTCTGATTTTTTCTACATCAAAGAATTAATGAAAATGGTTACATGAGTTTATAAAAAATATAAACTATTAAAATATTTGTATGGATGTATTTACCTTATACTCATCTGAATAAAAGTAATCACATAGAAAGTCCCAGTCACTCTGCGAGACACGAGATGGCTTATTTTGTTTTGCTAAGCTCACACTTGTGTCCCCACCGTGACTAATGAAGTGGATATGAAGCCGATATCTAAATTCTCGATAAACTTTATTCATTTGAAACTCAATACCTTTTTTAATATGATCTAAATTCATATCAAGATCGAACTTCTCCTGCAAGTATATATATATATATATATATAAATTATAAAAGTTATAAGGTATATTAAGTACATTAAACGTAATCTAAAGTAATCTAATACAATTATACTGACCTGAAGTCGATCGATCATAGTGCTTTCTGTGCATCAGTGATCTCACTCCACTTCCTGACCGCAAGTGGTGCCATGTCACGTACAACCACTCCTATCTCGGTCAGAAACTCAGAGCGAAACTCACCCAATGGTCGTCCAACCTCAGGTGGCAGAAGAATAGGCAACTTCTGTCCACGACGCGTATCAATCAGATGTGCGGACTTGTATCCGCGAGCAGGACCTCGGCCCTTCTTCTTTGATGATGTAGCTGCAAAACATAATGAACTAAATTAGTGCAAAATAACATAAAGAAACATAGCCAAATAATATAAGTTTAAAGTAGAGTTATTACATGATGCGCCGACAGATGACCCCTCTGTCAGAGCTGGAATGTAAGGAGAATCATCTCGCCTCGATGTAGCAGGAGTATCTCTCGAAGACATCTGCAAACAAACATACAAACTAGAATTAACAAATAAGAAAGTATAAGAACATATAGTTATAATAAGTAAAAAAAATGAATGCTACCAAATTAATCACTGTCATCACTAATATGCTCATTTTCTTCATCATCCTCCATATCAGAACTATGTATAGATCCCTCACTGTCATAATCAGCTAGTGTGTCGTCCTCCTCAACATCTTCGCATATAAAGTCATCTTGACCGACATCACTTTGACCTCTAATGTTTTCTTGAGTTGCAACTATTTCAGCATCAGTGTCCGTACGCCGAGATGTTATTAAGTCCATGTTAGGTTGCTCACATGTGAATCGAAGGGCTGCTGAATCATCTTCTTGATATACTTCTTCCTGAACATCATCATCCTTTTTTGGAATATCCCACAAATGACGATGACTAACCTTGTATACCACTTTCCAATTAGAATTGTTCTTCAAATCATCCAAGTAGAAAACCTTTTCAGCTTGTGATGCTAAAATGAATGGCTCATGTTTGTACCATTCTGAACTAATATTTATACTTGTAATATTATAATGTTGTTGCATTCTCCTGTGCTTTGGTTCAGTTTCAAACCATTTGCACTTGAACATTATCGCCTTACAACCTTTAACAAAATGAAATTCAAGGACCTCTAATAATATACCATAAAAGTTAATTTCTTCTCCTAGATGAGTAGAGGGAACACAAATGCCACTATTCTGTGTTTTATGGCCGACATCCCGAGTAACAGTGATAAATTTAACGCCGTTCACCACACAGCCAGTATACGAGAACACACGACTGTCGGGACCAATAGCCAATGAATAAAGCTCATCAGTAGCTTCAGATGCCCCAGCAAAATGCTTATTTAACATCTGGATAAACCAAACATCAACGTCATTTGAAATAAAGACATATGATATATTAATTGACAATATAAATGAATGTACGGGCTTACTTCATTTTAAACCACTCCAAAAATCTTTCCTTTTGTAATTGGTCCAGTTGTTCCGGTCTAGTTGGATTTAGCTGATCAATGTGTTGGCTATAGAGAACATTACGCTAATGAGCACTATAGAAAATTGCATGATATGAAGAAATAATTTTACAAGTATACTTACTTGAGAAATGGTTGCACCTCTGGACAATTATTGATGAGGTACCAATGTACTTGTTTTAAAGTTTTATCATCTAAATGCACCATTCTTCCTTTTCCAAGAGGCCGCCAACGAGTTGCAAATATATTTAATTGCTTGTCCAAATGGCTATCCGAATCAAAATTTCGTTCCGGACGATTGAATTTTGTTTCTATGCCTCGAAGATACATTGAACAAAATGTTAGAGACTCGTTGACAACATAAGCTTCTGCAATTGAACCTTCCGGACGAGCCTTATTACGTACGTATTGTTTATACGTACCAAGTGCCCTTTCAAAAGGATACATCCATCTACTTTGAACAGGTCCGGCAAGTAAGGCCTCGTAAGGCAAATGAATTGATAAGTGCACCATAACGTCAAAAAATGCTGGTGGGAAAATTCGTTCAAGCTTACATAAGATCACCACAATCTGCTCTTGTAACAACTCCAAATCCCTAACATACAATGTCCTTGAACAAAGTTGTTGGAAGAAATTAGAAAGCTCAATTAAAGTACTACTCTCATGTTTCTGCAAGAATGGTTGAATGCCAATAGGTAACAATCTTTGAAGTAGTACATGACAATCATGTGTCTTCAAGCCGGATATCTTTCCATCACCTTCATTTACGCACCTTGAAATATTGGAAGAATATCCATCGGGCACCTTCACAGATTTTAGCCACTTACAGAATTGTCTTCTTTCATCTAATGTTAAGGTGTAAGATGCAGGAGGCTTATAAACTCTATTACCTTGAGTTTGTAACCACAACTCCCTTCGGATCCCCATTGAAGCCAGGTCCTCTCTTGCTTTATATGTGTCTTTTGTCTTACCTTCGATGCTTAATAAAGTTCCCACGACATTGTCACATATATTCTTCTCAATATGCATTACATCTAAGTTATGTCTCAATTTTAATGATGACCAATACTCCAACTCGAAGAAAATGCTCTTCTTATACCAATTCAACTCATTTGGTGCACGCTTTCGCTTTCGATGTTTATTGTTTGGATGCTTTCCGGACTGTTCAGCAGCTATGTGTTCTAATTGCATTAAAATTTCTTCTCCGGTCAACATTTTTGGTTTGACTCCATGCTCTCTACTTCCATCATGGAGTCTACTATTTCGCCACTTGTGATAAATAGGCAAGTAACGGCGATGTCCCATATAGCAAATCTTGTCTTTCAGCTTTTTGGATGAGGTTTGCTCATTACAAACTGGACATGCCTTATAACCCTTTGTGCTCCAACCAGATAATAACGAGTATGCTGGAAAATCATTTATAGTCCATAAAACAGCTACGTGCATCCGAAAACTCTCTTTGGTAGATGCATCATATACATCAACACCTTCGGTCCATAAATGTTTAAGTTCATCCACTATTGGCCTTAAAAATATATCCATATCCCTTCCTGGAGATTTAGGACCGGGGATAAGCAACGACATCATAAAGAATGTCTCTTTCATATATTTCCATGGAGGCAAGTTATAAGGTACTAAAATGACGGGCCACATACTGTATGCATTACTCATGTTCCCAAATGGATTGAATCCGTCTGAAGCAAGACCTAACCTTACATTTCTTGGTTCACTGGCAAAATTAGGATACTTTTGATCAAAATCTTTCCATGCTTCTCCATCTGCTGGATGCCGTAACACCCCATCTGTGATCGGTCGCTTATCATAGTGCCACCTCATATCTTCAGCTGTATATCTTGAGGCATATAGACGTTTCAAACGAGGTGTGAGTGGAAAATACCGCATAACTTTATAAGGTATCTTCTTACCTTTGTCTTTAACCACTTGGTACCTAGGCTCGTTGCATACCGGACATTTTTCTAAATAGGCATTCTCCTTCCAAAAGATAGCACAATCATGCTTGCATACATGTATGTTCTCGTAGCCTAAACCCAACTCATTCATCTTCTTTTTGGCCTCATAGTGCGAAGATGGTATTCTAGTACCATTCGGAAATGCCTCTTTTAATAGTTCAAGCAACATATTGAAAGACTTATTTGTCCACCGATTGAGGACCTTAATGTGCATTAACTTCACTAAGAATGTCAAAGAAGAAAACTTTTCACATCCAGGATAAAGCTCGGATTCCACCTCATTGAAAAGATCATCCAATTTCTTACTGTGATCGGTCCTTCCATGGTCAGACATCATCGGATTGTCATCATCATTGCCAACCTCAGTGTGAGCACCACTTGGGCCAGCGATGTCCTGCAATGCTTCGACCATCTCATCTTGTTCCCTTTCTGGGTCATCATCTTCATTCTCATTTTCATCTGAGACATTGCTTCCAAACTGTTCTCCATGAAAATACCACGTCTGATACGTCTTCGAGAAACCCTTTAACATACAGTGTAATTTAACTAAATCAGGCTTATGCCATTTGCCATTATAACACCGCACACAAGGACAACGTATCTTCCCTTCTTCATTAACATGAAGCCTTGCCTTTTCTATGAACTTCTTAATACCGGCATCATATTCTGGACAATTTCGTTTCTTATGTATCCAACTCTTATCAATCGGCATCGTTGGTGACGTACAACAGCTGTTTGTTGCAAGGATATGTTAGTGATAAAATTTTTCTTTTTTTATTCAGTGAATTGTCCTACTATAACATGTCAAAATTAAGGAAAAGATTGGTAATAAAAGGACATTTTCAACATATGAATCCAAAAACTGGTAAAATAATGATTCCAATCTATGATAATATCATAATTCCAATCTATGATAAAACTATCGGTACTTCCGTAATTTTAGCATATGATGGGCAATTGGTGGTACCATGCTTGAACCAATGATGGCATTTCATGAAGCATAGTTCATATCATGGTGGGGCAATCCATATTAACAAGGCCAATCCAAAAGCTTTGCAGTCAACAATTTTAAATATATAGTTTTTAGTTTAATTAATTTCTAATTTTAAATGTAATCTATTCCCATATGCCATGCATAATCAAATAAATGGACCAAAATCATACTTACCCAATTCAAATGTGATCTATTTCCACATCCATACAAAATCATGAAAGCAATCATAATCATGCAACATCAATCTACCAAATGTAGAGGAAATTCGTATCTTACTTGCAATGTTAAAAATCCAAATACCGTTACTATCCATGCACAGGCATGCTCATCCATGGTATCATATACAACTTCAAATATATAGATGGAATAAGCACTTTTGTATAAACAAATGTACAAGGGCTTTTATATAGATGGAATAAGCACTTTTATTATGATTAGTGCAAGAAGTCAGTATGGCACCCCAACTTTTCTGAGGGAATAGGGAAAGGCAGTGCCAATGTCACCTGCCAATTGCCATTGCGTTTCAGATGGAAGCAACGTGAGTTCAAGTTACACAAAAACCCTCCTCCATGGTAGATTCTAATAAGGCACAGATAATATCCAACTTGATCATCTTAAGATCATAACTAACAACTCTATATATGTTCATATATACTCTGACATAGAGAAAAATGCTAAATCAAAGAACAAACTTAGTAACAATTTTGACTTCAGATGCATGGTATTGCTGAGGAAAAAAGGCTTGTTCATTTATTTTTCAATTTGGTGAGCTTCCCTGCATTTGTTGGCATAATTGAGGCCAAGTAGATACTAGATAGTCTATGTGTCATGTCATGAGATTTCAACTTTGTGCTCATTTCTCACTGCATATACTTGTGTTAGATATAATTCTCACTCCTGAGATTTTTTGAACAAGGAGAAAGAGACCGTACGTCATGGATTCAACTATAAATATATTAAGGCCTAGACTATATTGCAGGGATCAGGTGACCTAGAAAGGTGCCATTGACAATTATATCAAAGCTTCAGAGTGTGGAAATGAAAGTAGATTCAGATGGCACCAACTACTCAGCAGTCATTCTAGTAAATGGCCCAATTAATATTGCCCATACACCAAGTTCATCCAATATTTAAACCCTTCCTCCATGTCTCCCCAAAAATAACTGATCAACCTTCTAACATTTCTCTTCTGCTGCTCTTCATGGCTTGTAAGCCACACACCAGCTCTCTCCTTCCTCTCATTCTCCTTACCTTCGTCTTCCTCCTCCTCCTCCCTTCAACAACCCTTGCAAGCTCTCCAAACAATGAAAGAGATGAGTTCATGAAATGGATATCATGGAATGTCCAAAACCACAAAAGAACTGCTGCACTGCAGCTCAACTCCAACTCAGAAGCGCTCGGCGGTGGCCCAAGAGCCCTCGACGTGAAGCTGGCCAAGGCCGAGGCAGCGGCAGTGAGATACGTTGTGAGCCAGGATGGAAGTGGGGAGTATAAGAGCATAAGGGAGGCTATAGACAGCATTCCATTACACAACGCTAGGAGAGTCATCTTAGAGATCAGACCTGGGATCTATAGGTATTGTTGGATTCAAATATCATGCTATCTTCTTCAGCTAATCGAAGTAATATTATGTCTATCTCTTATTTGAGTTGCCAGTGGTCTATTTGTAAACATTTCAGTTCTCTTATTCAATGATCTTATCCAGAGGCTCACTTGCTAGCTCCTTGTCAGCATGTATGAGATGCGAATCACGTACGTATGGATTCATGTGTTGCCAAGTAATTCATAGCCATACTTAATATAATCCTTCATTAATCTGATGGGTCCTCTGCGTTCACCATCACAAGCCCAAACCGTAATCTTGGATTCAACTTTTATTATGATTAGTGCAAGTGGACAAGGTTTCCAATGGCTTTTGGTATCCATCCTCCTATCTGGTTAAAAGATAAATCCAATCTGTCCAACTTGAGGAGGTTCCACATGCTTATTGGTATTTCTCCACTAATTATGTACTGACGCAAATATAAATTCTCTAGGTGGCTAAAATTTCCCAGGTTTCTTGGAATTTCACCACTTATTCGATTGTCACTCAGATCTAACTACCTCAATTGGCTATTCAGATCTAACTACCTCAATTGGCTAAGATTCCCCAATATTTCTGCAGTACGCCCAGTAATTTTGTTTTCAGATAAATCTAAATGATCCATGCGCTTATTACTCCACAAAGACTCTGAAATTTCTCCACTAATATTGTTCCAGGAGAAATCCAAGTACTTCAAACGGTTGAGATTCCCCAATATATCTTTTACAGTTGATAACTTGCTTTGAAAATTGCAATTGCCGAGAGAGAGTTAAAAGATAAAATCTACCATATTGTTCTCGAAAAAGGAATGGAGCAACAACAACAGCTTGATCTACTGGAAGCAAAATCTGATTTAATATGCCAACTCAATCTACAAATATACCTACTGCACCTGATTAATTTAAAATCAATACTTGGCATAATAAAATATGAAAATTGGCATCCTCACTAATTTAAATAAGCTATCATCAATCCCAACTCCAGCCCTGTGTTTTTATGGCATAACTTAATAATCAAATTAAACAAAAGAGAGGTTCGGAGTATTACCTCAAATAGTGAGTTAGGAAGACCGATCTACTTTGGTCCGGAATGTATCCACCTGTGCAGGCAGAGAGGAGCTCGGCGTCCGCAGGCGGAGAGGAGCTCGGGGGCTGACGGCGTCCGAGGGCTGACGGCGGAGAGGAGCTCGGGGGGGGGGGGGAAGACGGCGGAGAGGAGCTCGGCGTCCGCAAGGTGGAGTTTTAGGGGACCTTATTACGGCGAAATTAACTTTCGTCGTAATAAGGTCCCGGAGAGAGAAAGATATTTTCACTATATTACGACGATTTTTAAAACTCGTCGTAATAGGTATTTAATTACAATATAATGTGGACTTATTACGACGAATTATAAAATTCATCGTCATAAGTCTTTTAATTACGGCGAAAACGTATTTCGCCGTAATAAAAAGAAAGAAAAATTAAAAAAATTAAAATCGTAAAATAAATTATGGACTTATTACGACGACTTATAAAAGTCATCGTAAAAATGTGGACTTATTACGACGAATGTTATAATTCATCGTAATAAGTCTTTTTATTACGGTGAAATACGTTTTCGCCATAATAAAAAGAAAAAAAATTAAAAAAATTAAAATCGTAAAATAAAATGGACGTATTACGATGATTTACAAACTTCGTCGTAATAAGTCTTTTAATTACGGCAAAAAAGTTTTTCGCCGTAATAAAAAGAAAGAAAAATTAAAAAAATTAAAATCGTAAATTAAAATGTGGACTTATTACGACGAATTATAAAATTCATCGTAATAAGTCTATTAATTACGGCGAAAAGTTTTTTACTGTAATAAAAAGAAAGAAAAATTAAAAAAATTAAAATTATAAATAAAATGTGGACGTATTACGACGACTTACAAACTTCATCGTAATAAGTCTTTTAATTACGGAGAAAAAGTTTTTCGCCATAATAAAAAGAAAGAAAAATTAAAAAAATTAAAATCATAAATTAAAATGTAGACTTATTATGACGAATTACAAAATTCGTCGTAATAAGTCTATTAATTACGGTGAAAAAGTTTTTCACCATAAAAAGAAAGAAAAATTAAAAAATTAAAATTATAAAATAAAATGTGGACTTATTACGATGAATTATAAAATTCGTCGTAAGAAGTCTTTTTATTACGGCAAAAAAGTATTTCGCCGTAATAAATAATTGTTATGACGAATTTAATTTTTATTTCGCCATTATAAATAAACCTATACTGATGAAAATATTTTGCCATAATAGGTTCACCATAAATACCATACTTTCTTGTAGTGTATCCACGACAGCCATGAGAGAAGAAAGATAGAAAGGAGGTTTGGCCCAAGTAGAATATAGGAGGAGATTTAAACATTGGCCAAAATCAAGAGTAGATTGTGCTAGGATATGTATGGACCTTGTTCTTAATTAGGGTTCAAGCCAATGAAATCTAACATATGAGAGTTATTAGTTTATAACATATAAATGCAGTAGGTATGATTTTTTTCTCTTTTTTTTAACTATTCTTAAAATGCATTATAACAATATATTATAATAAATAGATGTTAATAATCAAATTTTTATTATACATTAAGTAATTAATTTTATTGATGGTCAAAAAGAAACTTTTATCATTAGTCCTAACATTTATATTATATATGAAGAATTTTAGAAAGTGAAAATATAAATGTCAAAAATGTTGTCATTAATACTATCTTCAATTGGTACACATGGTATAGCTATTTTCCTCTTTTTCTAATAATTTTTAAAATATATATATAATAATAATAAATGAAAAGTATATTAAGTAGTAAACCTTAATGATGATTAAGTTAAAAATTTTATCATAAACATCAGCATTACATGTTGCATTGCATATGATTTTTTCTCTTTTATATAACTATATTTGAAATACAATAGAACAATATAATAAATTATAATAAATATAAAATTTAAATAGCTAAACTTTTTATTGTACATTGAACAATAAATTTTAATAATGACCATCTACATTAATATCAACATCATTAATATTGTTATATATTATTTAACAAATTTGAAAATTGGTCTCATTAATATTGGCATGATGGCGTCCACATAAGGAATGGAAAATTCTGGACAAATTGAGTTTGCATTTTAATACAGATGATGATATGATGATGGCTAAGGATAGAGTTATAAGGAGTAAGAATATTGATATGGCTGATCCAACGCCGTCAGAATAAACGATAACGACGACTGACGGAGGCCCTCTCGGCCTCCTGAGCCCCCCCTCGGTATCGGCCTCAAGCCACAACTCCCGGGCTTTATGAACAGTATCTGAACCCCCAAGACCCCCTCGGTCTCGGGCTACATGAACAGTGCTTGGCCTCGAGTTCCACCCTCGACCTCAAGCCACAGCTCCCGGGCCTTATGAACAGTATCTCAACCCCTGAGACCCCCTCGGTCTCGGGCTGCATGGACAGTGCTTGGCCTCGAGTTCCACCCTCGGCCTCAAGCCACAGCTCCCGGGCCTTATGAACAGTATCTCAACTCCTGAGACCCCCTCGGTCTCGGGCTGCATGAACAGTGCTTGGCCTCAAGTTCCACCCTCGGCTTCAAGCCACAGCTCCCGGGCCTTATGAACAGTATCTCAACCCCCGAGACCCCCTCGGTCTCGAGCTGCATGAACAGTGCTTGGCCTCGAGTTCCACCCTCGGCCTCAAGCCACAGCTCCCGAGCCTTATGAACAGTATCTCAACCCCCGAGACCCCCTCGGTCTCGGGCTGCATGGACAGTGCTTGACCTGAGTTCCACCCTCGGCCTCAAGCCACAGCTCTCGGGCCTTATGAACAGTATCTCAACCCCCGAGACCCCCTCGGTCTCGGGCTGCTTGAACAGTGCTTGGCCTCGAGTTTCCACCCTCGGCCTTAAGCCACAGCTCCCGGGCCTTATGAACAGTATCTCAACCCCCGAGACCCCCTCGGTCTCGGGCTACATGAACAGTTCCCGATGCATGATCCGGCCCGCCCCGGGCCACCTGGCATGCCCACGTAATCCACCGCACATCTGTAGTAGGGTATGGCCATACCTCATAATGGCGTATGGTCCATCATGTGTCTGTCACTGTGCATGATCATACCCTGTTACAGCATACGGTCCACCACCTGCCCGCAACTATGCGCGGTCACATCCAACGATGGCACGCACCAGGCATAACCACAGAAGCCAGACACCTGTAGGCCGTACTGACAGGTGATGCAGGACACCTCCGACATGCACGGTGACATTACATCTGTCACTGTCAGCCTCATCTTTTGTCCGTTATTGAACGGAGCACCTTGAAAGCAACAATCTTCTGGAATGAAAGGGTGTATCTTCGAACAGGTATAAAAGCATACGCTCTCGCTGTAAGTAAGGATCGAAGAACTTTGGTTTTTCTAGCTTCTTCCTACTAGTTAAGCCCTAACTATCTACCTTCCTTCGGCTAGATAGCTCTCGTATGTTCCCGAGTGACTAACTTGAGTGTCGGAGGGTTCCCACCGGAGCATATGGTCTCCGAGGACTTTTCTTGCAGGAGTCCGGCGAGGAGGACGTTCGTTTCCTCGGTGCTTGAAGAAAGTGACTCGGCGTCATCAGATTGGCACGCCAGGTAGGGGGGAAGAGAAAGATATCGAACCAGCAATCTGCAATCTCTCTCTCCCCAAGCTCTTGAGCCATGGTGACGACCCATGTGAAAGGGGGCTCTGTCAGTTGCGCTGGGGGGCAGCGTCAAGTAGTAGATCCGCTGGCAGTTGGCCCCTCAGCTCCCCCAGCCGATGTCCTTCACCGCCGCGTCTCCAGGCGGCTGGACCTTCCGCTCCCCTGGTCGATGTCCTGCGCCCCCTCCATGGCAGCTTCAGGAAGACCGGCTTGCTACCCTAGCCACGCAAGTTTAGTCCTTGGCAGTGGTGGTTCAAGGTCTGCAGCACCAGCAGGCGGCCCCGCGGCAGCCGGAGCCATTCCCATCAGTTCCGGGGGTGGTGCAACCCAGCCAGCATTCCTCCTGAAGGAGATCGCTGGTCCCGGGGCTTGCCACCGCCATGCTTCGCCCAAGCCTCACCACCGGGGAGCTTCCAAAAGACCCCGATCGCCTTCTCGTCACGCCAACGTTTCTTCCAAGCGGCGACACGGGAAGGAGGCGGAGCGCCCTCGCCGACATCGCCGTCACTCTTCCCCGTCCTCAGAATCCTCAGGGGAGAGGTCCTTCGATGGCAGGATAGCCCGTCGAGCCGAGCGTCGACTCGACGAGTATAACCAACGATTGGAGGAACTTAGCCGCCGGATCACCCACCTACCAGAGGTGGACTATGACAGCCGGCCTATCCCGCCGTATCATGGAAGAGCCATCTCCACCCGGTTCGCCTCCCTCAGCTGGATCCATATGACGGGACCACGGATCCCCTGGACCACCTAGAAAGTTACAAGGTTCTCATGCAGGTCCAGGGGGCCACCGATTCGCTCATGTGTATCGCCTTCCCTGCCACCCTGAAGAAAGCTGCCCGAGCTTGGTACTCTCGCCTGCCGCCGTGGAGTATTGATTCTTTCCGTCAGCTGGAGAGGGCCTTCTTAGCCCATTTTGATGCCTGCCGGAAGATTCCAAGAGTAGCTGACAACCTCTTCGCTGTCCAGCAGAAGAGCGGTGAGTCCTTGCGAGATTACGTCGCTTGGTTCAAGGAGGCAGCCCTAGAAGTCTACAATCTTGAAGACTCAGTGGCCACTTTGGCCTTGAAGCGAGGGCTCCGTCCGTCCCGCTTCGCGTACTCCCTTGATAAGAAGCCGCCCAGTTCTTACGCCGAACTTTTGACCGGGCCCAGAAGTATATCCGCCGACGAGGCTGACTCCTCTCGTGCGAGGCTAGAGGGAGTGTCCTCAAGAAGCCGGCCCGCCCTGAGCCTGTTGAAGTTCGACCCAGGAAGCCCGAACCTCCCCGCCGGCCAGACAACCGTCCTTGAGCTCCTGCACAGAGAGACGGGCCCTACACTCCTCTGCTCGCCCCTATATCGCACATCTTGCTTCGAGATCGAGGGTGAGTCTTATCTTCAGCGCCCACCTCCGATGAACCCAAAAATCCCCCGCAACAAGAACCTCTACTGCCGCTATCACCGGGATCATGGCCACGACACCGATGACTGTCGCCAGCTGAAGAAGGCGATAGAGGATCTTATCCAGCGTGGCCATCTGGGGAAGTTCGTTCGAAGGAATAACCCGGATGCCCCTGGTCCGTCGGCGCCTCCGCTACGGTGATCGACAATGCACCAACTGAGAAGACGGTGGCGATGATTTCCTGGGGGCAGGTGGCCCACCCAAGAGGCCGGGGGAGGAAGAGTTAGATTCTGTAATCCCTTTTTCTAAAAGGGACTTAGAGGGGGTGGTAAATAAAAATGATGACAGCGTCGTCGTGTCCATGACGATTGCTAAGCATCCTGTAAAAAGAATTCTGGTTGATAGTGGGAGCTCGGTGGATGTTTTGAATTATGATGCTTTTGTTCGCATGAACCTGTCACCCGACCTGCTTCGGCCCGTCGCCATGCCTTTGATGGGGTTCACCGGAGATTCGTGAAGGTCGAGGGGGAGATCACTCTTCCTGTCACGGCTGGCACGGCGCGCCAAAGCACAGTCTTCATGAACTTCCTGGTGGTCCGAGTGCCCCTCGCCTATAATGCCATCCTTGGGAGGCCCGGGCTCAATCTTTTGGACGCTGTCATATCCACTAAGAGGCTCCTCGTAAGGTTTCCCACCAGTGAAGGAGTGGGGAGATGCGGGAGAGCAGAGCCCACCCCCACTTTGCTACCACATGGCCCCTAGTCCATAGGGGGTGACACCTGCACCGAAAGCGCTGGACCCTCGGGACCTGGAGAGAAGAGGGGAGCCGGCCGAGCGTCTGCTTGCTTTCCCTCTTGGAGAGGACCCAACAAAGACGATCCAGATCGGAGCCCTACTCCCGGAGGAGGCCCGTGGCCAGCTCCTCGCTTTCTTGCGGGCCAACGCTGATGTCTTCGCCTGGTCGGCGTCCGATATGCCCGGCATTCCGAAAGAAGCGATTACCCACCGACTCAATATCAGGCCGAGTGCCGACCCATTCGGCAGAAGAAGAGGAGCTTCGCCCTTGACAGACAGAAGGCCATGGACGAGGAGGTGCGAAAGCTGTTGGCCGCCGGTCACATCCGTGAGGTGCACTACCCCGACTGGCTAGCGAATGTTGTGATGGTTCGCAAGGCCAGTGGGAGCTGGAGGATGTGCGTGGACTTCACTGATCTCAACAAGGCATGCCCCAAAGACAGCTTCCCACTGCCCCGGATCGACCAGCTAGTGGATGCGACGTCCGGGCACCAAACTCTTAGCTTCATGGATGCATTTT
>UESW01004908.1:346735-391552 GCA_900491605.1 Calamus simplicifolius
AGTGTACCACTGGCAGAGCGATGTACCATCGGCTCTTAACAACTAAAGCCCGACCTCGGTCGGTACAAAAAGCCATGGGCTAGCCGGGCACAAAGCCCAGTGTACCACTGGCAGAGCGATGTACCATCGGTTCTCAACAACTAAAGCTCGATCCCGATCGGCACAAAAAGCCTTGGGCCAGTCAGGCACGAAGCCCAGTGTACCGCTGGCAGAGCGATGTACCATCGGCTCTCAACAACTAAAGCCCGACCTCGGTCGGCACAGAAAGCCCTAGGCCAGCCAGGCACAAAGTCCAGTGTACTACTGGCAAAGCGATGTACCATTGGCTCTCGACAGCTAAAGCCCGACTCCGGTAGGCACAAAAAGCCCTGGGCCAGCCAGGCGCCAAGCCCAGTGTACCATTGGCAAAGCGACATGCAAGCAGCCCTTGGAAGCTCGAGTCTATCTTAGCCTTCCGAGTTCGGTGCTCCATCGGTCACTAGGAGTCCATATTCCTCGACTCTAGGATTCGGTCCTACGTGGCTAAGTCAAGGTTATTCGAGAATGAATTAAAGGTTACTCCTCAGTACCGATGAAGCCCCTAAAGGTCCCACGTCGGCAGCCAAAGGACTTAGGGTAAAAGTTACAATTGGATAAAGACAAATTTCATTGAAGAAAGAGTATACTTCATTAACTTGAAAGTGCTTACACAACGCGACCAAGTCAGACTTGCAAAAATAAAAAAGTACAATGTGAAGCTCACAGTTCAGCCGGTGCAGGTTCGTCGTCAGACGAACCAACCTCGGAGAGACGCTCCGGCTCGACCTCAAGGGCCTGTGGAAAGTCCAGATCTCGAGCGACCTTTTCCTTTCCACGCTGGAACCCTTGAAGATACGCTTCCGCCGAAGCTTCGGCCAGCTCGTCTATGAAGCGCTCGGACATCCTAAACTCTTCAATAACCCTTGCAGCCCTGGCCTCAACAGCTGCCTCCACCTCGGCAGCTCGAGCTTTCCTCTCTGCAGCTAGAGATGCCACCACTGCCCTCTCAGCCTCCAGGGCACTATCCCTCTCCTCCTTAGCTTTCTTCACCCTTTCCTCGACCTCCTTCGCCCTCTCCTCGGCCTTCCTTGCCCTCTCCTCGGCCTTGCCCTCCTGGATGGTCGCGGCCAACTCTGAAATATGCAGGTCCCTGGCCGCAACAGCGCTTTCGGCCTCTATCAGCTGGTTGAGAGCCGCCCACAAACGGTTGGTCTCAACTTCTGCCGGCTCTCGGCCGCCTTTATCTCATCGGCCCTGGTAGTCCTGGCCGATTCCAAGGCCCTCTCGGCCGCCTCCGCTCGAGCGCGAGCCTCCTCAGCCTCTCTCTGGGCCTCCCGCGTGAGGGTCTTTCCCCATGGATGACCTTCCCTTGTAGCAGTCAAGGAGTTCGCAATCTGCATGCAGGCCTCATGTCAAAAAGAGAGCGGAAGAATAAAAGGGAAATCTAAAAGCAAGGAGCTGCGAGTCTACTTACTTTGACCAGGGCCGCGTAGGACTCTCGGAAGAACGTGGCCGCCTTCAAATGGCTAAGTTCTTCCTGAACCTCGGGTACAAAGATTGATGAGATGAGCCGCTCGCCCAGCGTCCATCATCCAAAATGGAGTCCCGATGCAGCCTCGGCCTGGCTCCATTTCCTCCAAGCCTCGGCGATTTCGGATTCGGCGCACGGAGGCCTGCTTGCCGGTGTCTGCTCCGGGGGCGGACTTGCAGCCCCGACGTCCCTCACCCCAGCTCCTTGTTACCTCGGCGGGGACTGGTCCGCGGGGAGCTGGGGGTTCCTCCGCTATCGCTGGCTCCTCCATGGCCGGCTCCTCTGTGTTGCCTCCTTGGTAACCGCCCTTTCAGGCGAGGTGTCGGCCGTCAGATCGACCTCTGGGACGGCCGGAGGCTCTTGCGGTGCAGGTGGCTCGGGCACCCGCACTGTCGGGCGTTTCAGGGCCGATGCTTGCTACCCCTCACTCGGCCCCTCCTGGGCCCTCCTCTTGGCAGCGGCCTTCATGAGTCTGCAGGTCAGGACCTTCATAGCTGTGCAACATCGGCTGGGGTTAGTAAAAAAAAAAAGAAAGACTTTGACAAGTATGAGGGAGACTTACCGCGGTGGGAGATGAGACCCACCAACTGGAGGTTTTCCTCTGTTAGAAGCAGGTTGTACCAAGGGATGTTGGTAACCAACAGCTGCCCCAACGCTTCCTTGTCTCCAGGATGGACAGTGGAATTCATGTTACCTCAAAGGTCGGGGTCCCCCCACCGGGGCTTAACTTGGTCAAGATTGGCAAAGAAAAATCGGGATTTCCATCCCTTGATGGAGGTAGGAAGAATGAGCTTAAGGACTTGGCCGGGTCGGGGCTGAAACAACAACCACCAACCCTTCTGAGCCCGAAGGATGTAGAAAGAGCGAAAGAGAGAGACTTGAGGGGTAATGTGGAGATGATGGCAGAGGACGACGAAGGCACTAACGACCCGAAGGGATTTCGGGACCAACTGAGAAGGGGTCAAGGAATAATAGTCAAGGAGGTTTACGAAAAAAGGAGGAGGGGTAAGCGGAGGCCCACCCTTAGGGAAATTTCGTAAATGGCCACTCGGCCCGGTCGAGATGAGATCACTCTATCGTCGGGGGTCGGAGATAGAGCCCGACATCCCGGAGGATTTGGTAACGGGCCCGGATGTTCGCCAAATCCTGGCCTATCACCGTGGAGGAAACCCCTTTCGGGGATTCCGCCCCCACCCTCGAGGAGGTGCTGGCCTCTGCTCGGCGTCTCCTCGATGGGGCCGTGCCAGCCGCCACCAGGCGCCTCCCTGCGGGAGCCTCCTAGAGACCCACCGCCGGGCCAGAGGGACGCGGTCCTCCGAATCAGAGGACCACTCAAGAGGAGGTGAAGGAGAAGGGGGAGAAGAAGGAGAAGCATGAAGCCTCTTGGGAGAAGGACGATCCTCTGAATCATCCTCCGAGGTCCAGGACTGGGAACTCATTGTTGGAAGAAGGAATAGAGAGGTCTAGAAGAGACGAAAAGCTGACCTAGGGAAGAAAATGGCGTGCGCGGGCTCTCAGGTTGCAGGGAAGGCCAGGAGGCAGAAGATCAGGAATTAGAGGAAGAAGACAACGATGGCAGGAGAAGTGTGGCCAGATTCAACCCCCACTCGAGTTTTATTGAGTTTTGAATTATCCCGCATTGTCTCGTCGGCCACGTGGACTCTCACCATAGGCTGGGCTGCCTTGATGATCGCTCGGTGCGTGATACGATCTGCTTCGGCCAACGATGGGACGCCGCTGACGTCATCGTTATGATGGGCAATGATGGTGCTACTTTCCTCGCGGACTTCGAAGGATCAACCTTGCCTCGAGGACGATCGCCGCAGATCGGGTGGACGGTAGTGGCCGCCCTTTCACATCCGCCATGATGCCCGCGTAAAGTCATTGCAGCACCCAGAGACACATGTCTGGGGCGGTTCGCAAAGGACGGGGATCAGCCACTTGAGAGGTGACACCCCTTTCGCCTTGCTGGGGTGGGCCCACTCCGTCTCAGGGGTGAGGGGGCATCTGATATGGCTGATCCAATGCCGTCAGAATAAACGATAACGGCGACTGACGGAGGCCCTCTCGGCCTCCTGAGCCCCCCCGGTATCGGCCTCAAGCCATAGCTCCCGGGCCTTATGAACAGTATCTCAACCCCCGAGACCCCCTCAGTCTCGGGCTGCATGAACAGTGCTTGGCCTCGAGTTCAACCCTCGGCCTCAAGCCACAGCTCCCGGGCCTTATGAACAGTATTTCAACCCTCGAGACCCCCTCGGTCTCGGGCTGCATGGACAGTGCTTGGCCTCGAGTTCCACCTCAGCCTCAAGCCACAGCTCTCGGGCCTTATAAACAGTATCTCAACCCCCGAGACCCCCTCGGTCTCGGGCTGCATAAACAGTGCTTGGCCTCGAGTTCAACCCTCGGCCTCAAGCCACAGCTCCCGGGCCTTATGAACAGTATTTCAACCCCCGAGACCCCCTCGGTCTCGGGCTGCATGGACAGTGCTTGGCCTCGAGTTCCACCCTCAGCCTCAAGCCACAGCTCGGGCCTTATGAACAATATCTCAACCCTCGAGACCCCTCGGTCTCGGGCTGCATGAACAGTGCTTGGCCTCGAGTTCTACCCTCGGCCTCAAGCCACAGCTCCCGGGCCTTATGAACAGTATCTCAACCCCCGAGACCCCCTCGGTCTCGGGCTGCATGGACAGTGCTTGGCCTAGAGTTCCACCCTCGGCCTCAAGCCACAGCTCCCGGGCCTTATGAACAGTATCTCAACCCCCGAGACCCCCTCGGTTTCGGGCTGCATGAACAGTGCTTGGCCTCGAGTTCCACCCTCGGCCTCAAGCCGCAGCTCCCGGGCCTTATGAACAGTATTTCAACCCCCGAGACCCCCTCGGTCTCGGGCTGCATGAACAGTGCCCGATGCATTATCTGGCCCGCCCCGGGCCACCTGGCATGCCCACGTAATCTACCGCACATCTGTAGCAGGGTGTGGCCATACCTTATAACGGCGTATGGTCCATCGTGTGTCTGTCACTGTGCATGACCATACCCGTTACAGCGTACGGTCCACCACCTGCCCGTAACTATGCGCGGTCACATCCGATGATGGTGCGCACCAGGCATAACCACAGACGCCAGACACCTGTGAGGCCGTACTGACAGGTGATGCAGGACACCTCCGATATGCACCTTGACAATACGATCTGTCACTGTCAACCTCATCTTTTGTCCGTTATTGAACGGAGCACCTTGAAATCAGCAATCTTTTGGAATGGAAGGGTGTATCTTCGAACAAGTATAAAAGCTTACGCTCTCGCTGTAAGTAAGGATCGAAGAACTCTGATTTTTTTAGCTTCTTCCTACTAGTTAAGTCCTAACTGTCTAGCTTCCTTCGGCTAGACAGCTCTCGTCTGTTTCCGAGTGACTAACTTGAGCGTCGGAGGGTCTCCATAAGAGCATCCGGTTTTTGGGGACTTTTCTTGTAGGAGTTCGATGAGAAAGACGTTCGTTTTTCTTACGCTTAAAGAAAGTGACTCGGCGTCATCAAATATGACTAAGAATGATGATAGTCATAACCATAATAACTAGGAAACCTATACAAGGAATAAAGGATTCAGTGCGTGAGGGTGTTACGGACTTGGACGAACAGATTATGGAAAGATCAAAATACATATTTTCTAAAATAAAAATATTGATGCTATAAATAATAAAATATTTTTAATAGTTGTATATTGATTCTAGGGACATGAAGATCTGGGAAAGCTCTAAAAAGGAGAGACAATTTAATTTGTATTAAAGGTGGAAAAGAAAGGAAGATCATATCTAAGACAACATAAATGAAAGTTGTGAGGAGGGATAGAAAGAATTTAAAATAATATATAAATATATTGAAATAAAATTACTTGATGAATGGAAATTTACAAAAACTAATCTTAAAAATATGAATTTTGAATTTTGAAAATATTCTTATCAAAGTCTACCTATTATTTTTAATCTTGAATATATTGTCTTCCTTTCTAAAATATGAAAAATATTTTATCATAGTTGAAATTATAGAAACCAATTATATAAAGAAAATATCGCACTATAATCAAACAAATATGGAAAGCAAAAATAACTAAATAAAGAAAAAAAATTATTTAAAAATCAAGTTAATCATAGAGAAGAAAATTTTCAAATAAAAAATAGTTATATATGGAAAATATATTATCATGGTAAGATAATTTGGTGAGTATCTAATAAAGAAAATTAATATAGTCAGCGAGTAGAAAATATCAAATTAAAAATTTTGAAATTGATTAGGTTCAAGTTAATTGAGTAATAATATTTTCAAAATAATAGCCATATATTTATGCCAGTGAAAAATTTCCATATAAAAATTTAAATATTAAATAAACAATATTTTAAATATGTTCAAATTCATAGCCAAATAGTTATGATGAGTAGAAAATATCCAAATTGAGAAAATTTAGAAATTTTTCAAATAAAAAAATGACTAATGAGAAAAGAAATTCCAAATAAAGAGATTTTGAAACTATTTCAAATTGAAGTTAATCATAATTGAATAAAATATTATAAGAAGAGTATTTTCAAATAAAAAAACTAAAAAAATAAATTAAGAAAAATTGAAAATATTCAAATTCAACTGAATCATAGCAGAACATTTTCAAGTGGAATAATTCCAAATTACATAATCCTATAACTTTTGTAAGAAGAAAACCTTCAAGTCAATCATACTTGAATGGTGTATTAGTGACCAGAGTATTTTTATATTAGTATTTCTACTCAAGCAATCTCTTCACTTCTTATTGTATTCTCCTTTTTGTTCAAATTTATTTCTTACAGTTTTGTAATTATGATTTTTTAGCTAACAAATAGAGTGACACCAAACGATAAATCTGAGCCCATCCGAATTGTCAAGATAATAAAATAGGTTTTGTAATAGAATTCTATGCTAAAATTTAATTGAATCCAATTAGATTATATCAATAGAATAGAATTGAAATAAATTTGTAATAGAATTTATGTGCTTAGAATAAATTTTAAAATGTTAGAATTCAACTAAGATCTATTATTTTCGAATGGATCAAAATGAATTAAATCTATATAAAATTCTAATCTATATTCTTTTATATGGTTATCTAATTTTAAGCTCCTATTAAGTTGATGCTTTATAACTTTTATTAAAAAAATATTAGTATGACAGCTTCTCTAATTATGTTCATGTTATTGCAATGGTGCTTAGAGAAGGTGGCAAAGGTATGGCCTAAGGTTAAGGTCCAGAAGTTAGGAAAATATAAACATAAAAGGAAGAGAGGAGTAAATATTAGAAAAAGATATTTTAGTCTTTTAAAAATAAATCTCACTAATTGAATTGTAATATCTCCAAATCATACTAATTTTGGTATGAATTCTAATGTGAAAGTATGCTTTTAGACTTTGATTCAATTAAATTTATTCAGCTTAAAAACATTCCAATTTTGTAGTTTTTGATTCAATTAAATTTATTCAGCATAATAACATTCCATTCAGAAGAATTACTTAAATACAAAGGAACTCCATTGAATTCATTATTTTTAAATAATTCCAAATAGGGGCATAATTTAAAAATAAAGCGATATTAGTTTTAATTGTCAAGATAATAAAACTGGTTTCGTCAACGAGTTGACGGGAGTGATTCGGGCATTTAATAGCCTCATTTATTCAATCTTTTATGAAATTGTAATCTGAATTACCTCTAATTCAAATTATCATTATAAATAATTAATATATATATATATATATATATATATGATTCCTTTTATGAAACATCATTTAAGTTACCGATAATCTAGGTAGATTTTTCCTTAATGCTCCGTTTGGATGGAGAAAGAAGTGAAGGAAAGAAAACTGAGAGGAGAGAAAAGTATAAGGAAAGAAAATTGAAGAGAAAATATTTTTTCTCCTTTTGTTTGGATGAATGGGAGGAAAATAGAGAAAAGAGAAAAGTTGATAATTTAAAATGATAATAATCTTTTTATAGATGATTAAAAAATGCATCGGTTGTTTTTTTTTGAAGGATTAATATTGGAATGAAAAAATAAAATAAAATAAAAAAGCACTTTTGAGTTTTCTCTCTAAAATTTTTTTGATTTCGAATAAAAAACTTTTATGTGGACCTACCACTTTTTTTACTATTTTTTTCTAATTTTTTTTCAACTTTTCTCTTCATCTAAATAAAATAAATTTTATTTTCTCTTCTATTTTTCGTTCTATTTTTTTTTTTTCATTCCTAACTTTCTCTCCATCCAAACACCTCCTTAACCCTCTGTTTGGATGGAGAGAAAACTAGGGAGGAAAGAAAACTAAGAGGAAAAATAGGAGAGAAAATAAAATTTATCTTGTTTGAATGGAGAGAAAAGTCGGGAGGAAAGAAAACTAGAGGAGAAAACAGAGGGAAAAAAGTGGTGGGCCCCACATAAAAGTTTTCTCTCCGAAACCGAAGAGATTTTGGAGAGAAAACTCAAAAGTGCTCTTTCTTTTTTTTCATTCCAATATTGACCCTTCCAAAAAAACAACCGATGCATTTTTTTAATCATCTATAACAAGGATATTATTGTCATTGTAAATTATCAACTTTTCTCTTCTCTCTGTTTTCTTCACTCATCCAAACAGAAGGAGAGAAAATATTTTCTCTTTAATTTCTTTCCTTTCACTTTCTTTCCTTCCAGTTTTCTTTCCTTCCACTTTTCTCTCCATCCAAACAGAGCATAAAACTTTGGCACATCCTTGTCCTACATCAAAGATTAAACGAATGAGGCTATTAAATGTCATTGATTAGCGTTGCTGTGACACTGCTTAACAAATCCCCAAATCCCCGATAAAATTCACCGGAAGATACGAGTTCATCCGGAAATAAATTGATCCAAATTAGTTTGACCGGGTCAAGTTTATCCTTACGTACAACTTAAATCGCCGCCATCTAAAAGTTGCGCCCTGCGACCGAAGCAGTCGGCCCCTCGGCCTCAATCCTAGCAGCCGTACATCACATCATAAGAGGCGGTTTCATAGCCATCCCACGACACAACACCCAACTCCACACCCTAATCCAACGACTCCGCACACGGAGACACCAAAAACGTGGGGACCATGGGTTTTTCCTTGCCAAAGTGGATATAATTTAAAATTTTCTTTTAAAAGTTCAAACAAGAGAACCGCCCGCCGATAACGTTGACTCCCCATTAGAAAACCGACTTCTCTCTCTCTCTCTCTCTCAGCGTTGCCGTCCGACGGAGGCGAGGGGGATTAGAAAAATCCCGATGGCTCTCTACCGTCGGATCGTCTCCTCCTCCGACGAGCAATTCGTACCCTGGTTCGAGTGCAACTCCTCGTGCGAAGCCACGCCCCCGCCGTCCGTCGACACCGTCCCCATCAGTTTCGCCAATCACAACCGCTACCTCGCCAACGTCGTTACCATCTTCATCTCCGTCATCGCCTCCGTGTTTTTCGTCTCGCTCGTCTACTTTCTCTGCAGCCGCCGCCGTCAGCGCCCGCGCCGCCCCCTCCTCCCTCATGCTGCTGCCGCCGCCGCCGCCGCCGCCGCCGCCCCGTCCGACGTTGGGGAGGAGCTTCACGCCATTTGGTACATCCAGAGCATCGGGCTCGATGAGGCAACGATAAGATCCGTTGCGGTCGCCGAGTACAAGGCCGGCGACGGGCTCCTCGGTGCCACGGATTGCTCAGTGTGCCTCGGGGAGTTCCAGGACGGGGAGCTCATCCGGCTACTCCCCAAGTGCGGCCACGCCTTTCACCTTCCCTGCATCGATACCTGGCTCCGGGCCCACGTCAACTGCCCCCTATGCCGGGCCGACATCATCGATCTGGCGGCGGATCCCGCCAGCGCTACTTCTTCTCCTCCTGGCAGCGCCACTCCCGTTACAATCTCGGTCGAGGTCTCGAGTTCCTTGGCCCCCACGGACGATCCCAATGTTGGAATCCAAGCACCGGAGGGCGATCACGGGGGGCAAGACAGGGAAGAAGAGGACAGAGGGCTGGAGACCGGAATTGGAACTGAAATTTTGACCGACCAGTTCCCGGAAAGCTCCGAGCTTTGGGTGCAGGGCGATTTGGTGGAAGGTGGGTTTCAGCTGATCCGCCGATCGGCTTCAATGGACTCGCCATTCTTGGGTACTCTGGCGGAAGAGAGTTCCGGGGAGGAGGCAAAAGATCCCAGCTTTGGTGCAGAGCAGGGAATTAAGAACGAGGGAAAGCAGGGGAATTCTTCTAAAGACAGGATAAGATCTCTGTCGAGTAGGAGCTTCTTCTCAAGCCAAGGACGGGTGCCAAGGAACTCGATTCTCCCTTGTGATGGTGGATAAAGGCTGTTTCTTTAGTTTAGTTGCGGTTACAATAATGTCCCTTTGAATTGGTAGTATCTGTGAATTTTGGATATGATGAGTGTTCTCAGCAAATTGGGAGCTGCTCACTGCTAGAGATAGCGAGGAAGGTTAAAAGAGTGAACTTTCCGCTTTCCGTGTCGCAGACACTAGGCAAATTTCAACCTATGATAACAAAAAACACTTTGTTCTTTTGTCAATGAATTTCTTCACCTGCTGAACCAACTGTATACATGTTTTGATTTTGCCAATGAAAAGTAATTTGGAGATAGCGAGGAAGGTTAAACAAGTGAACTTTCCGCTTTCCATGCCACAGGTAGTAGGCAAATTCAACCTATGCTAACAAGTAAAAAAAAAAAAAAAAAAATTGATCTCTTATCAATGAATATCTTCACATGCTGAACCAACTGTATGCATGTTTCAATTTTATCAATGAAAAATATTTTGGAGCAGAAATTATTGCTTGCTTGTTTTCAATCCTTCTTTTGTCTTATTCTTTACTCCTTGCATATGCTTCAATGTATAGATTGCATATTTTTGTTTTCCTTGTTCACCAGTTATCTTGATTATAGTTTTGATCATGGATATAATCTTGGAGGAATATGACCATGTTTTATGGCCGTGGTACATTTCTGCAGGTAATATAATATTCTTTTAGTGATGCTTTTATATGATCTGAAAAATCTTATCAACGAGCTTCTATACTTGTAGCTGGTTGCTGCCTTTGTTACTGATCACCTTGTGCTCTGGCAAACTCCTTCGTACCTGGAAATGAATGTTTTTGTGTCTTACTTCCTTTTGTTTAGCTTCATCAGCTGAATTCTTTGTTCAACAGGTTGGGGCCTTTTTTTAGGGTAGTAAATAATGGCCTGGATCAATTGAAGAAATTATCATGATTCAATTGCTTTAATTATACAGGCTGGAAATGGGCAGAGTTAAGTCATGTGCTATGGTCCATCTAGGTGTAACATTAGATGCTGGCAGCAAATTATCAATTTCTCTCCTGTGAACATCCATAGCAGCATGAGGTGGCAATGATGAGGAGTGCACAAATATATTGGTGATAATACAAGAAATTATCCTGCCATTTAAGTGTCTGTTTTTGTGCCTGAAACAATTGTTTTCAAAACTAGCTTTCTGATGTAGAAAAGATCTGAGTTGCTCCAATCTGCAAATCTATATGATCTAAAATTGATTTCCGGTCCTAATCTAATAACATCCATAAGATTTTACATAGGAAACTTTGAACAGGACAAATCCATGTGCTAGGATAAATAAAATAACACTTATTCTGGATGTGAACCCTCTAGTTTATTAAAAAAAAAAGAGGAAACAATTGCACCAAAAGTATATGAACTTATTTGAAATTTTTAATTGAATATGCCTTTTTAGTGGTCATCTGTACAATCGTAATGCCATTGATGCTCTTGCCTCAAGCTGCTTATAGTGTTGGCAGAGGCATTGATGCCATGCTGCATCTGTAGTGTAGTTGCTGGGGTTTATGTTTTCACGTAAGTGGAGTCATCTAACCAGAAAAGGTACTGCAGAAATTCTGTCATAAGCTTTAAGCCTTGGAAGGATATGATCTAAGCCTTTTTTTTTAATGTTAATTTGATGGAATATTGTGAAACCGAAGGCTGATGTGAACCGGAAGAAGCTCCTAGAGGTGTTGGGAGTATCTTCTTTCGAAGTATTGGAAGAGATTGCTGTGGTAACGGTAGATGTAAATCTAATGGTTTAGTAGATGCCTGCATGCAGTTCCCAGGGCTACCTGAACAGTACCCACTGCCTCTCGGTCAGTAGCTCGACCCTGCCATGCTCCCTCAACTCTGTGCGGTCTCTACAGTCACCTTCCCTTTCCTTTGGCTGAGCAGGGAGTTTTCTTTCATTGTGGCGACTCAACCGGTACAACTCTGACTGAAGAAAACTAGTTTCGGCCATACTTTAAGACCTGCAAGAATTCCTGATTTGCTTCTTCCATGGGCACTAGCTATATCCCTAACAAAGCTTCTTCTCTCTTCAAAAATGGCCGACATCTTTAATCATCTGCACATCAGGTCTGACTTGGTTTTTTCAAAGCTGAAACTGTCACACCCTGAACCCATCACCCAAGTCTTGCATGTTCTTAGGGCTCTACTATAAAGGTAACATTGGGAGCTTTTGCACTGCAAGGAGTTTACAATGCAGATCCATGGACATTGAGCCTTGACCAGCAAGCTGGAATGGGCTCACTTCATATTCTTACATCTTTTGCTTACTCCTATGAACCTAGCAGTAGTTTCTGATTTTGGCTTTTACAGTGTATATTGGTATCCTTTTGCCTTTTGCCTTTTGCCTGCTGTCCTACTCCAAGCTGTCAGGGTTCATCAGTAGCAGACCATTCATTATCTTTTGGCAATAGCTCTGGATTGAATGGTGGTCTATGGGAATTTGCTTGTTATATTCCACTTGTTACCAGATGTTGCAAAGCTATCACCATTATCTCTTCCGTTCTATGTTGCTCTGCCTATTGCCTTAATCCTTTGCTATGGGTATTCTTGGTTGGAATGTAAGGGAGCTTGGGAGTCCAGCAAAGCACTGGTCGATCTAAGATGCAATCAGTGTTGGGCCTTGTGTGGTGCTATCGAGGCCCAAGGGGGCTAATTGTATTGGCTGGGTTTGAGGGTTGAGATTAAATTAAGTCACGGGTGTACACGGGCTTGAAAGTTTAATCTCATTGGGTTAGTTCATGGGAGTTTTTTTTAAGTCTGGGCCTAGCCCACTTCGTGGATATATTTAAACTCTAGTTTCTAGGGTTTAGATGGAATATAGAACAGATTCTTTTCTCCCAGAAAATTCTTTCTCTTGTCACAAGGCGGCAGCCCTATCTTCTCTTTCTCCCCCTCTCTCTCTTCTTCCTTCCCTTGCCGCATGGAGCCAGAACCGGGGCTTTGTGGATATCTCCTAGAAAGGTCTGACGTGAAAGCGAAGAACGAAGCTTCGGCTTCGGTTGAGGGCCAGGCTTTCTTCCGTGGAATCCCAAAATCAGCCACCGGCTTCCTGGAATTCACTACATGAAATGGCTGGTTCTGGAAGACGGGACGTGATCCTAGGCGGCGTTTTCTGAATCCTCAGCTTCGTGAACTACAACTCCCAGCGGAAGTCTGAGCGGCTGGACACGAGGAGAAGCTCCCAAGGAGAATGCATGGAGCTTTTCCGTGCATTGGGATCCAGCCATAGTGCCAAGAAGTGTTGACTTCTTGAAAGCATAGGAGCGTTGACTTCCAAGAGGAAAAGCAGGACTTGAGAGGAGTTCCAACAGGCCAAAGAAAAAGGATTTATTGAATCAAAGAATCTTTAGGGAAGTAAGAAGGGTTGTGGTGGTTTGAACTCTGGTTCAAAGGGACTAGTCTGATCGTGGTAATAGGATAAAATCTTTGATTCTTATTCAATGAGGAATCCCAACAATCAGTTCATCCAAAGCCTTTATCACTTGCTTTCAAGAATCAAAGCTTAACCTACTGAACTCTAAAATCACACACTTTGCTTGTGGACAAAAATTGGATGCCTGGCATGCAAAAAATGCTGCAGCCATGCTGGACTTCTAACCTGCTGGAATGCTGATTTCTTCTTCAGCTCTATACATCATGAAGGACCATTTTCCTCAGCATCATCTTTATCCTTTAAGTCATCTAATTTCGCCTCGTTCCTAATGTGCATGGACCAACTGATCATAGCAAGAAGGATGATATTTTTGCAGAACTCAATTTGGCGAGGTCCTTACGGTCAGGACTGTGGCTTGTGATGGTTATGGGTGACTTCAATTTCATGAAATTTTTTGTCAAAAGTTTCTGTTGGGGGAACTGATCATTATCATAAGACTGTTTGAGATAACCTTGGAGAGGTTTCATAAAGAGTTGTCAAGGAAATGTCACCAGAATATCTTATTTAGTTGAGAAGGTAGGGCTAGTCAGGGTGATGGGCCTAATCAAGCCATTTAGTAAAGTCAGGCAAATAGAGGCAATAGCCATCCCAGACACGGCTGGTGGATCTCTATCAAAGCAACAGCTCTTTCAATTAGTTGAACTTCAGAGAAGCACCCAGCATGGCAAAAGTGGACCAATGTCTTTCATATATTGACTGGCTTTCCAAGTTTATCTACATCTAGGATTTCTTTCCTAACTTTGATGACCTGAACATGGAATGGTGGAGCTTCTAACCAGGTATTTAAACTCAGATATCTTAGATCAAAACAGGAAGTTTGGAGCAAACAGAATGTGGGGAACATCTTAGAAGGCCATCTCATAACCTAACTCAAGTACAGAGAACATAAAGATGCCATCTCAAATATCAGTTGGAATCATTGTTGGCTCATTAAGAAACCTTATGGAGGCAAAGGTCCGGAGCGAATTGGTTAAGTAATGGAGACAAGATTAGGTTGCAAACAAATAAATCCTTCTAGGTAAGCTAGAAGGAACAAGCAAGGGAGGTGTGCAAGAAGATTGAAATTTGTTATATTCTGCTCCAGGGCTACTAAACATAACAGATCTCGGTACTCTTTATAGTTTTACGCTAGATGTTCACCTATGGCAATCCTCCTCCTTTATTCAAATTTGGCATCAATTTATACATTAGTAGAATTAGCATTCCCTCTACCGAAGAAGAGATAAAATAAGCCATTTTGTCCCCTGGTCTCGAAGGATTCCATCATCATTCTATCAATATTTCTGGGATTTAATTAAACCTGACATCATCAAATCTTTGAGGAATTGTTCAGTGTTAAATCAGATCTCTCAAGACTGAACCACACACTTACCACATTGGTTCCTAAAAATCTCGAAACCTAACAGTCACAGTGGCTATGGACTTAACGGTCCAACACGGGATAATGAATTTCTTAGGTAGGAAAAAATGACTAAAGAACTGATAGGGTGGAGGAGCAAACCTGACTCTGGTAAACAGGCATTGTGGCGCGAGAAAATATGGAAGATTTGAATGATAAACTTCAGACAGTGAACCGAGATTTGCTCCTCAGATGGTTGTGGAGATACCTTGAGGAACAACCAAGACTGATGGATATTGACCCACAGCTTCTATTACACTCGTAGACCACAACCTCGGATTATCTTATTTCAGTCTCATCGCCTTCTGGAAGAATATTCTAGGAGTCCACTCTCTATTCTTCAGCAGCATTCAGTTCACAATTAGCAACGCACTTCAAACTTGATATGGAATGACTCTTGATCGAGAGGTCTCCGCTTCATGCCAAGTTCCACGAATTGTTTCTGATAGCCAACAAGATGAGCATTTTGCATTGGTGACCTCATGAACAATATTAACTTGGTGGGGAACTTTAGACAGCCTCCGAGTTCGATATTCGGTTGGGCGTGCCATATGGAAATTGAGTAAAAAAAGCCATGCTTTCACTCTCAGCTACGTTTTTTAGTGATGGAGAAATCTGGTAATGGGGTGGGGGTGGGGGTGGGGGTGGGGGTGGACACTAGGTCTAGGTCCTATCCGGTCAGAAAAAAAAAAAAATAAAAAAAAATCCATCTCCATCCCATCCAATCTTGACCTCCACCAACCAAAAAAAGAAGAAAAACAAAAAAAAATAATCCCATCCCATCCTTGTAAATAAATTTTTTTTTTTTTCAATTCCTACCCTTATCTCAACCTGTTCTATCCTCATTTCTAAGCCATTCTATTCTCATCCCTGATCTGCTCCTTAATAACATATTTGAATTTTTAGTTAAAATTGTAAAGTTAATAATATAGCTGAAAAAAAAATACTAAGTATATTAATAAATTTAATATTTATGTTTTAAATCTATATTTATTGTTAAAATAATTAAAATTTAAATTAAACTAAAAACTGAATATTAACGAAACATATCATGGTACTATAGTACTTAAGTGTAAGGCAAATGGGGTTCAAGGCTTCATTTTCAAGTTTAGTTTGAGTATATTCATGGATCGGACTTGTTTCCAGCAAGCCCATGAAATCTGTTTTTATCCTCATAATTCTTCTTGCCGATGCCTAAACTCTATCCCTTTCCTCTGTAATCATATCTTCTCTCTCTCTTTCGTTCCATACTTCTCTATTATCCTGTAACTCATCTGCCATCTTCACCTAATTTATCTATATAACTTATATGCCTGCTCACTCTATTCCTATATATTTTAAATATTTTATTTAATGAATTGGGTTAAATATCCCTATCTCGTCTCTTA
Source organism: Calamus simplicifolius (assembly GCA_900491605.1). Lineage (NCBI taxonomy): Eukaryota > Viridiplantae > Streptophyta > Magnoliopsida > Arecales > Arecaceae > Calamus > Calamus simplicifolius. The sequence continues at coordinate 362,854 of UESW01004908.1, forward strand.
AATAAAAAAAAAAGATGGCTAAAGAATGCGACATGTATCGGATGCACTATAGAAAAATATAAGGTAGTGTTTGATTCATAAAAAGCTATCTCTGGATAAGTGTATAGGATAGCATTTATCATGGAATAGCTCAAAGGATAACCACCTTTTTTAAATATCAACTTTGCCATCAAGGGATAACTCTAGCTATTCATAAGGTCCCTAGGGAATAAGTTCAGGGGATGGGTTATCCCTCTGGTTAAACTTTTTCAGAATTATTCCCTCTAGTTATAGCTTTTGGGGATAAGTGAGGATATTCAGAGGATATCCCCCTTATTCTCTATTTCAAACACAACCTAAGGTAGTGTTTGATAGAAAAAATATTATCCATGGATAAGTGTACGGGATAGAGTTTATTCCCTGGCTATCCCTAGGGATATCCCTTGGCTATCCCATTGATCATATCAAATGCAAAAGGTAAATCTATAGGATAACTATTTTTTACTCTTATTTGGAGGGATAACCACTATTCCTGCATTTTTTAGGGAATAAATTGAGGGGATAACCCATGTTTAACCGTGGTTAACCATGGATTATCCCTTTGGTTAACTTTATTCCTAGCTATCCTTTATAGTTATGGCTTTTGGGAATAAGAGGGATATCCTGATATCCCCTCTTATTCCCTATTTCAAACACTACCTAAGGGTAAGAGATACAGTATAGCAGCCAAATTAGGAGAGAGAGTAATGGTCATTATTCTGTTGATACACAAGGTGAAAAAGGATGTAAAAATTAAAATGGCCTAATGATGTTGTATCAACATTAGATTGAAGGTAGTGAATTAGATGAAGTAAGCTGTATAACAGTGATTCAGATAATGATGGTTTGGTGGTTAATCACTCAATGAAAAGGTGAAAAAACTTCTAGCACTTCCCAGGGTGTGTCCAGATATACCACAAAATCATTGTATTCTTTTGCTATCTTGGATGTTGAAGGAATGCGTATATGGACACGAATGTAGCTCTGCTCCTGGATCAGTCAATCAAAGGGAGGCTACCAGAGTCTCCTGAGATTCCCTGTTCTTGCTACCTTCTCCTTAGATGGTAGATCAGAGATCAAGAGAGAGAAGCAAAACCATCAGCAATCAGAGGAATGGATCTCCAGCACTGGTGTTTCTCAAATACGAGATGCTACTTTTATGGGACTCTGGAGGCCCTTAAGAAAATAGGGTGGGAGTCAGCTTCAGAAACTGACTCAACCAGTGGTCCGAACATAACCTAAATATATTTCCTAGGATTTGATGCTACAAGATATCCACAGAATTATTTTTCAGATACTATATTCACTATGACAAAAACATGCTTCTAACACCACAAGACACCACAAAGAACTTTGGCCTTCGCTGCATATATACACCCATAGAATATATAAAGGAATAAGAAGGAGCCATGTAGCCGTCCTAGCTTTATAGGGTGAAGATAGGCGTTCATAATTTATTTATTCCATAGGTTGATGGTAGTGAATTCTGGCTCTCTTAGAATTTTCTTGGGACAATTTGTTTAGCCACTTCTAGCTACTGTCTTATTCAATTCCGGTATATGCTCTTCATCTTCACTGCTTGACAAGTATAGCAGATTAGTTGCGTGGGAAAGCAATATGTTGATATCTTTTATCTAAAATGCCAAATTTAGAGTGACCATCTTAATGAATCATTCAAGAAAAGAGTAATGCTAACAGCTCATGTCCTGGAGAAGAAATTGAGGGAATGACTAATCTTGAAGGCAGAAATTAGCCAACTGAGCTGTCATGAATAACTTGGAGCACCATGATCCTTATCCAACAACATAATTTTGATAACAGTCGATCCCTCCATTTAAGCTTGACTTTCTGACTTTTTCTTTTTTTTTGGTCGGCTTCCTACACCGAACTTTCCTTCTTCAAGCAGTTCTCTTTTGATTTAGAAGGGAGAAAACATGAGGTCATAACTTATATTATTGTCCCTTTTGTACTATTAGAGGGGACCATAACTCTCTGCATCAAATGTGTATGTATGTCCACAGGCTGTTGAGGTGCTTATGCCACACATATCTTATGCATGATCTAGCTGGTAATTGATGTCCCATTTGCTAATCTAGTTGCTTTTCAATTATGTATTGTGGTCCCCAACATCTATTCTTGACTTTATTCACCAAGGCAGCTTGCACATAGCTTCTTGAAAGCAAACATACAAACAAATAGGGCTATCTGAGGCATGACCTTAAGCTGCCAGTCTAGAGTTTGGACTACAGTTCTTCAGATTCCCTTGTTTTCACACCATATGTAGTTTTCCAACCAACCAAGCAAAGGTTTCTGCTTTCTATTATTCAAAAAGAGTTTTTAATTAGACTGTAACGGTGGAAATATTTGACAACGTGAGGGTGCAAATATTATTGGTCCTACTCCCTGTAACATTTTGATTCTAAAGTTGAAACATTTTTGGTTTTAAAGACCCAAGAGTTTATTGCTTATTTTTGAAAGCTACGCAAGATCTTACACCATCATTTAATGGTGTACATTATAGCATTCCTGCCCATGTTGATGTTGGCATTTCATTTGCCACAGAAGACCATAACCTACACTCCATTAACCAAGAAATTTCAGCAATTTAATTGGCAGAATTTTCTACAGGATCATTATTAAGAAAAACAGCATTTAAATGTTGATTAATTACAATTGTCCCTAAGAATAAAAGTGTACTTCAGATTTGATAAACAGCTCAAGTCAGTGCAAGCTTTTAAATTCCATTTGCTGATAACTGACAAGAGAGAAATATTGTGTGCATCCTTCTCTGCATTATCTAAATTTTCTGTCGTAATTTTACAAGCAAACATGATTTCTTTTCTCTTGTAGCTTCTTTAGCTTTTAAGTTGTTAATCCTTCAAGTGAACTTACTGGCTAGACGCATTCTGCTCTTGTGAAACTTTAAAAGAGAGAAACGCACTCAAGGCTATCTTTTAGGCTACGTATTTGGAGGTTGGCTAGGCAAATGGATCAAATTTTTGCTATCTAAGGCATGCTGTGCCAGAGTACCTTTGGCTGAGAGGAAAAAAAAAAAAAAAGTTTCATTAGATTGAGCAGGGCATAAACGAGTTCGGACAAATACGTCTCCAGAGAATAAACAAGAGGTACAAGGACATCAATAATTTTCTTTCAGACCTCGAAGTTCTAATAGTCGATCATTCTGATTCTGAAGGGCCATCTGATGTGCAAGTTATTGGCGTCTTTCTCCAATTCAATGTCTGGACCACTTTTATCCGGATTCGTTTCAAATTGCAGTGGCGCAGCTTGAGTGTCAAAAGACTTGATTGTCTTTATAAATTGGAGAATTCTTTAGGACCACTTGAAATCCTCCAAAATTTTTCTAAAAAAGAATAAAAATACATATATAAGATATTTATCTGAGATAGCTACATTATTGAATTTTTTAAATTATTATAAAATATCAATTGATTACTTCACACGTTTTATCTCTCAAAATATGTGGAATATTGGTATAACCATGTTACCATGCCATCTTTTTTGTTCATTCTTTTATCACTTATTTCATTGCCAATACTTAAATACCCCTGGTGGCTTTCTAGGATGCTTTGGAAGTGATGTGATGATTTTTCTGGCCTAACCTTTTACTGTGGACACCATGTGTCCATTGTTTCCTGGTACTGTCGGGGTGTAGATTGTGAAAGGAAATAATTGAGGCTGTAAATATGGACAATCTAACAACCATCTTCACAATATTACCAATGTGCACGCTTCTTTTACGTTTTACATCACATTTACTTCCAGTGAAACATACAAAAGCCTTAGTTGTCTCGATTCTCCCTGGCCATGAAAATAACGGTTTGGCAGACGATTTGAGTTGAATTTTTTATTTTTAAAAATAAAAATTTAACCCATGGCATGAAAAAACACATTTGGTCGGAACGTTTTTGAAAATACTTTTTCGAAACGGTCCTAAAAATCTGAATAAATTTGGAAAACGTCATAGTGACATTTTCTTCAGATTCATCTCAGATATTTTTCAGATTTTATTCTCTCTTTCTCAAAAGCTCCGAAACTTACAGATTTACCTTCTTCTTTCTTTCTGTAACCTTTTTTTATGCGATTCGTTGCTGTCTTTCTTCGAAAACAGTTTTTGAAAACATCAACCAAATGTATTTTTGAATACTAAAAATTAATAAAATATAACTCAAATTTTTAGATACAATTCATGTTGTTGAAAATAGCTTTCTGGATCACGAACAAATATGACTTAATTTCTCCATGACTTCATGAGATTAAACTACATTCATAAAAGAAGAGCTTAAGTTGTCTAAACTATGAGAAAGTTCCCTTCCTGCCACTGGGTCATTCAGTCATCTCCAAAGGAGTAATATGAATTCTTTGCCCACTTTTTTTTTTTTTTTCCTCAAAGAACTACGCGTCAATTTAGTGGAGATTTATAGAAGAATTAAGTGCTCGTTTTAGATAATACTCAAAACTTGACTGCTCAATCGTAAATCTAGCCTGTCTGTTGATAAGATTCCAAGAGATGGTTATGGCTTGCTGGTTAAGGATGTCAGAGGGCCAGATTCTTACAAGTGTTTTCCAAGCAAGCTTCTTTCATGCGTGCACCAATTCAACTTCTCATGGTAGTGAATATTTCCATCACATTTCATCCCGTAGGTTGCTTGATCTTACATTTCTTGGCACAGCACTACTCTTCATATCCATTTGTGTGGATGTGCTTGTGCATTTGCACGCAAGCAAGCTAGTTGTTCAGAGAACTTAGCTTACAAGCTTGGCTAACTGCATGTAGACTTCTGCTTAGCTTACAAGCTTGGGTAAGTGCATGTAGACTTCTGCTTCTTATTCATTGACCCACAAGATAGCAATAAATTGAATAGCAATTACAAGTAACAAGATGAGTCTCTTTTGTTCCTTCACTGTACTGGGATGAAGGCCAAAAATACAGAATAATGAATCATTGAATAAAGTTATCATCTGAAACGTGTGTCTTTGTAAGGGGGACCATTTGCCCATTATAATATTCGTCTTACTATTATTTTTCCTTCCTATCCATTAGTACACCTCAAACACCCTCTTGTAGTATTCTTTCTGTCTTTACGAAACCTCATGATAGTTGTTATCCCCAGGTATTTCACCTTCTTAATCATTCAGGTTAAGACTTGGAAAAAGACCCGCTTCACAAGATCTCCTCGCCCTGTGAAATGAGATGGGAACTTGTACTGGACTCCAAAGCCTTTTCCTTTATTCAGTGATTCATTTTTGTCCTTCTCTTCCCTTTATTTTGGTTGGTCTCAACTTTTTGAGTCCACCCATTGGATCCCAACATCATCACAAGGCTCTACCTCTCCCTGTCAGTTCCCATCATCACAACTCAAAAGCTCGGCTCCTTTTAGAACTTTAATGGCAAATATTCTCTTCCCTCAATCAGGTGGTTTTCATTGGAAAGGATATAGAGATCCATCCTCATGACACACCCACTTCATTTCTCCTGCACCTACCATGAGATGTGAAAACAATTGATTGAAGGATTACTTTTTGAATCAGCTACAGATGCATTAGTTTTTTAAAGATTTCATAGGGTGTTCAGCGTCTCTTCTATTCAATATAGCTTTACTCTTTAAAGGCCTCTAGCTAGACGTACTATTAGCATTCAAACCATCAGCACTTAAGTAAGCAGCAAACAAGATTCTAAAAATTATATCAGAACCCAAGATGTCTTGGCTAGGATTACATGAAGATAAGATTAGTTTAGACCAGACTCCTCTTGAATCTTCCCAACCATTTGATAGACAGCACTCGCAATCTCGTCCACCGATGTGAATTGGCAATCATCTTCTACCTATAACAATCAGAAAACACCCAATAGAAGAGCATTCAATCAATTAAATGGCAATCAATAGTAAATAACTGTCATTTAAGCAATTGTGAGCTAAGAATACCTTGAGACTAAAAGAGTAGAGAACCAGTTGATCGAGGGTGGTGACATTGAGATGGAGTGTCGCGAGCTGCAGATTCTGCAAGCCCACAACTAAATTGAGCAGCTGCCCGGGTTGCCGCCTCGAGAGGACTTTGAGATTGACATGGCTCTCCACCATGGTCACCTCGATGTCAGCCATGGCTGGCTGGTTCTCAGCCATGATCACCTCAGTAGAGTTGGTGTTGGTGGCGGCGGCAGCAGTGGTTGCAGTGTTGTTGGCACTTCGAGAAGAGTAGGATGAGTACTGAGGAAAGGTGAAGAAATCAGCGAACGGAGCAGTGTCAGATCTTTGCTTGAGCCGCTTCTGAACCTCGAGAGATTGGAGGAGCTGCTCGAGTTCCTTGACATAATTTATGGCGCCGCCAATTATGGATGCTTGATCTCCCTATCCATATAGAATTCAAATCACAACAAGAATTGGTTACGAGAAACCACCTTTAGAGGTGGAGTAATTAATAGAGCTTGATTAATTGTTAAAAACGTTGATTTTAGGAACTACAATTTTCAAATTTCAAACATGTCAAACAAGAAGGTGCATCTTTTCATGCGTTGATGGAGGTTGACAAAAGATTATTATTCTTGAGATAGATTTTTTTTTTTTTTTTTTGGGTGAGATATTGAACTTAGGTAGCTGGTGATCGATTTTAGGCCAAGAATGTACAAACATGTAAAACAAGAAAGTGCATCTTTTTATGCATTGCTGCATGAGATTTTTGATTCTTTGCTGATGTAGAAACTAAAGAGAGTTGCCTTTCCCGGCCTTTCTTGAAAAACTGCCACTGTGGCTCTCAAAACTTTGAACCAAACACAACACATTTGATTGAGGGAAGAAGAACACAGTAATCTAAAGCAACGAAGACAAAAAAAAAATAATAATAAGGCTGGTACGACGCGACTGAAGATAAGATTTATCATATCTGAATTGAATTGCCAATAAAAAAGAACAAAAAAGAAAAAAAAATGGTGAGGTGCAAGTGGAGAAGAAATAGTTCATTGTAATAATAACAATTCCAAGGTTACCAACAAGAAAGAGAGAGACCCTTTGTACATAGGAGGAAGGCATAAGGGACCGAAGCACGGCGAGGTACTCGTTCATCTGCTTTCGCCGGTTGCGCTCCACGGCAATGTGGCTCATCCTCTGGTTCTCCACCTCCTCTTTGTTCTTGAAACTCCTGGTGCGCCGCCTCTTCCTTCGGCCCCCCACCGCCGCCTCCTGGCCCCCGGCGAACCCCTCATCCTTGGCACCCGTCTCCGAAGGGGGCGAGGAATGCACATCCCATTCCTCGAGGCTTTGCACCAAGGAAGAGCAAGAGGAGTCCCAGTTCCCATGCACTCCATCAAACATCCCCCTCCCTTGGTCTTGCCTCACCCCACCACCCATCTCACATTCTAACACTACCCCTTCTCCTCCACCCCACCAAAACCGTAGTTCCATGCTCCTGATCCTCCCAAGGAATAGAACTCCTTCATGGTGCAACCAAAGAGATCTTGTGGGAAGACCACGGCATCTAGAGCCATTCTTCTCTCCGTGTGCAACTATGTCGACACCCACCCCAAGAAAAGCTCACATAGACTCCCAACAGATACAGCCCCAGCTCACCTTTCCTCTATGGGGAGACGAGGAAGAGAAGGGATTTTAAAGGCATAAGAGAGAACGAAAACAAAGGCTGCCACGTGAGGGCAAGACGGGGAGGGAGAGCAACAGGTAACAAGTAACATGGGGTGAGTTGCGCAGTAGCGTGTTTTGTTCGAGCCAGGACTAGTCCAGGGCAATGAAAAATTACGAATAAATACAAGGGCTTATAAGAAAGGGGTGCGTTTTTGTTTCCTTTTGGCTATAATTTGGTCGGCTGCCAGGTTCCAAACCATGGAGGAAAGAGAGGTAAAAAGGCTTGTGGAAAAGACTGACAAGAAAAGGAGATGGCAGTATAGGGTCAGTGGCTACGCATCTAATGAGCATCTCTGGTAGAGTCCAAGTGAAGACGAGTGAGACCAAGCGTTATATGAGAGCATGTGTTAGCGTTGTGATAAAAGAAATGGCCATGTGACTTCCACCCCGGACATTGTTAGAGTTCATGAGGATGCCTTCTCCTCCCACCTGCAATAATCTGCCTGCCATGAAGACTCATGAACTACCCTTCCCAAGTTCTATCTGCTCGCAGTTCATACAAATTAATCTTCACTTTCTTATTATATAATCTACTCGGTTTGTTTCCATGTTCTGTCAGTCAGTCGATCTGTTGCATTTGAAAGCTAGGAGCAAGAAATGGAGGTGATTCATGGAATAATAAATATAATTTTTTTGTAGTTCAAAGTGGCTTGGGAAATATAATTCAGCAAATTAATATTGTTGCTTTGAAGTACTGGCGTGGTAATTTGAACGGTGCAAATCAAAATAAATTAATTCCCCTTTGCAATTCATAATTGACTCAACTTGTTAGTGGCACGAATTATCTAGTCTGAGAGAGAGATCCAAGTGCAACAACACTTCTTTTCGTTGCTTCTCCAAGCAGTATATATTTCATAGTACTTTTGTATTTGAACATCAATGCACACACTCGGAGTTTAGGATTACCGAGGGAGGGATCTTTTCGGTTCTTATTGATTTGCCAATGCAGGCTACTAGTTATATATAAATATATATATATATATATATATATATATATATATATATATATATATATCAAAGCAACATATAACATGTGACATAGTTTAATTTTAGAGTAAAACAAACTATGCCTCATTAACCTTTATCATTTGAGGAAATTAACAATGCATTAATCTCTTTTTTTTCCATTATAGCTATATTAATAATGGTGTTGGTATGCCACAACTTTAATATTAATTAACAGTCACAATATTAAGCAGTTCCAACGTCTTTTCAGATCATAGCCTCATCGTACCAAGAATTTAGTTTTTTTGAGAAAATTAGTGGTTTCATTGCTTTATTTGAAAGTATGATTAAAGATAAATTCCTTCAGAGAAATGCTTTAGTCATGAAATTGTAATGGTAGCAAGGTTTTAAATTTTTTGGAATGGAGTCATCCTAAAATGAGATGCACCATCATTGTGTCCTAATAATATTTGAAATAGAAAGTGTCTCAAGACACACCAATTAGAATATTAAGATGATAGTAGGATGGTTCTAGTACTATAATACCTAAGACAACAGCCATCTTAATATCTCATGAGACATCCTAATGGAATCTGAAATTTTAAGTGGTAGAATCATTTTCAATAATCAGTCCATACTCAGAAACAATGGATAAAACTTCTCAAATCCCATGCTATGCTTTTATGAGTTCAGACTGGAACAAAATCTACTGATAGCGGGATGGCTGCTGCAATTAAAATTTGCATGCAATAATTTTTGATGATATATTCTGCTCTTCTAGATAAAAGATTAGCGGAGCTATCAAAATTTAATATAAAAAATTCAGATGGTGGACAATGCCATGATCTGAGAGTATGAGAGTATATGAAAGGAAACATCTAAAATTATAAGTATAGAACAACCTTAGTTTTCAGAATCTCTCTGAAGGGATACTGTCTTTTGTTCTAAAGAAATCGTACGGAATACATTCAGCTTGAATAAAAATATTGCTTCTAGCACAGACTAATTATGAAGCAAGCCATTAGCCTACAATTTTGCAGATGAGATCTACTCTTCCCTTTCTTATGTATTCATGCAACAGTTTGCTATTCCAACAATATTTTTCCAACTCCAGCATCTAGTTTCAAATACATAGCTTGGGAGTGCTGGTTAATTAAATCACGGCTTATTTAGAGACACCAACACCAACTCCAACTCAAAGTTGCAAGGTGGTATCTCTAAGACATTTGCAAGTAGGTGGTATTGGAAATGGCCCCATCTAAATCTTATAGAACTAATATACTTGTTTAAGGGATATGGAAGATCTGGAGTCATATTAAACAATTGAGAGCAGTGCAGGTAGGCTTCGTCTTCTGTCCCTTCCCCTTATACAAAATTCAAAGGGAAGTACAACTGTTGTGATTATTTTAACCAACAGGCTTAACACTAATTGCAAAGGGAATCGATTCTTTAATCCGTTTTATGGGACAAGATTCCAATCTGGCGGCCGTTTCAGATGACTTGTTACGTGTCCGCATGCTCTCCGGCCCCGGCAATTATTCCCCATGCATGGCTGTTGGACACCACTGTTTGCATTAATAATTGGATAATACGTACAAGGTGGTGCATGTAGATATAACGCTGGACCCTGTGGGGCCACCGTTGTCAGATCTCCATCGGATGGAGGTTGATACGTGAGGCCCATGGGTGCAAGTTGCATGGAGATCGATTCCTCACATCAATCAGATGGACCAGGATTCATTCAATGATTTAGGAGGATTATTAATTACATTCAAAATAGGCCACTTATCCTGAATCATTTGCTGAACTTTCGGGCTGCCCTATTTACTTGTACGATATCTAATCTAGTGGTTATTTATTTATTTATTAGAATTCTAGGACGTACACATCAGAGTGAACTCAGCTATAGTCAAATTCTATCATTTAAACCAAATTAGGTGATGCGACTAAACTAAAATGGGTACCGAGATTGAGATATGCCTTCTATAAGGATTTTATTTTATTTATTTTTATTATTTTTGGTAGTCACATCTATTTTTGTAATATCTTTTAACTAGAAAAATCTGGCTTAAATTATATGAGGATGTATTTTATTAGTATAAATAGAGGTTTTACATTCAGTTTTATTATTTATTAATGAAAGAAAATGGATCTAGATCTTACTTTTGTTAAATTTTATTTTTTAAAATTTTTTTGAGAGATTCAAATGGTATGGGTTGGAAAAATATCCGTCCTCTTCCTGATTGGATCACTCAATCATTCCTCCTCTCAGCCCAATGGTTTAGAGTAGTAGGTTGGGAGATGTTATTGTCTTTTCACTTTGAGTGATTTTTGTTGGATTTTCATGTTTTCTCATTTATTCCTTGGAAGAAAGAAAGACAAAGCTACCAGACATCCGTAGGAAGCTGGATTCTCATGACATGGGAGTAAGATCTGAGATCTATGACAGTAGTTGCTATAATTGCTACGGTGTAAATTGATCATTGATAGCTTCTTACAAGTTTATTGGTTGCAAGAGAACTGTGTTTTTTTTTTAACTAATATTTTTTTTTTGGTAAAAGAAATATCTTTTCATTCATCTATGTGGACAAAAAAAAAAAAAAGAAAAGTATGGAAACCTTATTTTTAGATCTCTAGAAAAATTCTCTCTCCTCTGAAAATTATTTTTTCTAATTTTCTTTTTTGATGTAAAGCTTTTTTTTTTTTACAGACGGGCGATCACACCACTCTGGCGCGAGTCAAGCCCGAAGCATTGAGTACAAAATTTACTGTAATAAGACAGAACAAGGGATCTCAGTATGCTAAATCCACCGGCCAGGATTGCGAGCGACAGCAGAAGCAACATAATCAGCCGCAGCATTGGCTTCCCGATAGATATGCTGAATCCGAAAAGCACTAGTAGACTGAAGAGTGACTAAAATGTCTCTAATCAGAGGATTAAGGCATTTGGGCTATCGTCGGCTGATTATTGAGGGTGACTCACACATGATGTAAAGCTTTTTCAACAAGCTAAAAATGAAAATTGACATCACTTGTAATCAAACCCTCAGTCACTAGTGCAAGAGGCAAGAGGTTTTACTATTTTGATTCACCATATTTCAGTCAAAATCTATTTTCAAGTTTACATGTGATTGAAATATGAACAATCTTGATTACTCCTGATGAATTTTATCATCAAATTAGCTATGATTTTTAAATTTATCTCAATTACTTGATCTTACTGGTAGCTATAATCCCATCAATGTGACACTCATGATACTTTAATTGAATGTAAATGGTATAGGCATAATAAAGCAAAAATGGGTGCATTTACTAAAATAGTAAGGTAAAAGATAAATAGGTGGCCACAATCACCTTGGCGAAGATATTAGTAATAGAGCTTTTGGAAGTAAAATATATGTAAAAAGCTTTTTGCTTTTGATAGAAGCATTGAACAATGCTTTGAACTATTTAACCATATTTTTTCATTAAAAGCCATTATTAAAATTATTCTTAATTTATAAAATATTATAACAATATTATAATATAATATCATATTATTAATACTAAAATATATCACATTACAATATAGTATAAAAAATATGCTAATATTCTAATAAAATAATTATTATAATGTAATAATATTATAGAATACTATTTTAATATTATTAATAATTATATCATAATATATTATTAATGTCTAATTATCTAATAATATAGCTATTATATTACAAAATTATAACATAATATTATACTAGTATAGTATATTGTAATATTTTATATTATAATAATTATATTATTATTATATTGTCTCAAAAGTATTTTCTCATGGTTAAAATCAGTGACCTTCATATCCAATGAAAAAAGTTTCTATAAATAAAGTTTTGAATTTAAACTTTTTGAATGAAATGTTTGATAGCTTTTATATTTTTTTTAAAAAGTACTTTTAGAAATTCTGCTAAATATCCTTAAAAGCATTGAAAAATTTTTATCTCTCAAAAAGCAGTTATGAACCATACAAAAGCTTTGCTAAACAAGCCCCCTACTTGTGCTATTTTAGTGAGAGATTTACCGATCATCTTATAATATAATAAAACTCTTATTCAAGTCAAATGCTTGAAAAAATTTCTCTCACTGCTTAAATAGGGAGGTGTCACACTTCTAGATGCGATGATAAAATCTTAATGACATACCATATAAAATGATAATTGTTTTCAACTTTCATAAAGAGGATCAAATACCATGTAATGGTTTGACAAGATCAAAGATCCATGCAGGTAATACTTCCAAATCAAGAAATAAAATCAACCAAGTATAAACACCTTGTCAGAATGAAGAACGTTTGATGACACTCCTAATATGTTAATTAAAAACATGATAAGAAGTGAATGCGGTAACATGTGAAGGGATAAATATAAGCTCATAGACTACGTCTTTTACAACTAAGTCCACCCAAAGTGAGCTTTTAATATGAATCAAGGAAGCATATATATGGTTTAAAACTACATTTTTTATGATATTATTTAATAGATGCCATAGTAATTTTGGAAGCCTTCTATTACTTGATGTATTAAGAACATAGAACTCAAAAAAAAGTAGTGATTATTTCATTCTCATCTCACATAGTTTGAATTTGCTACGGCGATAAGGTGCCATATCCAAAAAAGCTTACTCTAAAATGATATTTAGTTCATGGTAATGTAGTATTACTGCAAATCTTGTATTTTTTAATAATCGATAGTCAGATTATTAAGAATATAAAATTATCATGTTTGGTTTATAATAACAAAATATAGTAATTAATTTACCTTTTTTGAAATTTTATTATCAATCTTTTTATCTTTAGTAGCCCTCTCTTCTTTTTGCTAAAATATGAAATGTCTAGATAAAAATTAAGATTCTTTATAGACTGATGTTAGAAATATTATATATTTAAATATTATAAATATTAATATAATATAATATTATTAAATATCTCATTATAATATATTAATATATAATATATAAATACCTAGTAATATATTATATAATTTTAATATATAGAAAATCATAAATATCAATATTTAAAATTTTGATTTTACATACTATTATATAAATATATAATAGTATTTAAAATATTAAATATTAAATTTAATATTAATATATAAATATTATATTAGATTAATATTATTTAATATTTATATGAAAGTTAAGAGCATAATTTAAGATTATCAAACTTAGATAATCCTAGATAGTTACTATTCATATCGGAATCGAATTATCATCATCTGTGATAATCTTAAATTATTAAAAATCAAAGATTGTCGCTTAGATTACCATTCCAATTATCAACATGGTAACCTATATGATACCTTAGATTATCAAGATAGATGACCACAAGCTAAACAGTTTCTACAGATAATCAAGTAGCAAATTACTTAGCAAATATAGCAACCAATTTGAAGCATACAGTACGTATTTTAAAGTAAAGATTTTCCTTCCTGATCATTGAAGCTGATGCACAGGAGATTACATTTTTTAGAGCTTAAATTTGTCATTACAATCACGCACCAAAAGAAAAAAACAGTGATGATATTATACCAAAGGAAGTAACATAATCAGTACAATGGCCACTATCTCACATCTTTATTGTTTATCAATTAAAATTATATTTTTTAAATTTAAATCTCGACTCCAGATTTTTTATTAAAAAATCTATGATAATATAATGAGATAGTACATAATTTCTTGTTGTTTTTTACTTATAATTTTACTAATGCTTGCTAATTAAAATGGTTCTAACCCAATCATAGGCTGATTAGGCATAAAGGACCATTATTTCATTATAATTAAAAATAAAGGCTTCAATTGGTCTTTATATATATATATATATATATATATATATATATATATATATATATATATATATATAGGAATATTAGCCCTGGTGTAAGCTTGTTTTTTTTTGGTACAAAAACGGGCGATCACACTAACCTAGTGCGAGTTAGCCCAGAAAGGTCCGAATACAAAATTTGCTGTAAAATAGATGGACAGGGATCGCTCGGCTTCCAAAACCACGATCCATCATGCTGGGCCACAAAGGACGCTACCCAGTCCGCCGCCGAATTGGCTTCACGATAAATATGGCGAATCCGGGTACAGTCGACCTTGGAAAGGATGGAACGAATGTCCGTCAGAATCGGTTAGTAGGACCAGAATGGCAGTTCTCCTTCTGCAGCCAGGAAATAACCGACAGGGAATCACCCTCAATGACAATCCTATGGGCCTGTAGAGTCCTGACAGCATAAGAAATGCCCGCCCAGGCCGCATAAAGCTCAGACATCAGGACGGAGGAGTCAATAGATCCAAAACCTCCCGCTCCCAGAAGCTCACCCTGAGGGTCACGGACGAGGAAACCAGAACCAGCCGCTCTGCCACGGACACTACCATCAAAATTGATTTTGACGAACCCTGGAGGAGGGGGATCCCAGGAGATGAACACCGAATGACGGTTCGCTGCCGAAGCAGCAGGGGATCCCCAGAGGCCAGAGACATCAGAACCAACCCGGGCACAGTCCATGACCAAAGATCTGATTTTCTCATAATTCTGAAGGAAGACATAGGGTCGTCCGTAAAAAGAATCTGGTTTCTCGATAACCATATATGATAAGCCGTGGCAATCCAACAGCTGCACCTCTGCGGAGAAGCTCTACGAATATCCAGGAAGAAAGAAGAGCGAGGAGAACCCTGATCGTCCCTCCTGACAGAATAACCTACCCTCTGCCATATCCAACTCGCCCTGGGGCAGGTAAAGATAGCATGATCTGAGGATTCGTCCTCCTCCCTACATAACGGACAGCACGGATGAATCACCAGACCTCTTCTAGAAAGAAGAAGACAAGTGGGAAGGCAATCCCACAGAAGCTTCCACATAAATAGCTGCACTCTGGGGAGGGTGGGAAGCTTCCAAATCCAATCAGCATCCATCGAACGCTGGGACCCCGGCCTGAAAATCATCATCAAATCCTTGATTGGAGCCCTAGAGAGACAAGATTTCTGCCAAAGTCTGGAGTCAGATGAGCAACCTGGGATAATGGGCATCGAGAGAATACGTCTAGAAAGCTCCAACCCAAAGAAACGGGTCACAGAGGGGATATGCCAGGCAGGGGGATCAGAAGAAATCAAATCCTTAACCCGAAGGTTATAAGGGATGTCAATACTTATAAAAGAGGGCCATCGTGAGAGAGGAATATCCGAAAACCAAATATCCTGAATAACATCTATAGATGATCCATCTCCCATCATACACGTAACATTACCCTGATAGCCTGACCAAATCTGCAAACTTCCTTCCAAAAAGAGGAGCAACCACGTGGAGGCCTGATATAAGAATCCGGCACCCAGCCACCATACCTAGCACGCATAATAGTACTCCAAAGACAATGCGGCTCCAGAAGGAATCTAGAAGCATGTCTGGCAAGGAGGGCATCCCTTCTAACAATCAGAGACTGGATCCCAAGTCCGCCGTCTTGGATAGGCATGCAAACAGTTTCCCAGGATAAAAGATGCATACCATGACCTTCTTGCGTAGAAGCCCACAGAAAATCACGGAAACTTCTCTCAATCCTCTTAAGACAAGTAATAGGAATAATAGAATTAGACAGAAGATACATGGGAAGGGAGGAGAGAACCGAGCGTATAATAATAATCCTGGCCATCATCGAAAGGCCAGTAACCTGCCACCCCTCCATACGCTGATGAATCCTCCTCTCAAGCTCGAAGTAATCAGAACAACGGGGACGTCTTCCTGTGATAGGAATCCCCAAATACATCAATCTGTCTGCCTGAGTAGAAATTCCCGATAAAGAAATAATGGCTTCCCTGATAGCTCTAGGAGTCTTCGGGCTGAAACATAAAGTGGACTTTAGAAAATTAACCTTCTGGCCTGAAGCCTGACAATATCTCTGGATAATAGAATAGAAAGACGACGCATTAACAATAGAAGCCTGGCCCAGGAGAATGCAGTCATCCGCAAACAGGAGATGGGACACCAAGGGGCCCTCCGCACCAGCCAAATAAGGGACAATACTCCGATCTCTCTGCGCCTGATGGAAAGCCCGAGACAGATCATCCACAGCTAGAATAAACAACAAAGGGGACAAAGGGCAACCCTGTCGGATCCCCACAGTAGAGTGAAAGAATCTGGTCGGACTTCCATTAATAATTATAGAGAAGGACGGCGTCTAAATGCAAGCCATAATCCACTCAATGAACAAGTCATCAACTCCAAACTCTGTAAGAGAGCGACGCAAAAAGGCCCAATTCAGTCTGTCATAGGCTCTCTCCATATCAAGTTTAACAGCCATAAGACTTCTCCTGGCCGAAGCTCTCTGCAAATCAAACATAAATTCCTGGGCAATGAGAATATTATCTGAAATAGAACGCCCTCTAATAAACGCCCCTTGTTCAGCAGAAATTAGGCGAGGGATCACCAGAGAAAGCCGTCGAGCCAAAAGCCGAGCACAGACCTTATAGAGCGTAGTGCAAAGACTAATGGGCCGAAAATGCTGAGGAAGGAGGCATCAGGACGCTTAGGCACCAGAGAAATAAAGGTCTGATTCCATTCCGTCGAATTTGTTTAGCCAGGAAAACAGACTGAATTGCCAATACCACCTCCTGATCCACAATGTCCCAATAATGACGATAAAAGAAAGGCGGAAACCATCAGGCCCAGGGGCCTTATCCGGGCCAAGGTCCCAAAGGGCCCCTAATCTCGTCCACAGAAATTGATCTGGCCAACATACTGTTATCTACGGAAGAGACTTTCACAGAATCAAAACCGGAGTAACTGGCCCTCCCGCTCCAGAAGAATCAGCCCATCTAGACTGGAAAAAGTGAAGAATCATCTCCCTAATAGATTGGGTATCCTCCTGAGTATTCCCCTCATCATCAACTAATCTCCGAATCCTATTGGCAGCACGCCGCTTCAGGGTTGCCTGATGGAAAAATCTGGTATTACGATCGCCATCACAGATCCACTGAGCCCTGGATCGCTGCCACCAATAAACCTCTGCTGACGAAGAAGAGAGTGATGCTGAGCAAGCTTATCCCGAAGAGAAGAGAGGTCCGAGGCCTGCAAACATCCGTTCTGATCTTCCTTAGCCTGAAGAGCGCTAATATCACTTTCTATCTGTTCAATATGTCTGACCAAATCCCCCAACTCCACTCTACTCCATCTGGATAATCTATGCCTGGTCATCTTAAGACGGCGAGATAAACGATAAACTGCATTACCCCTAACCGGGAGATGCCAGATGTGATGAATAATAGCACGAGCAGCTGAATGGGCAGACCAAAACTGCTCAAATCTGAACTGCTTGCGCTGATGCTGAACAACCTCCGTGGAAATCAAAATAGGGCAGTGATCAGAAGCAATTCTAGGAAGATGAGAGACTGTAACCGTAGGGAACAAATGAAGCCACTGAGCTGTAGCCATTACTCTATCCAGCCTCTCCCAAACACGAGCTGACCCCTGCCGATTATTACACCAGGTGAATTGGGGTCCAGAATATCCCAAATCCATCAATCCAGCAGAATCAATGAAAGATCTGAATTCAGTTATGTCAGCAGAGCCAGTAACTCGTCTACCCCCACGTTTCTCATTAGGCTCCGTAATGCAATTGAAATCCCCAGCAATAACAGAAGGAATACCTTGGTCAAGAAGGGATCGAAGTTCAGACCAGAGAATCCTTCTCTCCCTATAGTCCGTACTGGCGTAGACAGCCGATAATAGCCAAGGCTCAGAAGCACCTTCAGAGACAATCATGCTTATCTGCTGACTACACTGATGAAAAGCATCAATCGTAACCGCAGTAGAACGCCAAAGAGCCAGCATACCTCCAGACAACCCTTCAGCCTCCACGGCATACGAGGACCAAGATCGGGCCATCTGCTTACGAAACCGAGCCAGACTCTTACCCGACAATCTCGTTTCCAAAAGGACACATATATCAAACTTATGCAGCTGCAAAAATCTTCCAAAAGAGGAACGAAAGGATGGCTTACGAGCACCTCTTACATTCCACAGAAGGATCTTCATTTACAGACTGGGAGAAGCTAGGACCCCTCCATGGTCCTCCGACATAATGCTGTCAGCAATACCCCCTGCCAACGGAGGGCAAACATCAGACTGAGGATCTGAACAGCCCAGCGGCCCATCCATCTCCACAGGAGAACCAATTGATACGGAGCTAGGACCCTGACCTACAGGACTTCCGTCAATCGCATTCGCTATAGGCCCAGAACCCTGGATAGACTGCCCCCTTGACCGATCAAGATCACCGTTCTGGCCAGAAGGGGGTAAGTCAAGTCCGACTCGTGAACGAGCAGTGGCCCCCCCTTTTTTAATCACAGAGGCCTTTCCTTTTTCCTTCCGGAGCACCGATTTAGGAAAAGACCTAGGAGACATTGACACCTCTGGTCTGGCCCGCTTCAAGGAACCCGGGAACCCGTCCCTACAGTCCATGTGGCCTTCATCTCCCAGCTCCATATCAAGAGAGGAGAAGGGATTAGAAGTCATCACCATATTATTCAGAGGAGGATCAGTGGCACAATCCTTGATCACTGGCTGCTGCTTCTGAACCTTAAGTTTCAATACGGCACCCCCAGGCAAACCACCATTCTTCAAAGAGACGGGGGAGTTCATCTTCCCCGGCTGACTCACTGCAGCTCCCCGAGCCTCCAGCGGACGCCTTGGATGAAGTTGCCTGCCTGCGAGCCACCTTCACCGGAGATTTCCAGCCATCACGACGTCCCTCTGACCCTGGGCGAATCCCATCCACAGAGGAAGGGGAAGCAGAGGCGAAGGCTGCAGAAGACGCAGACACACTCGAACGAGAGCTTCTCCTTCCCTCAGACTGAGATCCCGGAGCTCCTCTCCGCTGTCTCACAGCTGAAAGCCATGGCCCAAAAACGGCATCCGAAGCCGCAACCTCCTCAGCCGAACGAGACGGGAGCGAGCAGGGACCTCCCAGATGGATCGAACCGCAGCTCCAGCAAAGCCCTTGAAGGTTCTCGTAAGAGAACTGTTGCCAAAACCTCTGGTTAAGGCCTTGCACTCGAGCTCCTGGACGAAGAGGACGAGATAGGTCGATCCGCATACAAACCCGTGCAAACCCTCCTCCTCTGTTTCTCGCCATGGTAGCAGCATCGGGACAGACGAATTCCCCCACCATAGCCAGAATTGATTTGAGGAAATCGGCTTTCCAGAACTCCAGGGGGAGGTTCGGCAGCCGGACCCAGACCAACGCCGACGGGATTTATTCCTCTGCCGGAGCAAAATCCGGTCGCCATCCCTCGATGCCAATAACCTGACCGTTGATTACCCACGGCCTTTGCATCACCAACTCCTGAGCTTCGGGAGATTCGAAGCGGAATACATGACACCGGAATGCCATGCTGGTCGGAACAATGTCTCCAGGAACTCCGGCGCGCCGAAATTCTCTGAGAAAAGCATCCGCCGGAACCCATCGATGGTATGAACGAGCGATGATAGCTGTCTTCATCCACCCAGCCACCTCCTCAGCAAGCTCCTCAGCTGGGAGGGTCACCACCTCAGGGAAGGCAGCCTCCAACCTCGCCACAGTGGCCGGCGACGGGGACGAAGCCACCCAAACGAACCCTCCTTCCGCCGCTACCCTGCCGGAAGCCCGGCCTACTTCAGCCGCATCCGAGGCCATAGGAAGAACGGAGAGGACAGATAGGAGCAGCTGGACCACGGCGAAGACCAGACGATGATGATCGCTGGAAGATCGGGGATGAAGCAAAGAGAAGCACGAATCTTAAAGCACCAAGGACCGATAGAACCGGAGCTTAGGCTGCACGATTCTTAAAGCACCATAAAGATACTTTTGCCTTCACAAGCTTTGGCTCCTCTTATATTTAGTTAAGCCTGGTGCCGTGTGTAAGCTTGTTAAAAAGCCAAGATACATTTCACCATTAACGCCATTTACTTGTCTGCTAAAGATTGGAGCTAACATTGACTTTGTGCCCCATCCTTGGCATCCCAAAGGCATAAAATTAAGAAGTTCTTAGCCAACTATGAAAAGCATAAATCTAACTAATTTGGATTGCGATGGGAATGAACCTTTTCTACGTCGTGTCTCCAATATATATAAGATGGTATATGAAGAATATACACATAGTACACCCTTCTAAGAATGATGGCAACAATCTCATTGGTAGCCTGTCGTTAATTCATCCTAGATCACCTTGGTCACTCTCATCATCGAATCTAAATTAATGAGATGCCCTGCAAACCAAGAGGTACGAATTAAAGGAAGCATCATAATTGGGATGCTCTACTTTAATCCACAAACTCCAAACTCCTCCCATGTGTTGTTGCGGAACTTTGGGGCTTGGACAAGGGCTACCATTTTCTTGTAACCTTGTCGTTATTGAGCCTAGGAAATTGCTGGGTTAGGTTTAGTGTAGATTTAGCTTGCATCCATATCAACTCACAGCTCATCTCCTCCACGTCCAAACAAAAGTAACATAGACTACAGCTCACATGAGTGCATGTATTTTTTCCTTTGAGATGTTGACCTCTTGGATTGTGATGGTTTGGTTTTGTGCTTACGATCCTAAAAGACTCCAAGTACACGGCTGATGTGGTTGGTATAGCACCAGGGGTAATTTCGGAAAAACTAAAGCATTAATACGCCCTGGCGTCTTTAGGCCCGCCGAGTCGGCCCTGACCATTCCTGGTCGGCCCCGCTCGGCCCCGGCATCTCCAGGCCCGCCGAGTCGGCCCCGACCATTCATGGTCGGCCCCGCTCGGCCCCAGCATCTTCAGGCCCGCCGGGTCGGCCCCTGCCATTCCTAGTCGGTCACGCTCGGCCCCGGCAACTCCAGGCCCCCGAGTCGGCCCTGATCATTCCTGGTTGGCCCCGCTCGGCCACGGCATCTCCAGGCCCACCGAGTCGGCCCCAACCATTCCTAGTCGGCTCCGCTCGGCTCCAGCGTCTCCAGGCCCGTCTAGTCGGCCCCGACCATTCCTGGTCAGCCCCGCTCGGCCTCGGCGTCTCCAGGCCCGCCGAGTTGGCCTCGACCATTCCTGGTCGGCCCCGCTCGGCCCGGCGTCTCCAGGCCCGCCGAGTCGGCCCCGACCATTCCTGGTCGGCCCCGCTCGGCCCCGGCAGCTCCATGCCCGCCGAGTCGGCCCCGCTCGGCCCCGGCATCTCCAGGCCCGCCGAGTCGGCCCCGCTCGGCCCCGGCATCTCCAGGCCCGCCGAGTCGGCCCCGACCATTCCTGGTCGGCCCCGCTCGGCCCCAACGTCTCTAGGCCCGCCGAGTCGGCCCCGACCATTCCTGGTCGGCCCCGCTCGGCCCGGCAGCTCCAGGCCCACCGAGTCGGCCCCGACCATTCATAGTCGGCCCCGACGTCTCCAGGACTGCCGAGTCAGACCCGACCATTCCTGATCGGCCCCGCTAGGCCCCGGCGTCTCCATGCCTGCCGAGTCGGCCCCGACCATTCCTGGTCGGCCCTGCTCGGCCCCGCTCGGCCCCGGCAGCTCCAGACCCACCGAGTCAGCCCCGGCCATTTCTGGTCAGCCCCGCTCGGCCCCGGCAGCTCTAGGCCCGCCGAATCGGCCCCGACCATTCCTGGTCGGCCCTGCTCAGCCCCGGCAGCTCCAAGCCCGTCGAGTCCGCCCCAACCATTCCTGGTCGGCCCCGCTCGCCCCGGCGTCTCTAAGCCTGCCGAGTCGGTCCCGACCATTCTTGGTCGGCCCACTCGGCCCCAGCGTCTCCAGGCCCGCCGAGTCGGCCCCGGACATTCCTGATCGGCCCCGCTCAGCCTCGGCAACTCCAGGCCCGTCGAGTCGGCCCCGACCATCCTGGGCGGCCCCGCTCGGCCCCGGCATCTCCAGGCCCACCGAGTCGGCCCCGACCATTCCTGGGCGGCCCTGCTCGACCACGACATCTCCAGGCCCGCTGAGCCCCGACCATTTCTGGTCAGCCCCGCTCGTCCCCGGCGTCTCCAGGCCCACCGAGTCGGCCCCGACCATTCCTGGTCGGCCCTGCTCAGCCCCGGCAGCTCCAGGCCCGCCGAGTCGGCCCCGACCATTCCTGGTCGGCCCCGCATGGCCCCGGCAGCTCCAGCCCGCCGAGTCAGCCCCGACCTTTCCTGGTCAGTCCCGCCCTGACACTTCCTGGTCGATGAGGTTGGCCCCGGCCATCCCCGATCGATCTGACTCATCCTCGGCTCCCTCGGGAGAGTCGAAACGCCCCAGTTTCTTCCAAATTAGCCCCAGCACGGCCCTGGTAGTTCAGGACGCCACCTTCCTGACCCACGCCACCTAACAACGTCAGATCCAACTACCCACTGGCCACGCCGCTGATGGGACTGGACCCAACTACCCAATAGCCCCACTAGCTGATGGGACGTAGCCCACCAACCACCATTTTCTTCCTCTTCGATGGGACAAGACCCATCAACCAGCCCAGATTCACACAACTCCCAAGAACTCCGTGGATATTCCTTTTTCACGGAATCCCACGTGGTCATGCAAGTGTCAACCCCTATAAGAAGGTAAATTCACTCAATAATCAGGTATGAGCGATAACCCCAAGGAATCGCTATCTTAGCACTCATAGAGGAATCCCTCCTCCCTGTGAACACTTTTCATCTACAAAGAGCTCATTCGAGCTCCTCATCAGTTGTGACCTCGATTGCTAACTTGAGCATCGGAGGGTCCCATCGGAGAATCCCTCCGGTCCTGGGACTTTTTTGCAGGCAACCTGGTGGAGCAAAGATTCGAGAATCAATCCATTTCCTTTTCCCGATGTTCAGGACCAGTGATTGGGCGTCATCAGATTGGCGCGCCAGAAAGGGAGGGCTGACGCAGCAAGTATTTTAGGGTTTCCCTTGCTACATCTCGGCAAACTCTGCTCCCCCCCTCTTTTCCTCTTGAAGCCATGGTGGTGACACGAGTTCAGGATGCTTCCGTCAGCTGTCCAGCGGGGCTTCCCCCGCCAGTTAGGCAGTAGGAGGCCAATCCCCCTGCTACCAATCCTCCCGTCACCTGCCCACCACCGGATGCGGCCGTCCAAACTGCGGAGCAGCTAGCGACTCTCACCCAGCAAGTCCAAACTCTCACCGCTATGGTCCATGGACTCCAGCAGCAACAGTCCGTGGCCACCCAACACCAGACCGCTCCCCCCGCCAGTCAGCAGTCGGCAAGAGGAGGCTCTCCTCGGCGGGAGGCCGATCATCGTCCGGCTTTCCCTAGGAAGCCTCGCCGGGAGCCCCCTAAACGGCTATGGTCCTCTGATCATGCCCTCAGCAAATTTCCTCCCAAGCCGCATCATCAGGAGGAACCAAAGCGGAAGTCCCAGCTGCTGCATCCTTCCCCTTCTTTTTCTTCTTCTTCTTTCTCCTCCAGCCATCTCGGAGGGCTCCGATAATCAGCCGCCAGGCGGAGGAGCGCCTGGACGAGTACAACAGGTGGCTGGATGAGCTCGCCAGGAAAATCAATCATCAACCGGAGGAAGAGTTTGACACCCGTCCTCCTTACACCCGCCGGATATTGGAGGAACCTGTCCCCTCCAGATTTCACTTCCCCCAGGTAGACCCGTACGACGGTATGACAGATCCTCTCGACCATCTCGAGAGTTATAAAGCAATGATGCAAGTCCAGGGCGCTTCGGACGCCCTTCTCTGCAAAGCCTTTCCCGCCACTCTACGGAAGGCCGCTCGCGCGTGGCACTCGCGCCTGCCCCCTCACAGCATCGACTCCTTTCGAGGCTGAAGAAGGCCTTTCTGGCACATTTCGATGCTTGTCAGTGGATTCCAAGGGTAGCGGACAGCCTCTTCTCTGTGCGCCAAAAGGAGGAGGAGTCGCTGCGGGACTTTGTGTCCTGGTTCAAGGCTGTCGCCCTCGAAGTTTATCATCTCGATGACGCGGTAGCGACGTTGGCGCTAAAGCGGGGACTCCTCCCATCCCGCTTCACCTTTTCCTTGGATAAAAAGCCCCCAAGTTCTCACTTCGACCTCCTCCTCCGAGCTCAAAAGTACATCCGTGCGGATGAAGCTGACTTCACCCGCCGAGAATCTTCAAGGAGCTCCAGACACAAGCCCGCTCGCCCTGAGCCGAGTGGACCTCCTTGACACCGGCAGTCGGACCCGCCTAGTCGATCTGATAATAGGCGTCAAAGCCCCATCCCCGACGAGAGCAAGCTCACACCTCTTCTCGCCCCTCGATCCTACATCCTGATGGAGATCGAGGGCGAGCCTTACCTCCAGCGCCCTCCTCCCATGAAGAAAGGTCCTCCTCGCGACAAAAGCCGTTGCTGCCAATTCCACCGAAATTATGGCCATGACACTGACAGCTGCTACAGCTTGAAACGGGCCATCGAGGAGCTCATTCAACAGGGCTACCTCGGCAAGATACCTTTGCCTGTGACAGCCGGAATGTCGCCATGCCAAAGCACAGTGATCATGAAATTCCTGGTCATAAGGTCCCCTTGGCTTACAATGCCATTCTCGGGTGTCCAGGTCTTAACCTTTTGGACACAGTTATCTCCACCCGGCGTTTACTGGTGCAGTTCCCCACTAGTGAAGGAGTCGGAGAGATGCGCGGTGAGACCAGCCTGGTCCTGCCCTGTTATCACGCGGCATCAAGTCCTTTGGAAGCTGAATCAACTTTAGAAGCATCCGATCCCAGAGATTCCAGCAAGGGAGGAGAACCAGCCGAGCACCTCTTAACTTTCCCTCTGGGAGACGATCCGGCGAAGACCGTTCGGGTCGGCGGACTCCTTCCCCCAGAGGATCGGGAGCGCCTCTTGGCTTTTCTATGGGCTAATTCGGACGTTTTCACTTGGTCAGCATCTGATATGCCCGGCATTCCTCCGGAGGTGATCACCCACAAACTCAACATTAACCCACGACACCGTCCAATCCGCCAAAGAAAGAGAAGCTTCGCTCCTGATCGACAAAAGGCTATCGATGAGGAAGTCAACAAGCTTAGCGCCAGTCACATCCGGGAGGCATACTACCCTAGCTGGCTAGCTAATGTGGTCATAGTGCGAAAGGCAAACTAGAGCTGGAGAATCTGTATCGACTTCACCGACCTCAACAAGGCATGTCCGAAAGACAGCTTTCCCCTGCCAAGGATAGATCAGCTGGTGGATTCCACCTCCGGGCATGAGCTCCTCAGCTTCATGGACGCCTTCTCTGGATATAATCAGATAAGTATGGACCCTAGCGACGAAGAGCACACATCCTTTGTGACGGAGAAAGGCATTTATTGCTACAAAGTGATGCCTTTCGGCCTCAAGAATGCGGGGGCAACTTACTAAAGGTTGATGAACATAGTGTTTCAAGATCAGCTAGGTCGGAATATGGAGGTCTATGTGAATGACATGCTGACAAAGAGCACTCGCACCTTCGATCATGTTTCCGACTTAGAGGAAACCTTCAACAACCTCCGTCGTTTTCAAGTCAAGCTGAACCCCAAGAAGTGTGCTTTTGGGGTCATGGCAGGCAAGTTCCTGGGTTTTATGGTAACCCAGCGGGGGATCGAGGCAAACTCGAAGAAGATCAACACCATACTCGACATGAGGCCGCCGTCGAGCAAAAAGGAAGTGCAACGGCTGATGGGGAGAGTAGCGGCTCTGAGTCGTTTCCTCTCCAAATCGGCCAAAAGATGCTTTCCCTTCTTCAAGGCCCTGTAGAAGGTGAACAGCTTTGAATGGACGGACGACTGCCAGAGAGCCTTCGACGGGTTGAAGGCGTTCCTATCCTCTCCACCGCTCCTATCCAAGCCAAGAGACTGGGAAAGTCTCTTCCTCTACTTAGCTGCTTCTTCGGAAGCCGTTAGCTCAGTCCTAGTGCGTCTCGACGCTGATGGAACCCAAAGACCCGTCTATTATGTGAGCAAGGTCCTCCATGACGCAGAAGTTAGGTACTCCAAGATAGAAAAAGTTATTTTTGCCCTGATAATTTCTGCCCGGCACCTCCGCCCGTACTTTCAAGCCTATCCTATCATGGTGCTCACGGACTAACCCCTTCGAGCCATCCTGGCTCGTCCGGATACCTCGGGCCGACTTACCAAGTAGGCCATCAAGCTAGGAGAATTCGACCTCTCCTTTCAGGCACGACCGGCTCTGAAGTCCCAAGTTTTAGCTGACTTCTTAGTTGAATGCACTTGGGCGGAGGAGGCGACTGAGGAGGTTACCAAGGAACAGCGCGAGCCCAAACCAAACGGCGATGGAGAAACTTGGATCCTTCATGTGGATAGCGCATCAAACTCTCAGGGAAGTGGCGCCGGCCTCATTCTTGTCGGGCCAGGAGGAGAGAGGATGGAGTGCGCCCTGCGGTTCCTATTCGAAGCCACCAACAATCAAGCTGAGTACGAGGCCTTGCTGGTCAGATTAAGGCTAGCCCAGGAGTTTGGAATAAGGCATCTCAGAGCTTTCACGGACTCGCAACTCGTCTCCGGGCAAATCAACGGAGAATATGAGGCGTGTGACCCTGTTATGACTCAGTACTTGAGCAAGGTTCAGCTCCTGACCTCCCCGTTACCTTACTTCAGTATCAGTTACATTCCCCATAGTGAAAATGCTAAGGCTGACATCCTTTCTCATCTGGCTACCTCTGCCGACAGCATGGCAAGGGATGCTTACATTGAATATTTAGAAAGGCCCAGCATAGAGGGTAGCGAGGAAATCCTCCCGCTCACCCAAGAGCCCACATAGATGGATGCCTACTCCGCTATCTCACCGATGGCACTCTCCCTGACGACCACAACGAAGCCAGACTGCTTAGGTGGAGGGCCTCCAAATTCATCCTCCTCGACGGACGTCTATACAGAAGGTCGTTCTCCTACCCCCTGCTCAAGTGTGTAGGACCCGCCGACACTGACTACATCCTCAGAGAAATCCACAAGGGCATCTGTGGAAATCATCTGGGGGGCAGATCCTTAGCCCAAAAGGCTCTCCGTCAGGGATACTTCTGCTCACTATGAGGGAGGACGCGGCTAAATTAGTTCAGAAATGCGATGGTTGCCAGCGCCACGCACACATCCAACATCAACCATCTACTCCACTGAATCCGCTCTCAACCCCATGGCCTTTCGCTCAATGGGGAATGGACATCCTCGGGCCATTCCCCCCAGCTTCAGGGCAACGGAGATTCTTGCTAGTCGCCATCGACTACTTCATAAAATGGGTCGAGGTCGAGGCACTGGCCAAGATCACTGAAAGCAAAGTCAAAGCCTTCTTCTGGAAGTCGATCATATGCCGTTTTGGCCTACCTCACACCCTCGTCACCGACAACGGCCACCAATTTAATAATGAAGCATTCAAAGCTTTCTGTGACGATCTAGGCATTCATCACCGATTCACCTCTGTCGGCCACCCCTAGACCAACGGAGAGGCCGAGGTCATGAACCACACTATCCTCAGAGGACTCAGGACCCGGCTAGTCAGGTCCAAAGGCCGGTGGGTGGAGGAGCTCCCAAGTGTGATATGGGCCTACCACACGACCCCCAGGGCCCCGACGGGCGAGACTCCCTTCAGTCTTGCCTTCGGATCCGAGACCGTCATTCCCATCGAGATCGGACTGCCCAGTCCGCGTGTGGAGTCCTTCAACAAGGAAAACAACTCTGCGCTGATCCAAGCTAATTTGGACTTCATCGACGAGGTGCACGATCGGGCGAGGCTATGCATGGCGACCTTTCGTCAGCGAGCGGCCAAGTACTACAATGCTCGAGTTCATCTCAAGGTTTTTCACCACGGAGACTTGGTTCTGAGGAAAGCTAAGGTTTCCAAGCCTACAGAGGGAGGCAAGCTATCCCCCAACTGGGAGGGTCCTTATCGTGTCACCGAGACACTCCACCGGGGGGCATACAGACTAGAAGAACTCAATGGACAACCCATTCCGCGTACCTGGAATGCGGATAACCTTCGCCAATATTATCAATGATGTATCCCCCTGGGGCATAAATAATAAAGGAGGTCCATTCTGACGCCACCGCCTACTCTACCTTGCATCCAAGGACCAGGTCTCTCAAAAGGAGCTCACCGGCATCGCGGCTAATGGGATACCACTCGACCCCGGCACGGCG
>UESW01004908.1:395828-425821 GCA_900491605.1 Calamus simplicifolius
AGAAAAAAGAGAAGAAAAGTTATCTACCATTCTGGTGCGGTCAACCCTAACATCAAATTAATTTCCTTTATCATTAGTTACTTTTAATTTTTTTTTCCTTTTCATTTTAACCAAAAAAAAATCTCTTTTAGTTTCATTTTGAAAATTTCTCTTTTAGTTTTTACCTTTTTAACCAAAATTAAAATCTATTCTTTATTCCCCTTGCTTAAATTAGCATAACATAAAAGAAAAAAATATTTTCTCTTAATTAGTGTCCTTTTTAAACTAATAAAAAAAAGAAAAAAATATTGACCTTTCACATAACTGCCTTAAATATTAGATTATTGTAGTGGGAGCAAAATAACATATGGCATATGCTTTAGCATATCGCATATGCATATGCTTTAGCATATCCCATATGCTGTCAAAGGTATGTCTATTTAAGAAAGTTTTCTTCACCCAAGAAGGCATCTTCTCCTCCTATGAAAATTCACGATTAGGTTTTATGGCTAGCCCTCCTTGGAAAATTCTCGATTAGGTTTTAGCAGCTGGCGACTTCCCTACCTTTTAGGGTTCTTTATCTTGTATATCAATTCAAGCTTCAAAACATGATGATGATTGAAGTGGAGGCTTGAATCTTTGAAGGGATTTCTTCGATTCAAGGCAAATAGTGTGGAATCCATCTTTCATATTTTATATAGGTAGACTTTTGAATTTCTTCCTCGACAATCTTATATATGCCATTTATTTGTATTTTGTTTAATAAATTGGATGATAGTTTTTGATCCATGTTTGTTTCATTAATCTTTGCATTAGATTTGATGTAGATGAGCTGTTGGAGTTCTTTTCTATGTATTTGTCATATTTCATACGATTACACTTAAAAGTGCAGTTGTAAGAGGATTTGGATAAGATTCATATTGTTTTTGCTAATTGTTGACAAATTATTGCGAAATCCGATTTTAATGCCTTTGGTTTTTATGGTTAGCCTAACTTTAGATAGGGATTTTTTTTTTTTTTGGATATGAAAAGAATTTCGAATCAAATGCAAAAGGTTAAATTTTGTTGATCCCTATAGTTCTTAGTATAGGTATATTTGAAATTGCTTTGGTTTGGGTGCATGTCATGGCTTATCCTAATGGCAATCTTTGAAAGATTCTTTCTTATTTTTTTCATGCCTTGATCTTCACCTAGCTTGGATGGAATTGCATCTTTTGCAAATAAGTTATGGAATATATTTATATTCTTCTGACTGTAGTATTAAGCGGCCCATGTTTTCATAAATTGCCTTGAAACCTTATTGCTAATCATTTATGAATTGATAGCATTCTTAGAGTCTGAGCATGTGATCCTTCATTGTTTTATATTTGCTAGTTAGTTGTCATCTAACTAATTTATCAAAAATTTATAACTCAAAATACCCAATTTATAATTATTTGAAACACATATGTTATCATTGATCTTTACGATGATGAAATTTTCAAAAAGATAGATTGCATGTCCTCTTTTTGTATTCCTTCAGTTTTCCTTTTTAGTTTTGTTGTCTACAAGCAAAAAAAAGTGCAAAGTTGCCTTTTCTAATATTCATATGTTGTAAAGGTATCATAATTCCTAAGCTTTTTTTTAATCTAGAGTGGCTTTCCCAATTTTATTTTCCTATGTGTGTAGACTAACCAGTACGTTTTAGATATTGTTTTCCTTTAAATCTAGAATAGCTTGTCCTATTTTTTCCCCTTTGTGTGTAGACTAACCTGTACTATGTTTATTTAGTATTCGATTGTTGGATCGAAGCCCATATTTTGTTGCCAAGACATTTTTTGGCTAGAAGTTTCCAAAATCTTCTAGTGATAATGTTTCACTTATGATATTGCAATTCAAAGGCTGCTTTAGACCTTGAGGCTTTTTCTACTTTTACTATGCTAGTTGTTATGCTTTCTTTAGTTAGCAACACATTGCTATGATTGTATATATAATTCCTTAATTTTATGTGAAGATAAAAGAATTATTCACCTTGGATCTAAGAACTACATTAAAACGGTTGAATTCTTTTAGGGTTTTTAATGATTATACCTTTAGCCATTTCAACATGATTTTAAGTATTTATCATGTCTATAAGTATTAGTGTTTGCAATACTTTGAGCTGAATGAATAGATGTCAACACAGCACAAAAATACAAAAGTGTGGAGATTTTGACTATTGTTTCTCAACTTCAGAGGCTAAAAAATTTGTAGAAAACCTTGACAAGGAGAAGCTTAGCAATCCTCCTTCGCCAAGTAGATTTTATTTACCAAGTTGCTCTCATCAGTTGTAGATATATGGTTGATTTTCCTGAACTCTAAGTGTTTTTTCTCTAGTTTAAGCTAGTGTTC
The DNA here is from genome assembly GCA_900491605.1 of Calamus simplicifolius. NCBI lineage: Eukaryota > Viridiplantae > Streptophyta > Magnoliopsida > Arecales > Arecaceae > Calamus > Calamus simplicifolius. Next base: position 398,178 of record UESW01004908.1, read on the forward strand.
TAGTATGTATTCCCTTCACTATTTCTACTCCCTTATGGTTTCCTCCTTTATAACCTCAAGCACCTCTATTACATGCCGACCTATGCTCAAGCTATATTTTCATTGCAGGGGTTTAGCACAAATAGATTTAATCACAGCCCACGGAGCAAAGGCTGATGTGAGATGCTATTAATATTTCTTTCTTTTGCCAAGAATATAATATTGAGGTTCTTGCTGCTAGAGAATGGAAGAACTTGATGGCTTTCAAAAATTGCAGCACCTTTCCGCTGATACTGGCTTCACTCAGAAATATAATATCAAGTTTGACTTTCATCCCCTCGACAAGGCATGGATCTGCCTCAAGGTGCACAGGGCATTGAGTGAGTCTACAAACCAATGAATTAGAAATTTTATCAGACTAGTATCCCTCACTAGATTACTACAAACCAGTGTTACATGAGATGGATGAAGAGTTCTATGAAAGTGAGACCGATGAAACTGATGATGTAACATAGTCTAGATCTGTATATTTATGAAATGATTTTTGGTTGTGAAATCAATTGTGAATGTGATCTTTAAAATTGTATATGAAATTATTATTGTTATTTGAGCAGATTGAATTAAATTGAGTTATGAATTGAGAAATGTGTGATTTCATTTAGTAGGTTAAAAAGTTCAACAGACCAACAACTACTTATTTGGCATCTCCATGACTACCCAACCAATTTGTATGCACATAATAGGAGCCTTGTAGCATACTAGCATTACTCTTCCTTTTTAGGACCATCTCTTATTAAACCTACTCTTTTTTGTTATTTTTAAAGATTAACAATCATGAAATTAATCAATAGCAATATGTTGCTAATCCCATCAGGAACATATGCTCAAAGTATTCATACTTAGATGCAGCTTCCCTTAAGTGGACGGGCTCTAATCGAAATATTAAATTTTCCTCATTGGAACACTCCTTCAAAGGAAAATATCTATTAATTTCAAAAATTTTAGCTAGTAGTTTGATTGCAGGGGTAAGCTAGGAAATCCTAGAGAACAATACATGCCAAGTATGTTCCCATTTTGAAAATTGTAAGGCTATTTAACAATATAATCATACTAATAAAAAAATAGAATAGAGCGTTGAGGCTCACATTCTCCAATGCACTAGGAAAATTGCAGAATTTGGAATGGACAGCCCAGCATACACTTCATTGGGCATCAAAGAGGTGTAGCAATATATGGTAGTTCATGGACAAGTCATACTTAAACCATTTGCAAAGTATCCAAATATGATGATCCATCAGTGTTGTCATGCCCCTAGGTCCAATATCTAGGGGTGGCAACCCGCCGCATGCCTGGCATGCAAGGCGTCTTGAAATATAACACTTAATACGAGGGGTAATAAATCCAAATTCAAAGTGTTCTTAATACAACCATAATCATATGTTTTAGACTATATGCCAAAATACATAATTCAATGGGGTTACAATAAAGTATTGGATCTAAGTTACTCTGATAGCTGCTCCAAGTACCCATATTCTCATCTTCAGTTCTGTGGCTCTGAAAAACATTGCGAGATTTAAATGAGCTCACACTCAATAAGTAAGCCAACTATAATATAATGTAATCACTTCAAGCTTTTATCAACTCAAATTTTTCATAATAAACATCTGTCAAGCTTCCATATTTAAAATATTTTACCATGCTATCAAAACATGCATCATATGCTCAAAATAATTTTGGAAGCAATTGCTATATAGCATTTCAAGAATATACAATTTCAGAATAAAAACACTGTACCACTGTAAATGGCATATAAAAATTCATTTTTATACCAATGTCCCATAGCCACACACTATGTACACAGAACACCCCCTTCATATAACACCCCCTTCGGGTGTATCCTCCATAAATAACCCCTAGGAGTCAGGATCTTGGAACCAGTGTCATGAACTCACATCATATTATATCCTGCTATAGCACACCCTAAGAGTGTGTCCTCCACAAATTCCCCCTATGTGGTGGATCCCGGTGCCATGTGGCATAATATTGCCATATCCTATCACAGCACACCTCATGAGTGTGTGTTCTCCATATACCTCCCTATGGAGTTGGGTCCTGGTGTCAAGTGAGTCATGCAACATATCACATCATATCATATCATAGCGGATCATGGTGGGACATATTATCATATACATAAAGTATCATTTTCATGTCACATTTGCTAAATAGCATGTATCGTTGCAAAAATGCAATCCATATACTTTTCATAATTACAGTGATTTAAACATGTCAAATACACATGTATATTTATAAAACCTTTAGCAATTTCAAAGGTCATGCCAATTGATCAGTTGTCCGTATAGATACCAAATTATTTATAAAATATAATAAATAATAAACTAATCATAGTAAATGCTCATTTGCAAATAAGAGTACCAATCCTATTTTCTTATTTTTAAATAATGCAATATATAGCAATATAGCATTTAAATACATAATTTTTATATTTTAATAATTTATAAAATTATGATAAATTGTTTACTTACCTTCTGCGCTAATCCAAAATGTAATTGGCTATTTAAGCACCTGGATACCTACAGCATCAATTTTCAATTTTTAGTCCCAAAATTAGCATATAAAATAGCTTTTAAACTCTATCCAGTTTAATCTTGGGGCCAATTTGGGGCTTGAATATCTCCCAATATATAAGCCCAAATGGGAAATAAAAATACCCTAAGAAACTAGGATCAACACTGATCCGGCTATATTTTTATTTTTCATTTCGGCCCAATAAGGGGTCCAAAATGCGGCCCAAAAATGGCTCATGAGCCGGCCCAACAGGGGCCAAATCCCAAACGGCCCAGCCGGCCCGCGAATCCTTCTTCTCCCCCCTCCCCTGTTTCACCCGAAATAGGGAAGAAATTATGCTGGCGGCTAGGGCCACCGCTGGCCTCCCCTGGGGTTGCCCGGCCGCCGACGACCGGCCCAGAGCCGGCCGTCGCCGTGGCCGAGCTCCCTCCTTTCTCTCTCTCCTCAATCTCTCTCTTTCTCTCTCTCGATTAACCGCGGCATGATTTGTGCCGGTGCACAGTCAGCCACCATGGCCGGCCAAACCTCCATCGGACGCTTGCCCGCGCCAGTGGAGGCCACCGGCCACCGCCCATGCCGGCGAGCCGGCGGGCACTCCATCGGGCTGAACCAAGCTGCGGACCAGCTTGGTTCCGCAAGAAAGGAGGGCCAGCCAACGGCCCTCCATTGCCCCACTCCAGCTACCTCGAGCGGCCGGAGTCTCCTCCTCTCTCCCTCCTTCGGCCGCCTCAGCGACCGAGCACAGTAACAGGAAGAATTCCTCCCGTTATCCCTCTCTTTGTCACTCTCACTGTCACTCTCCCTATGAATTCATGGAAGAGGGGGGGGGCATACCTGAGCGGCTGATGGTGATAGGTGGAGGAAGGAGACTCCCCTCTCCCTCCCCATTTATGCTGGCAAGAAGGGGTGGAGAAGGAAGAGGCAACATGCTACCACCAACATGCCGTACCTTCCTCCTCTTCCCATTACCCCCCTGATTCACGTGGGAGTTTACATTCTCCCCTCTTATAAAAATTTGGCCTCGAAATTGATAAACATTTAGAATTTAAAGTTTGATCATAAGAATAATCATCTTTTCATTTACATATACTAAGATACAAATATAAGGATATTTCTTTTTCATTTCCTCCTCAAGCTCCCAAGTAGCTTCCCTCTCAGAATGGTTGAACCTTGACATAGGGAATGCTACGCCGTCTTAGAACTTGATCCTTGCGGTCCACAATACGCACAGGATGCTCTTCATATGTCAGATCATTCCTTAACTGCATGGGCTCAAACTGTATCACATGGCTGGGGTCAAAATGTACTTTCTCAACATAGATACATGAAATACATTGTGTACCCCAGAGAGTGCCGGAGGTAATGCCAGGCTATAAGCCACCTCCCTACTTTACTCAGAATCTCAAATGGCCCAATGTATCGTGGACTCAGCTTACCTCTAATCCCAAATCTCATCACATTTTTGGTTGGTGATATCTTCAGGAAGACATAATTCTCAATCTGAAATTCTAGCTCCCTTCTTCTCACATCAGCATAGCTCTTCTGTCGGCTCTGAGCTGTGCGGAGTCGTTCCTTATCAACTGCACCTTCTCTACTGTCTGTCAAATCAGTTCAGGGCCCAACAATTTTCTCTCCCCCACATCATCCCAACATAAGGAGATCTGCATTTTCTACCATACAGATCCTCAAATGGAGCCATCTGGATACTGGCTTGGTAACTATTATTATAAGCAAATTCCACTAAAGATAAGTGGTTGTCCCAAGCACCACCCAAGTCCATCACACAGGCTCGCAACATGTCCTCAGGATCTGTATGGTCCTCTCAGACTGCCCATCTGTCTGGGGATGAAAGGCTGTGCTGAAGTTCAGTTTGGTCCCCAGAGCTCTATGAAGACTCTTCCAGAATTGGGACACAAACCTAGTATCCCGATCTGATACAATAGATACGGGAATACCATGAAGCCTCACAATTTGCTCAATATACATGTTGGCCAATCTCTCACTGGAGATCCCAACCTTAAATGGCAAGAAATGGGCTGACTTTGTCAATCTGTCTACAATGACCCATACTGCATCATTGCTCCTGAGGGTCTTAGGCAGTCCAGTCACGAAATCCATAGTGATTTCTCCCATTTCCACTGTGGAATCATCAAAGACTGAAGGGGTCCCAGGCCTTTGATGCTCAGCCTTCACTTGCTGACATACTAAACATTTGGCACATACTGAGCAATCTCTCTTTTCATTCCCTTCCACCAAAAGTTTTCTTTTAGGTCTCTGTACATCTTGGTGCCTCCTGGGTGCACTGTATAGGGAGAGTAGTGAGCCTCCCTTAGAATTTCTGCTCTTAGTTCCACCACATTTGGCACACAGAGCCTGCCATCAAATCTCAGGGATCCATCCTCCATTATAGCAAATTCATTTTGAACCCCTGACTTCACAGCTTCTTTAATCTTTTGCAGGTCCAAGTCTTCTTTCTGGGAGGACTTGATCCTGTCTAACAGAGTTGGTTGGAGTACAAGTGCTGCTACAAGCCCATCGAACTACTGTACTCGCAATCCAACCTCCAACTTCTCAAGTCCCTCTGGATGTGAGGCTGAGAAGTGATCATAGAAGCTAACTCCGAGAGGACTTCCTGCTCAAGGCATCAGCTACCACATTGGCCTTCCCTGGGTGATAGTGCAGGTTCAGGTCATAATCTTTTAGTAGCTCCATCCACCTCCTCTGCCTCAAGTTTAACTCCTTCTGAGTGAAGATGTATTTCAGACTTTTGTGGTCTGTATACACATCACATGCCTCTCCATAAGATAATGCGCCAAATCTTCAAGGCAAAAATCACGGCGGCCAACTCCAGGTCATGGGTAGGATAATTTTGCTCGTATGGCTTTAGCTGTCTGGAGGCATAAGCTATCACCTTCTTATTTTGCATCAGAACACATCCCAATCCCTTCCGAGAAGCATCCGTGTATAGGTGAATCCTCAGATCCTGATGGAGGGTAAGGACGGGGGCTGATACTAGCGTTGTTTAGCTCCTAAAAACTTCTCTCACACTCCTCAGTCCAGTCAAACTTTGCTTGCTTTTGGGTCAAGCGAGTCAGGGGTAGAGCAATGCAAGAGAAGCCCTCCATAAATCTACGATAATATCCAGCCAGTCCCACGAAGCTTCTTACTTCGGATATGTTGGAAGGCTGACACCAGTTTACAACTGCCTCAATCTTCTTTGGATCCACAGATATGCCATCTTTAGATATTATATGACCCAAGAATGATACTTGGCTCAACCAGAAGTTACACTTCTGCAACTTGGCATAAAGCTTTTTCTCCCAAAGAGTTTGCAAAACAATCTTCAGGTGGTCCACATGCTCCTCTTGGCTTTTAGAATACACCAGGATGTCATCAATGAATACCACCACAAACTGGTCCCAGTATGGCTTAAAGATTTTGTTCATCAAGTCCATGAATATTGTCAGGGGCATTAGTCAACCGAAACAGCATTACCAAGAACTCGTAGTGGCCGTACCTAGTTCAGAATGCTATCTTAGGCATATCTCCAGCCTTGACCTTGAGTTGATGGTATCCTGACCGAAGATCAATCTTCAAGAATACCTAGCTCCTTGGAGTTGATCAAATAGATCATCAATCCTCAGTAATGGATACTTGTTCGCACTGTTACCCTATTGATTTCTCAGTAATCAATGCAGAGCCAAAAACTTCCATCTTTCTTTTTGACAAATAATACTGGAGCACCCCAAGGAGAAATACTAGGTCTGATAAGTCCTGGTCCAGGAGCTCCTGCAATTGGTTCTTCAACTCTTTTAGCTCAGCTAGGGCCATACGGTACGAGGCCTTTAATATAGGTCCAGTGCCAGGGGCCAAATCAATAGTGAACTCAACCTCCCGATCTGGAGGTAATTTGGTCAAATCGTATGGGAATACTGTTGACCCAATTAAGGATTTTGATGATTAACAAAACTATTTAAGTATAATATTTGAAGTTACTAATGATTTTGATTAAGTTTTTTAGCTTATAAGTCGATTTAATAATCAAAATCATGAGTCAAATCAAGTTCTGGTTTAAATCTAATGTCAAGATAAGTTTGCAGACATTAGAGTCGACACATGGAATCGCAGAGTCGACTCCAGAAATCGGCACAGACTTAGAGTCGACTCCAGGACTGTTAGAGCCGACTCCAACAGAAAAGACAGAACGATGGTTTTTCAGGACACGACTTAGAGTCGACTCCCGGATTGTTAGAGTCAACTCCAGAAGATTTTTGTATCGACCCCAGAAAAGTCAGAGATGACTCCACTTCAAGCGGGTTAAAGATTTTCGAGTTAGAGCCGACTCCATAAAAGTTAGAGCCGACTCCAGAATGTCAGACGCGACTCCAGAACTATCAGAATGACTCTAAACTTTATCTTTATCTTTTTTAATCCCAACGGCTATTACTATTTTTGGTTCTAAACCTTCTTACACTTGTTTCTAATGGATAGTTTTAAACTATTTATGGATTAATCGGGATCTATAAGAAGAGGGTTTGCTGCATCCGAAAAGAGAGAGACAAAAAAGAAAAGAATAGAGAGAAATATGTGAAATCCATTAGAAAATCAAAAGAGAAAAGAGGAAAAACTCGAAAGGAAAGATCATATTGATTCGCAAAAGAAAAGAGAGAGATTCCAAGCTTTTGTTGTTCTATTTCGAAGAAATCTGAAGGGAAGAAGGAAGCCCTAGTTTTCTGATCTTCTGAGTCTCAAGAGCACCTTGAAGGAAGATCCACTCAAAGGAAGAGAAGGAAGAAGCCACCAAGATCTGCGAATTAGGCTTTGATTCCTATCATTTTATTCTTGTTTCATTATTGTATATTTGCTCATAGGAGGAGCTATTTATCTTGTAAAACAAATATTGTTTGCTGGGTCAATCTGGTGATTGATTCAGTTGAGGCTATTAGCCTTGTGCAAGCATTAGCTTGTGGTATTAGGTTTTGTGCTGGTGAGCCTTGAAAACTAGCTGGGTTCATTGTGCACCCGAAAAAACAATAAGTTCGAGTTGTGAGCTTGCAAAATAACTCTGTTGTAATCAGATTGATTATAGTGTGGACCCAAGAGATACTTGGGAGTGGACATAGGTGTAGGTACACCGAACCACTATAAAATCTCCTATGTTTGCCGTGATTGTCTCTTTATCTTTAACTCTCTATTTGAGCATATTCTGTTTTAATTTGTGTGAATCTAAGTTTTTATTTCCGTTGGGGGTTATTTTCAAAAGAGTTTAAATTTTTGAAAAACCCAATTCACCCCCCCCTCTTGGGTTGCTATGTGGACCAACAATTGGTATCAGAGCTAGTGCTCATTTGATTTGATTAATGATCAAGAGTCAAAGATCCACATGGCAACTCAAGCTAGTTCATCTTTTTTCGAAGGCCAATCTACTAATAGACCACCCTTGTTTAATGGTTCAAACTATGGTTATTGGAAGGCTAGAATAAAAATTTTCATTCTAGCACTTGACTATGATCTATGGAGCATTATAGTCAATGGACCACACACACCCACTGCTAGAGTTAATGGCATGGAGATTCCTAAACTGGAAACGGAATGGAATGAATATGATAAAAAATTGGCACAACTTAATGCGAAAGCAATGAATATTTTATACTGCTCATTAAATGCAAATGAATTCAATCGTATATCTATTTGCATTTCTGCTAAGAAAATCTGGGATAGACTTGAGGTTACCCATGAGGGAACAAATCAAGTCAAGGAATCCAAGATTAACATGCTAGTTCATAAGTATGAATTGTTTAAAATGGATGCATGTGAATCTATTGCTGATATGTTTACAAGATTTACTGATATAGTTAATGGTTTAAAAAGTCTTGGTAAATCTTATGATAATTCTGATCTTGTGAGAAAGGTTTTGCGTTCCTTGCCTAGGACTTGGGAAGCTAAAGTGACTGCAATACAAGAGGCAAAGGATCTAAGTACCCTATCCCTAGAAGAATTATTGGGATCCTTGATGACTCATGAGCTTCAAATTAAGCAACATGTTGATGATGATGAGTCAAAGAAGAAGAGGACTATGGCTCTTAAGATTTCTGAATACATGGAAGAGCCTCATGAATCTGAAGATGAAAGTGATGATGAGGACATGGCACTCATCACAAGGAAATTTAAAAGATTCATGAAGAAGAAGAAGTTTGAAAAGAAAAAGCCCTTTGCAAGAAAAGATGAGGACAAGGGCAAAGAAAAAGAAGTTATTTGTTTTGAATGTAAAAAGTCGGGTCATTTTAAATCTAAATGCCCTCAACTAAAGAAAGGCACCCGGAAATTCAAAAAGAAAGCAATGATGGCCACATGGAGTGATTCGGAAAGCTCAAGTTCCGAAGAGAAAGAAAAGAGTGAAATGGCCAATCTATGCTTCATGGCGGAGAATGATGAGGTAAGTCCGAGTTTTCTTGATGATTTTACTTTTGATGAATTGTATAGTGCTTTTTATGAATTAATGGATGATTTTGCGAACTTAAGTTCAAAGAACAAAGATTTGAAAAATCAAATGCAAAACTATCCTTATATTGATAATGTTTTATATGTCGATGGACTTAAACATAATTTGATAAGTATTAGCCAACTGTGTGACAAAGGTTTCAAAGTTTCCTTTGAAGCTTCTGTTTGCACTGTTACTAATCCCATTGATAACAGCATTATTCTTGTTGGTAAACATTATGGCAATGTTTACTTAATTGATTTGAGTAATTTATCTCCAAGTAATCATTGCTTAGTTGCTAATAATGCTAAGATGAATGAGATTGGTTGGCTATGGCACCATAGATTAGGTCATGCAAGCACACACCTAATTTTCAAACTATTAAAAATAGATCTAGTTAAAGGTATTCCTAGCTTAAATTTTAAAAATAATCGAATATGTGATGCATGTCAATTTGGAAAACAAATAAGAACTTCTTTCAAATCTAAGAATGTTGTTTCAACTACTAGGCCACTAGAGCTACTACACATGGACCTTTTTGGACCTACTAGAACCACAAGTCTAGGAGGAAAGAAATATGGTCTGGTGATAGTAGATGATTACTCTAGATTCACTTGGGTAATATTTTTGGCTCACAAAGATGAGACTTTCTCAATATTCCTGAAATTCGTTAAGAAAGTCACTAATGAGAAAAATACTACCATAGTGTCTATTAGAAGTGATCATGGAACTGAATTTGAAAATCACTTATTTAAAAAATTTTGTTTTGAAAAAGGCATACATCATAACTTTTCAGCACCTAGAACACCGCAACAAAATGGAGTTGTAGAAAGAAAGAATATGACTTTGGAAGACATGGCCCGTACCATGCTATATGAAAGCCAACTTCCAAAATATTTTTGGGCGAAAGCTATAAATACAGCATGTTACATCCTAAATAGAGCCCTAATTAGACCTATCCTTAAGAAGACTCCCTATGAACTATGGCATAATAGGAAACCAAATTTAGGTTATTTTCATGCATTTGGTTGTAAATGTTTTATTCATAACAATGGTAAGGATAATCTTGGGAAGTTTGATGCAAAGTCTGATGAAGGTATTTTCCTAGGATATTCTACATCTAGCAAGGCATATAGAGTATTTAATAAGAGAAGCTTAATTGTAGAAGAATCCATTCATATAGTGTTTGATGAGTCTTTAGCATCAAGTTTAGATAAAATTGATGATGAGGAAGATACATCTTTGATTGAAAGAGGTATTAAAAAATTAAATGTATCTTCAGATCAAGAACCTGAAGCTAAGGATGATGACTCATCTAAGGATGATGGTATTGATACTGCTCATAATGATAAAGGTCTACCTAGAGATTGAAGATATGCTTATGGTCATCCTAAAGACCTAATCATAGGTGATCCATCTCAAGGTGTAAGGACTAGATCATCAATGAGAAATATCAATAATCATCTTGCATTTGTATCTCATATAGAACCTAAAACTATAGAGGAAGCTGAGAAAGATAGTTATTGGATGTTAGTAATGCAGGAAGAGTTAAACCAATTCACTAGGAACCAAGTTTGGACCCTAGTAGATAGACCTAAAAACCACCCTATAATAGAATCTAAATGGGTTTTTAGAAATAAATTGGATGAAAATGGATTGGTAATTAGAAATAAGGCTAGATTAGTTGCAAAAGGATATAATCAAGAAGAAGGTATAGATTTTGATGAAACCTTTGCACATGTTGCTAGATTAGAAGCCATTAGGCTACTACTTGCATTTGCATATCATATGAATTTCAACTTATTTCAAATGGATGTTAAAAGTGCATTTCTAAATGGTTTTATAAATGAGAAAGTTTATGTTGAACAACCTCCTGATTTTGAAGATCATGAATTTTTAAACCATGTCTTCAAACTACACAAAGCACTTTATGGTTTAAAGCAAGCACCTAGAGCTTGGTATGATAGATTAAGTAAATTTTTAATTGAAAATGATTTTTCTAGAGGAAATGTTGATAAAACCTTGTTTTTAAAAAGAAAAGAAAAGGATTTTTTAATTGTTCAAAATCACGTTGATGACATTATATTTGGTGCTACTAACAATCTTCTTTGTCAAGAATTTGCTAAGTTAATGCAGGGAGAATTCGAGATGAGCATGATGGGAGAACTAAACTTCTTCCTTGGACTTCAAATCAAACAAGAGAAAGCGAGGATTTTCATTAACCAAACAAAGTATACAAAGAAAATACTCAAGAAGTTTGGTATGGAATTTGCTAAGCCTCTTGGTACGCCAATGAGTCCCTCATGCAAGCTGGACAAGGATGAAGAAGGTAAGAATGTAGATCAGAAGCATTACCGAGGTATGATCGGATCACTTCTTTACCTAACGGCAAGTAGGCCAGATATCATGTTTTCTGTTTGCTTATGTGCAAGATATCAATCTAATCCTAAGGAATCATATTAATTATTTGCTGTTAAAAGAATCTTTAGATACTTAAATGGAACTAAAAATGTAGGATTATGGTATTCTAGAGACTCAACCTTAAAATTGATTGCTTATTCTGATTCTGACTATGCTGGTTGTAAATTAGATAGAAAGAGTACAAGTGGGGCATGCCAACTTTTAGGAAGTAACTTAATCTCATGGTTTAGCAAGAAGCAAAATTCGGTTGCATTATCCACTACTGAGGCAGAGTATGTTGCAGCTGGAAGTTGCTATGCTCAAATCTTTGGATTAAGCGACAACTTGAAGATTATGGTATCACACTTGATAAAATTCCTATTAAATGTGATAATACTAGTGCCATTAATCTAACTAAGAATCCAATTCAACATTCAAGAACTAAAGACATAGAAATTAGACATCACTTTATTAGAGAACATGTAACTAATAAAGATGTTTGTCTTGAATATGTTAATACTAATGATCAATTAGCTGATATTTTTACCAAACCTTTGAGTGAGGAAAGATTTTGTTATTTTAGAGGAGAATTAGGAGTTTGTGATCCTTTATAATGATTTTCTGAAACTCTTAAGGACAACAACTATCTAGACTTCATTAATTTCTTGAAAATCCTCAATGTCCAATAAGGAAATTTATCTAGAAATTTGATTCATTATTTCCCCAATTGTTAAGGAACACTTATCTAGAGTTTGATGATTAATTTGATTAGTTTTATATCCTTGAAATTTGAATTTTTCACTGAAACTGTTGTGGAGTCGACACCTGCAGTTTGTGGAGTCGACACCTTCATATTTTGATGTTATGTCTGAGCAATTAGAGCCGACTCTGGCTTCTGTAGAGCCGACTCTAATTTGGGCGCTGACAGATTTTCTGGTTCGGAGCCGACACCTCGTTTTTGGGAGTCGACTCTAAGTGGAACTAGGTCAAAAAAAAAAAAAAGGCGGAGTCGACCCCAAACGAAACCTATCATCTCCTAAACCCTTCCAAAACCATTCCAAACCGATTTCAATCCCTCCAAATCCCTCAAATCTCTCAATAACTCATTCCAATCGAATCCCATGGCTCCTAAAAGGCGTGCGATTGTTGGAGGTTCGGCCGTTCCCATGAGAAAAAGGATGATTAGGAGGCAAGCGACGTCATCTTCTTCATCTGCCACTCAAGATGACTCTCCACCCTCACCATCTTCTCCACGGGTAGACCAATTAGCGGGTAAGGCCATTACTACTGGAAGAAAAGTAGATTTTAACTTTTTTGCTTCGGAGGGCTTCGCTATTGGATGTTTGTTGAAGGAAATGGGATGGGAGAAAGTCTGTTCTTTGGATGTCCCTACATACCCTGCCCTTGTGAGAGAATTTTACAATGATTTATGTAGAGGAGAGGGAGGCTTAGTGAGTTTTGTAAGAGGAACTAAAGTGATTATCACGGCCAAGACTCTTGAAAATCTATTGGAGATGCCTACTATTAGTCTAGTTGAATATCAACATGATGACAGAGGAGGTGCCCTATCTAGGATGTTAGGGAGAGAAGTTTCTAAGTTTGAAGAAATCATGACCAATCAACTTAATTTGGAACTCAGGTTACTTCACATTATTTGTGGAAAAATTTTATTTCCTAAAATTGGAAGGTTTTTGAGTATGTCTCGGAGCGAGACATCTTATTGATGGACTGTATTCTCACTGGAAGACCTATTAATCTTGCCGGTATGATGATTGGTTATATGGCAGAAGCAGCAACTAAGAAGAGATCAACACTGCTGTATGGTATGATACTAACCTTAGTCTTTAGAAGCTAAGGTGTGCTAATAATGGATAATGAGCCACTAAGAAAATTAAGGCATACTGATTACTATAGCGTCTCTACAATTCACCGCATGGGCTTCAAAAAAGAGAATGAAAATTGGATAAAAAGAGGACAAGAGACCAGAGCAGAAGAAGTTAGAGTTGAGGAGGTCAGAGGAGAGGATATTCCTGGACCATCTGCTGCTGGACCATCTACTGCTGGACCATCTACTGCTGGACCCTCAGTGGCTGGACCAAGCACTCACCCTCCACATCAGTCAGCTTTGGCATCTAGAAGATTTTCTGAGGAGCAAATAGGTCAGCTCAGAGCTTTACTGGCTAAGTATGATAGTCAAAGGACAAATAATATGTGTCAGTTGAGAGAGGAGTTCAATCAGTTGAAGGAAGAGATTAATTCAAGGCTTGACATGATTTCTTTTTCCATTAGCAATTCCGTAGAATCCTTTAGCACTGATCTTCACAAGATTTTTGAAAGGATGGAAGGCATTGCAGACGGTTCTGGAACTTATCTTTATGCTACCAGTCAACTAAAGAAAGATATCGACCTCGCCGTTTCTCAAATTGAAGCTTGTCTTGAAAGTTTTAAGAAGACTCAAAAAGATGATATTATGGAAATGATTGGACATTTGAAGAAAATTGTGCATAAGCATGTTTGATTTTGATATCCTGTCTTATCCTATTTTGTATCTTAGGATTTCTGAGTTTTCTTTAACATACTTGAATATGTCACTTTACTGTAAATGTACTTGAATTGACACATGTAATGAATCTTGCATTGGAATACAATTACACTTTTATTGCAAATTTGTCTATGATTGATTGATTGAATTTCAATGAATGAGTTTACTATCTCTATGATTAATTGAACCAACGACCCCGCTCTGATAACCTTTTGTATTTAAAATTCATCTTATTGCTGATAAAAAAGGGGGGAGAGATAATTGTATATGCATAAAAGAGAAAGAGAATGAGAATGAAAGAATATAAGATTTTTTTTGCATATCTACAAAGGGGGAGAAATTTTTTTTGAGATTCTAATAAAAAATGTTCAATTGAATTCAGTTTATCTACATAGGGGGAGTTATTCGATGCAGGGGGAGCTTAATAATTTTTCCATATAAAAGTTAAATCATCTTGATTGATGTTTATTATAGAACTCAAGCATATTTGTTAAAAGTTCATTTTGAAAATTGGCATCAAATTCTATGTTAGGAAGTTTCAAAGCTTTAACAGTGACTATAACTCTTAGTTCAAATGAATTTTTGATGCATATACTCAAAGTTTTTGTCATCATCAAAAAGGGGGAGATTGTTGACCCAATTGAGGATTTTGATGATTAGCAAAACTATTTGAGTATAATATTTGAAGTTACTAATGATTTTGATTAAGTTTTTCAGCTTATAAGTCGATTTAATAATCAAAATCATGAGTCAAATTAAGTTATGGTTCGAATCTAATGTCAAGGTAAGTTTGCAGACATTAGAGTCAACACATGGAATCGCAGAGTCGACTCCGGAAATTGGCACGGACTTAGAGTCGACTCCAGGACTGTTAGAGCCAACTCCAACCAACAGAAAAGATAGAACGATGGTTTTTCAGGCCATGACTTAGAGTCGACTCCCGGACTGTTAGAGTTGACTCCAGAAGATTTTTGTGTCGACCCCAGAAAAGTCAGAGATGACTCCAGTTCAAGCGAGTTAAAGATTTTCGAGTTAGAGCCGACTACAGAAAAGTTAGAGCCGACTCCAGAATGTCAGACGCGACTCCAGAACTGTCAGAACGACTCTAAACTTTATCTTTATCTTTTTTAATCCCAACGGCTATTACTATTTTTGGTTCTAAACCTTCTTACACTTGTTTCTAACGGATAGTTTTAAACTATTTATGGATTAATCGGGATCTATAAGAAGAGGGTTTGCTACATCCAAAAAGAGAGAGACAAAAAAGAAAGAATAAAGAGAAATCTATGAAATCCATCAGAAAATCAAAAGAGAAAAGAGGGAAAACTCGAAAGGAAAGATCATATTGATTCCCAAAAGAAAAGAAAGAGATTCCAAGCTTTTGTTGTTCTATTTCGAAGAAATCTCAAGGGATGAAGAAAGCCCTAGTTTTCTGATCTTCTGAGTCTCAAGAGCACCTTGAAGGAAGATCCACTCAAAGGAAGAGAAGGAAGAAGCCACCAAGATCTACGAATCAAGCTTTGATTCCTATCCTTTTATTCTTGTTTCATTATTATATTTGCTCATAGGAGGAGCTGTTTATCTTGTAAAACAAATATTGTTTGCTGGGTCAATCTGGTGATTGATTCAGTTGAGGCTGTTAGCCTTGTTCAAGCATTAGCTTGTGGTGTTAGGTTTTGTTCTGGTGAGCCTTGAAAACCAGCTAGGTTCGTTGTGCACCCGGGAAAATAACAAGTTCGAGTTGTGAGCTTGCAAAACAACTCTACTGTAATCAGATTAATTATAGTGTGGACCCTAGAGATACTTGGGAGTGAACGTAGGTGTAGGTACACCGAACCACTATAAAATCTCCTGTGTTGCCGTGATTGTCTCTTTATCTTTAACTTTCTATTTGTGCATATTCTGTTTTAATTTGTGTGAATCTAAGTTTTTATTTCCGCTGGGGGTTATTTTCAAAAGAGTTTAAATTTTTGAATAACCCAATTCATCCCCCCCCTCTTGGGTTGCTATCTGGACCAACAAATACATCAAGAAATTCTCGAGCCACTAGAATATCCTTCAACTTGACCTCATCTTGCTAAAGGTCTTTGACCACAGTAAGAAATCCTTGGCCACCTTTCTTCAAATACTTTGCGGCCTGTAGTGATGACACGAACACTGAGGCCAGACGCTCCTGACTTCTAGTAAAACTGAATTCAGGTTGATTAGGAATTCTGAAGATTAACATTTTTCTGAAATAGTCTACTGAAGCATGATAGGAGGCCAACCAGTCCATCCTAAGGATAATGTCAAAGGACTTCAGTGGAAGGATGATTAGATCAGCCTTCAATCTCCTATCCCTCATGTTAATCAGGCAAGATCTGCATACAGAGTCTACCCTTATAACATCACCATTTGAAAAGGCAATGTGCAACTCTTGCTCTAGAGGAACGGGTGTCAAAGATTCATCCTTGGTGAGATATGTGCTAGATACAAATGAATGCGTGGCACCCGGATCTACTAAGATTTGAGCATAAGTGTTTCCTACTTTAAAAATACCTTATCATAAAGTTTAGTTTGTCTTAGATGTCATGAGGTTTAACATTGCTTTTATCATTCATGATCAATGCATCTAATTGCATATGAATGGAATAATCTTAAAGAAGTATTTAAATAATAGGAATACCTGTCACTACGGAGTTAGAAGCGGCAGCTTCCTGCTATGTGAGAGTAAAGACCCTTCCCTGGGTCCTAGGCTGCTGCTGCTAGCTTCTACCCTGATTCGAAGGAGGCTACTGATCCCTTCGAAGGGGACAAGTGGTCATCTTGTGACCCACCTGCCCACATATGAAGCAGGCACCAATCATCCCATGGCACCACCTGCTTGGGTGGGAGTTTCTACAGTGAGGGAAACGAGTTTCCTTACTCTTTGGTCCTGAGGGGGCCTGATAAGGACCTTTCTTCTTGGCCTGCCCTGAAGACTAGCCAGAAGGAGACCCATTCTTCTTCCTCTGTTGCTACTCCCACTGCTTCTGGACCACACCCATATCTCTCTCAATCACCAGGGCCTTGTTTACCACAACGCTGAATGTGGAGAGTTCAAAGGCATTGACTGCTTGCATCAGTCTGGGCCTCAGTCGCTCGGTGAATTTGATAATCTTGGCTCTCTCAGTGGTCGCTATGTCTGGAGCAAACCGAGCCAACCGGATAAACTCGGCTTCATACTGTGCCACAAAAAGACTTTCTTGCTCCAGTTTGACAAACTCAGACTGCGTCTATCTCTGCACACTATTGGGGAAGTATTTGTCATAGAAGACTTCCTTAAACTCTCCTCAGGAAATAGCCCATTCGTCCACTCGCTACTCCACAAGTAGCCACCAATCATATGCCTCCCCTTGAAGGAGGTAGGTAGCGAATCTAATTCACTCCTCCTCTTGGCTACCATGAGCTGCAAAGGCTTTCTCCATCTTCCTCATCCATTTTTCAGCATCGGCAAGGTTAGTGGTTCCACAAAAAGGAGCAGAGGCCAAGCTCTTGAACTCAGCAAAGCTCCAACACCCTCCTTGCTAGGGCTGAGATGGAGCCGACTGAGCAGGCTGCTTGGGCTGAGTAGGAAGAGTAGGCTCAGTCTGCAGGGTAGGAGCCGACTGAGTCTGCGGAGCGGAAGAGGCAGGCCGAGCAGGCTGAATTTGCTAAATCAGTTGCTGCATAGCTTGCATAGCCTGCGACATTCCCGTAAGAGCCTAAAGCATCTGGGCCTGAAATTGTGGTTGATCATTGTCAGCCAGATTAACGAAACTAGAGCCTTCAGAAGCTTGCTAGCTAGAGTCACCAACCTGGGAGTTCCCAATAGGCCGCAGACTCCTAGTGCGTCGTGGCATTCTTAACTCTGGCCAGGGTTTAGGTTCCAGTCAATATCCTTATAAACCACTAAATTTTAGGCTTTCAAAACATATTACTTGAAATTCTAATAAAGTTATCACCCTCCCAATGTTATCCTAATGTTCTGCCTAGTGTCATCATGGGTTTGTCCCTAAGGTCAAACCAGGCTCTGATACCATAGGAGCTGTCACGCCTCAGAACCAATATTGGATCTAGGGGTGGCAACCCGCCGCATGCCTGGCATGCAAGGTGTCCTAAAATATAACACTTAATACAAGGAGGGGTAATAACTATATATATCATCCAAATTGAAAGTGTTCTTAATACAACTATAATCATATGTTTTAGGCTACATGCCAAAATACATAATTCAATGGGGTTACAACAAAGTATTGGATCTAAGTTACTCTGATAGCTGCTCCAACTACCCCATATTCCCATCTTCAGTTCTGTGGCTCTGAAAACATTGCGAGATTTAAATGAGCTCACACTCAATAAGTAAGCCAACTATAATATAATATAATTACTTCAAGCTTTTATCAACTCAAATTTTTCATAA
Source organism: Calamus simplicifolius (assembly GCA_900491605.1). Taxonomy (NCBI): domain Eukaryota; kingdom Viridiplantae; phylum Streptophyta; class Magnoliopsida; order Arecales; family Arecaceae; genus Calamus; species Calamus simplicifolius. The sequence continues at coordinate 416,586 of UESW01004908.1, forward strand.
TAAACATCTGCCAATGTTGAGAAATTATTGAAACATAATTGCCCCAACTTATTGATTTTGATGATTTCCAAAAGACATTACTTTACTTTCTAAAAGGCTATGAACAGGTTAAGTCAATCAATGAAATATTCTTACTATAAGCAATTTCAAATTGGAAACTATGAACTGTTAAAAATGTAATGAGTTTATTGAATCAATTGAACATATGTTTCAGTGAGCTATACTTAAGAATTCAAAAATGATTTTCTATACCAATCTTTTAAAGATCAATGACTTAATGAAAATACTTTGAAATTGAGCATTACTGTTAAATCAACATTATTTAAGTCATATTTATATTTTAAAGTTGGTTGGGATGATTTTCAAAGCAAATCAGAATGTTTTCTGATTTTTGTATCAGTCCCGAGCCGACTCGAGAGTTTCCGAGTCGACTCCTGTGATTATATGATTTTTAATGTTGTCTCGAGTCGACACTTGAATTTTCAAGAGTCGACCCCTGAACTTTCGCGAGCCGACTCATGACTGTGCGAGCCGACTCGACTCAGACGGCAGAAAGACTCATTTTTGAGTGCCTCTCGAGTCGACTCCCAGCTCTTCGCGAGTCGACCCCTGAAAGTCAAGAGTCGACTCCCAGCTTTTCGCGAGTCGACCCCTGAAAATTCTCTTTTTGGTGCATTTCTAGATTCGCGTGTTCGAGTCGACTCGCACAGACTCGAGCCGACTCCCCGGAATCTGGGCGGTAATTTTTGAGTTGACACATCAGCACCAACGGTAATATTTTGAATCAACGGCTATATTTTACTGTGTCTAACGGCTATATCTTTTCAGGATCTATAAATAGAGGAGCCAGATTCAAATAGAAACAACACATATATACATATTGAAAAACAAGAGAGAAAAATAGAGAGAACCTATTGAATATCAAAAAGGGGAAAACTGAGAGTATTGTAGAATCATTTGATTCAAGGAGAGATTCAATCTTTGGATTTGAGAGAGAGATTCGTGTGCATCGATTAATCAACTCTCAAAGCTCAAGAGGAAGGCAAAAAGCAATCCAACGTGCAAAATCTTCAGCCATTCCCAAGTTCAAAAAGAGGCAACACATTCTCCAAAGCTTATCAACGATTGAGAATCTTGCTGAGGCATCGATTCAACTCTTCAAGGAGAAAAGGGAGAAAGCCATTGTTGCAATCATCCGGAAAACCATCAGGCGTTTCTAACCCTAGTTTTTATTTATTCTTAAATTTGTATATCTGCTCAAAAGGAGCATTCTTGTTACAAATATTTTGATTTCATTTGGTTACTGGTTCAATCAGTGGATTGAATCAGTGGAGGTAGGTTTACCTCGTTACAAGCCGGAGTGCTTGTGTTGGGTTCGTTGTGATCCCGCAAAACAACGAGTAAGGTTTGTTGTTAGCCCGCAAAACAACGTGTAGGGTTTTTGTGCTGGTAAGCCCGCAAAACCAGCTGGGTTCGTTGTGATCCCGGTGAAAACAACAAGTTTGAGTTGTGATCTTGTAAAACAACTCAGCTGTAATCGGTGTGATTATAGTGGACCCAAGTGATCCTTGGGAGTGGATGTAGGTGTTGGATACACCGAACCACTATAAAACTTTTGTGTTTGCCGTGTTCATTTTCTCTATCTCTATCTCTCTTTGTTAACTGCTGTTCTTTGCTTATTAGTTAATCTCACTTGCACATCTTGCTAATAATTAAAGTTAAAAAGTCTTAAATTTTTAAGAACCCAATTCACCCCCCCCTCTTGGGTTGCCATCTGGGCCAACAATTGGTATCAGAGCTTAGTGCTCATTTAGAGTTTGATCTCACGATCAAGAGCTAAAGGTCATTATGGCAACACAAAGTGGTTCTAGTTTTGCTGAAGGTCATTCTACGAATAGACCTCCACTTTTTAATGGCTCAAACTATTCTTATTGGAAAGCTAGAATGAGGATATTCATTCAAGCTTCTGATTATGAGCTTTGGGGTGTTATATTAAATGGACCTAGTACACCCACACACCTTATTGATGGCACTATTGTTCCAAAGCCCGAAAGGGATTGGAATGATAATGATAGGAGAATGGCTCAACTTAATGCCAAAGCCATTAATATCTTATATTGTTCCTTAGATTCAAATGAATTCAACCGCATCTCTACTTGTAATTCCGCTAAAGAAATATGGGATAGGTTGGAAATTACACATGAAGGAACAAACCAAGTAAAAGAATCAAAGATAAATATTTTGGTTCATAAATATGAATTGTTCACAATGGAACAAACTGAAACCATCACATGCATGTTCACTAGATTCACCGATATTGTGAATGGTTTGAAAAGTTTAGGAAAAGTTTATACTAATGCTGATCTTGTTCGCAAAATACTCAGGTCATTGCCAAGATCGTGGGAAGCAAAAGTCACAGCAATCCAAGAAGCCAAAGACCTCAATGCACTACCCTTAGAGGAGCTTCTAGGATCTCTCATGACCCACGAATTGACAATGAGGCAGCATATTGAGGAGGAAACTAAAAGAAGAAAAACTTTTGCTCTAAAGGCTGCAGAAGTGGAAGAGAGCAGCAGTGATGATAGTGATGAAGATGATGATGAAACTGCTCTCTTGGCCAAGAAGTTCAGAAGATTTTGAGGAAAAAGGCCCTTCCAAAAAGAAATTTGGAGCAAGAATGAAGGAGAAAAGGAAAGAAAAAGGACAAGGACAAAGAAAAAGACCCCTTGATCTGTTATGAGTGTAAAAACCGGGGCATTATCGATATGATTGTCCACAATTGAAAAAGACCTAAAGAAAAAGAAGAAGCATATGGCAACATGGACTGACAGAATCTTCTTCTTCCGAAGAAGAAGAACAAAAGGAGTTGCAAATATTTGCTTCATGGCCAACGACGACGACAAATGAGGTAAGTTCCGAAACTCAAATGATGATTTTACATTTGATGAAATGTTTGAAGCTTTTAATGAACTTATGATAGATTTTAAATTGTTGAAAAAGAAATTTAAATCTGTGAAAAATGATAACATTAGTTTAGCTAAAAGTAAAAGAATTAGAATTAGAAGTTAAGAACTTAACTAATGAAAAAGAAGAACTTAGGAAAGAAAGAGATAATCTGAATCAAGAAAAAGATTTATTAAAATCTGAAACTAAAACTCAACTAAAGATTTAAAAGATCAAATAAAAACTTTAGCTTTAGATAAAGAACAGCAAACTAAAGAAATTGACTCTCTTAAGAAAGATGTTAAAAAATATAAGGACATTGTTGAGAAATTCACTTAAGTTCAACTAAACTTAACATGATCCTAGATAGTCAAAAAGCTGTTTTTGACAAAGCTGGGCTGGGATATAACACATTAAGAAAACAGAAATCACTAAAGAATATTTTTGTAAAAGCCAACCAAGGTAATATAACTTGTTTTAAATGTAATGAAAAAGGTCACAAATCCTTTGAATGCAAAACCTTAAAAACAACAAGTTAAATATTAAAGCTAAGAAAATATGGGTTCCGAAAGGAACAATTTTTATTGCTGCTAACCATGAAGGACCCAAGAAAGCTTGGGTACCTAAGCATAAAGTTTGATGATATTGCAGGAATGTCTTGTAGCCAAAAGATCAAAGAAGAAGTGGTATCTTGATAGCGGCTGCTCAAGACATATGACGGGTGACAAAGAGGAATTCATCACCCTAGAAGAAAATGTTGGTGGAGTTGTGACATTTGGCGATAACGGTAAAGGTCAAATTTTGGGCCTTGGTAAAGTTCGCATAACTCCATCTATAGTAATTGATAATGTACTTTATGTTAATGGTTTGAAGCATAATCTAATTAGCATAAGTCAATTATGTGATAAAAACTTTAATGTTTCTTTTAAATCTTCTTTATGCACTGTAACTAATTCTATTGATGATAGCATTGTTTTTACTGGTTATAGATTTGGCAATATATACTTAGTTGACAGACAAAACTTCTAAGAGTAGTCATTGCCTAATTACTGATAATGCTAACATTAATGATATTAGTTGGTTGTGGCATCGTAGATTAGGTCATGCAAGCACACACCTTATTTCAAAACTAATTAAAATGGATTTAGTCAAAGGTTTACCTAAATTAGATTTTGAAAATAATAAAATCTGTGATGCATGTCAATTTGGAAAACAAACTAGAAGTTCATTTAAATCTAAAAACATTGTTTCAACTTCTAGGGGACTAGAGCTACTTCACATGGACTTTTCGGACCAACTAGAACCACAAGTCTAGGAGGAAAGAAATATGGTCTAGTGATTGTAGATGATTATTCTAGATATACTTGGGTAATGTTTTTAGCTCACAAAGATGAGACTTTCTCGATGTTCCTGAAATTTTTCAAGAAAGTCACAAATGAGAAAAACACTACTATAGTATCTCTTAAGAAGTGATCATGGAACAGAATTTGAAAATCACTTATTTGAAAATTTCTGCACTGAAAATGGAATTAATCATAATTTTTCAGCCCCTAGGACTCCACAACAAAACGGTGTAGTTGAAAGAAAGAATAGAACTTTAGAAGACATGGCCCGTACCATGCTATGTGAAAGCAACTTACCAAAGTATTTTTGGGCGGAAGCAATTAACACAGCATGTTACATCTTAAACAGAGCTTTAATAAGACCAATATTAAAGAAAACACCTTATGAATTATGGAATGAAAGAAAACCAAATATAAAATACTTTCATGCATTTGGATGTAAATGTTTCATTCATAATAATGGTAAAAACAACTTAGGAAAATTTGATGCTAAATCTGATGAAGGAATTTTTCTAGGTTATTCAACAACTAGTAAGGCATATAGAATCTTTAACAAGAAAACCTTAGTAGTTGAAGAATCCATTCATGTAGTTTTCGATGAATCTTTAGCAACTGGATCTGAAAAGATTAATGATGAGGAAGATACAAACATAATTGAAAAAGATCTTGAAAAACTTAATATTGAAGTATCTTCTGATCATGAACAACAGGCTAAAGATAATGATTCACATAAGGATGATGATGTTAATAATGATCATATGATGTAGATCTTCCAAGAGACTGGAGATATGCACATAGTCATCCTAAGGAATTGATTATAGGCGATCCATCTCAAGGAATAAGGACTAGATCATACATGAGAAATATTAGTAATCATCTTGCATTTGTTCACAAATTGAACCTAAAACTATAGAAGAAGCTGAAAAAGATAATAATTGGATGTTAGCTATGCAAGAAGAACTAAATCAATTTACTAGAAATAATGTTTGGACTTTAGTGGAAAGACCTAAAAACCATTCAATTATAGGAACTAAATGGGTTTTTAGAAATAAGTTAGATGAAAATGGCATAGTAATTAGAAACAAAGCTAGATTGGTTGCTAAAGGATATAGTCAAGAAGAAGGTATTGATTTTGATGAAACCTTTGCACCTGTAGCTAGACTAGAAGCCATTAGACTTTTACTTGCATTTGCATGTCATATGAACATTAACCTATTTCAAATGGATGTAAAAAGCGCATTTTTAAATGGACTTATTAATGAAGAAGTTTATGTAGAACAACCACCAGGTTTTGAAGATCACGAGTTTTCAAATCACGTTTTTAAATTGCACAAAGCTTTATATGGTTTGAAACAAGCACCTAGAGCTTGGTATGATAGGTTAAGTAAATTTCTAATAGAAAATGATTTTACAAGAGGAAATGTTGATAAAACCTTGTTTTTGAAAAGAAAAAGTAAAGATTTACTTGTAGTACAAATATACGTAGATGACATTATTTTTGGTGCTACTAACGAATCTCTTTGTCAAGAATTTGCAAAGTTAATGCAGGGAGAATTCGAGATGAGCATGATGGGAGAACTCAACTTCTTCCTTGGACTCCAGATCAAACAATGCAAGGAGGGAATCTTTATCAACCAAACCAAGTACACAAGAGAACTACTCAAAAAGTTTGGTATGGAAACAATGAAACCCCTTGGAACACCAATGAGTCCTTCATGCAAGCTAGACAAAGACGAAGAAGGTAAGAAGGTTGATCAGAAGTATTATCGAGGTATTATCGGATCCCTTCTCTATTTAACAGCAAGTAGACCAGATATAATGTTTGCAGTATGTTTGTGTGCTAGATTTCAAGCTGAACCTAAAGAATCACATTTAATAGCTGTTAAAAGAATTTAAGATATCTAAATGGAACAAAAATGTAGGTTTATGGTATTCTAGAGACTCACATTAAACCTAATTGCATATTCAGATTCTGATTATGCCGGATGTAAAATTGATAGAAAAAGCACAAGTGGTGCATGCCATTTCTTAGGAGTAACTTAATCACATGGTTTAGCAAAAAGCAAAATTCAGTTGCATTATCAACTACTGAAGCTGAATATGTAGCAGCTGGAAGTTGCTGTGCGCAAATCCTATGGATTAAGCGACAACTTGAAGACTATGGTATCAAACTTAATAAGACACCCATAAATGTGATAATACTAGCGCAATCAATTTAACGAAAAATCCAATTCAACACTCAAGAACAAAACACATAGAAATTAGATATCATTTTATAAGAGAACATGTAGCTAATGATGAAATTTGTTTAGATTATGTAAACACTGAAGAACAATTAGCTGACATATTACAAAACCCCTAAGTGAAGAAAGGTTTGAATATCTTAGAGGAGAATTAGGAATTTGTAATCCTTTTGAATAAATTTTGAAATCCTTAAGGAAATATTATCTAGAAATTCATATCAAAATGATTTATCAAGACTCAATGATTATGAATCATACCCAAAATCAAATCCGGAATCATTTCAAACATTCAGAAAATTTTCAATTTTTTTGTTCTGAAATGGTCTCCGAGCCGACTCGGTGTGTACCGGAGTCGACTCGAGTTTCTCTGAAACTTGGGAGCCGACTCCTGGTATGAGCGAGTCGACTCGAGTTCGGGATTTCTCTCTGTGATTTAGGCGAGCCGACTCGAGGTTATGCGCGAGTCGACTCGACGTGGTCCCAGGTCGATTATCTAGGGCACGAGTCGACCCGACGGTCATTCTAACTTTTCTAATCCTTCGTTTCTCTCTACAAAAATCTCCCAAACCCTCCAAATCTTCCAAATACTTCCGATTATCACTCCAATCAAATCTATGGCACCCAAAACCGTGGAGCCAGCAGTAGAGGCGCCGGGATGAAGAGGAAAAGAAGTGCGACGACCCGTCGAGCCGTCCGTGGATTCTACTCTTCTTCTATTCTCCTGCTCCTACTTCCTCCTCAGGTAGACCTCCTAGCTAGTAGAGTTGTGACCACGGGAAGGAAGGTCGATTTTGAATTTTTGAGAATGAGGGATTCATTGGAAGACAGTTATTGAGATGGGACTTGAGAAAATTTGCTCTTTGATGTCCTACTTATCCAGCTTAGTGAAAGAATTTTATAAGAATTGACTAGAGGAGACAATGGGTTAGTAAGCAAGTGAGAGGATAAGTCTAAACATTACTGACACCATCTTATCTAGACTTTTAAACCTTTCCATTGTCTGGACCTTGCACATTTGCTTCAGAGGATAGGTCTCCTGCTCTCACCAGATTATTGATAGGACTTTGAAGGATTTGAGGAAGTTCTTGCAAGTCAACTGCCATTGGAGCTTAGATTTCACAATATCTGCAGTAGAGTTTTATTTCCCAAACAGGCAGGTTTGACTATGTTTCAGAAGGGACATTTTCATTATGGATGCTATTGTATCAGGAAAACCTTTCAATCTGCCTAGAATGATTTTATGGTACATGGCTGATTGTGGAAGTAAAAGGAAATCAGTCTTCCCTATGGTATGATCTTAACTCAGTTGTTCAGAGCCAAGGGATTGTGTTTAGTGACAGTGAGCCCAAGAAGGAATTAAGACACACTGACTATTATACCTTGGCCACTATCAACAGAATGGGATTTATCAAAAAATGGAATTTGGGAAAGGAAGAACAGTTTAGAGGATAGAGCTGAGGCACCTAGACATTCATCTCCAGAGCCACCTCAGACTTCATTCATACCAGACCCAGTTCCAGCTCCATCAGAGATTCCCCCTGCTTCTGCTTCTACATCTGCTCCAGCCCCTCTGTTTCTACATCTTCAGTTTTTCAGACTCAGTTAGAGCAGCTTAGGTCTCTATTCAAATCAGAGTTAATTGAGCATGAGACAGATTGAAAACTGAATTTGAGAAAAATTTATGAACTTGAGAGAAGCACTTTATTCTATTAATGATCGATATCAAAGATTGAAGCCAATGTTAGCTCATCCACCTCCTCCTTAATGAAGATTGAAGAATATTTTGAAGAATTGAAGGATATTTGTGGAGATGGTGAGACTATGCTAAAGTAATGCAGAGCTTCAAGACAAAATTTCAAGTGCATGCAAGTTTGTTGATGAAAAACTAAAGATTATGTCAAGATTCAATGTGAAGGAATGCATAAGATTATAGAACATTTAACTAGAATTACTAGGCAACATTTTGATTTCTCTTTATGTATTTGAGTTTGATGTAATGAAGTTTTTGCAGTTATGAATTTGAAGTTATTGTAGTAATTGAACTTTGATGTAATGCTTTTTGATGTTAATGAAGTTCAGTTCATTTCAATGTTGTGTACATTTGAGATATGATGTTTTGAAGTATACCTTGAATACATTAATGTATTTCTTAACCTTTTTGTTGATTACAAAAAAGGGGGAGAAATATTTAAATCGTATATGCTTTCAAAGCTTTCATTTTAATTCAAGTTTGCTAAGTTTCTTTAAGAAGAAGAAATCTTTAAAGGGGAGAAAGTATATTTAATCGTTTATGCAATTTAAGACTCTGAAAGGGGGAGAGAAAATTTTGAGCAGTATTAAGGGGAAGAGATAACTTAAGTATCATTTGCTCAAAGCTCAAAATTTAAAATTTTTGAATGAATTATAAAACTGAGTTTCATAGGGGGAGCTACCTCATTGAGGGGGAGCCTTTCCATGAACATAAATTTTTGATTACAGAATCATAATTTTTTAAGTTTAACTCGCATATACTTAATGTTTTTGTCATCATCAAAAAGGGGGAGATTGTTGAGAAATTATTGAAACATAATTGCCCCAACTTATTGATTTTGATGATTTCCAAAAGACATTGCTTTACTTTCTAAAAGGCTATGAACATGATAAGTCAATCAATGAAATATTCTTACTATGAGCAATTTCAAATTGGAAACTATGAACTATTAAAAAT
>UESW01004908.1:429118-585548 GCA_900491605.1 Calamus simplicifolius
CTTTTCTTCTTTTCTTCTTTTCCTCCTCTCTTTTGAATGGTTGAATCAAGCTTCAGCTATGATTCTTGACCAAAATCTGTTGGAGAGAATTTTGAGGAAATAGGGCTTTTGCTCTTCTTCTCTTCTCCTTTGAGAATCCTCCGAATTTGAACTTTTAGGGCTTAGGATTTCTCTTGAATCTCTCTTCAGATGAAAGACGTGGACTTAGAGATTTCTCTTTGAAATTTCTCTCTTTTTCACTGGAAATTTTCTTGATATTTTTTAATTTTTTTCTCTCTATTTTTTGAACGGACGAATCCCCTTTTTATAGATTTTTTAATCCGAGATTAAATGAGAAAATAGCCATTAAAATATACCTTGGATGATTCTCCATGCAAGAAATATATCAGTTGAGAGTTAGGTGGAAAAATATCCGTTAGAGCTGATCTGGCACTTTTGAAAATCGTCCTTGACAGGTTGGAGTTGGCTCCAACTTTTCATGTATCGGCTCCAGATCATCTTCCCAAAAATAGCAAAAAATCGATTCGACGTAGAGTCGGCTCAGACTTTACAAGGTGTCGACTCACCGCTGACTGGAGTCGGCTCCCGATTTCTGAAGTGTCGGCTCCAAGAATTGCTCCGAAAACATATAGTCTCTGTGAATCAGGTTAGAGTCAACTCCCAAAATCCATGTGTCGGCTCCAGCTTCTAAAGCATAAAATAGTTTTTCTGTATCTCAGGTTGGAGTCGGCTCTGCCAGGTCGGGTGTCGGCTCTGAATCGTGCCAAAATTTTTGAACTGTTCCGATACGCTCTGGAGTCGGCTCGAGTGGTTCTAGGCATCGGCCCCAAGTTCTGAACTTAAATAAATTCCATTGAAATTCAATTCAAAACTAATTTCTAAGTACCATTTGGATAAATAACCGATCTTAATTCCTGAAATACTTATCAAATCTATCAGAAACACAAGGAATATACTCATAATTTTTGTTAATCATCAAAATCAATAATTGAGTAAATAATTTCTCAATAATTTCTCCAACAATCTTTTCCTTTTTGATGATGATAAAAACATTGAGTATATGCATAATTAATTAATGCATAATTGATAAAACATTTTAAAATTAAGGTTAAGCTCCCCCTTAATGAGATAGCTCTCCCTATGTGTGTGCATATGTTAAGTTTATTAAAACTTTACTGCATATCTTAATTCCTTTTGATATAAATGTTCATTTAACATATATTATCTTCATTATCTTTTACCATTATACATGCATATACAAATATCTCTTCTCTCCCTTATCTTTATGCATATACAAATACCTCTTCTCTCCCCTTTTTTGTAATCAACAAAAGGTTAAGAAGGTGCAAATAGGTTTAAATCAAATGCCAGAATTAAGAAATTCATTCATTAAAATTCAATGCTTCAAAGATCAAATATGATATTCATTAAGTATCAAAATGTTCATTACATAATTGCTTCATTACATCATTCAACTATAACAAACTATCATTCCTATTACACCAAGAAGTAAACTAAACATCAAAGTCTAATTACATCAAAATGTAAGTTAAACATCAAAACTAATAACATCAAAAAAATTTAAAATCTAAGAAAATCTAAGAAGTCTCTTAAGTTCTTCTAAATCTTCTTCATTCCATCCTTCTGTATCTTCATAAAATCAGTTAATAACTTCTCTACCAAAGAAGCTGCCACAATTACTTTCTCTTGTAACTCCACATTACACTTTGAATATGTTTCAGAATCTCCTCCAATGTCCTTGATCTTCTCAAAAATTTACATTAAATCACATTTTAAGGTCTCAGAAGAAGTTCCAAAGGATGATTCAATTTTGTTTACTTTATCTTCCAAGGAGTAATACAACTCTCTTATACTCATAAGTCTATTATGAAATTCAATCTTCATTCTTTTCTCATGACAAGCAAAGAGTTCCTTTAGCTAATCCATTTGAATTGAAGAAAATCCAAAAGTAGGAACAGAAACAGATGCAAGTGCTGGTGTAGGGGCTAGTGGTGGTGATGATCTACTAGGCTCAGGTGAAGGATCCTCATGGATGGTCCAGCCTCTATGGTGCAGTAGCTCCAGTATCAGCTGCCCTATCCTCTAGGTGTCCTTTCCTTTCCCAATTTTTATTAATCTTCACGAACCCCATATGATGCACAGTGGTAATGCTATAGTAATCTGTGTGTCTAAGGTTTTTCAAAGGTTCATTATCTAAAATAACTACCCCTTGGCTCTAAAATGCTAATGTCAAAATCATGTCATAAGGCAAAGTTGATCTCTTCTTGCTACCAGCCTCAGCCATATACCATATCATCATCCCAGCTAAATTTATTGGCTGACCTGTCAGAACACTGTCCATGGTAACAATGTCTCTCTCCGAGACATACTCAAATCTGTCGGTCTTTGGGAATAAAATCCGACCACAAATATTATGTAATAATCTAACTTCCCTTCCAAGCATTCTAGATAAAGCTCCTACTCTCTCACTATGGGAATTTGCAATTAGTCCAACAATAGGAATCTCTAAAAGGTTTCTAAGAATCTCCGAGGTCAAGTGTATCCGTTTCCCTCTGACAAAACTTACGATTCCACCATCTCCTCTAGAAAGATTATGATGAAACTCTTTAACTAAAGCGGGATAAGTTGGAACGTCAAAAGAGCAAACCTTCTCCCAACCTAATTTCTTTAATTGCCGCCCAATGGAGAAACCCTCGATCTCAAAGAAATAAAAATTGACTTTCCTGCCCATAGTGATCACACGGCCATCAAGGGTGTCGATTTGAGGTGAAGAAGGGCTTGGAACGGCGCTTGTGTCGAAGCGGATGAGGTAGAGGACGAACATGGAGAGGGTTGTCATGCCGGACGCCTCACCGTTAGTTTTTCCGGTCGTCACCGCTCCACCAAACAAGGATCCTCTACATTTGGGTGCCATTGAGTGCTAGGGAATGGTTAATTTGAGAAATCTTGGGTTTTAGGAAGAGTTGGAAAGGATTTGAAAAGTTTGGAGACGAATAGAATGGGAAAGGTGTCGACTCTGCCCTAGATAAATCAACCTGGGACCACTTGGAGTCAACTCCCGCAAAGCAAGGTGTCAGCTCCAAGTCGCTAACACAGTCAGCGCTTGAAGTGGAGTCGACTCTGGAAAGGCAGGTGTTGGCTCCAAAATTATAGATAAAACTGGAGTCGACTCCGATAACAGAGGTGTCAGCTCCAAGACAGTTTCAGTGAAAAAATAAGAGTTTCAAAGAATCTGAAACTTGTCCGAAATGTCATCAAATTTTGGATAAATCAACTTTAGAATGTGATGAATCAAGGGATTCAAGTATCTAGATAAATTTTCTATAAAATCACAAGAAAATAAAATAAAATAATTGAATTCTAGATAATCATTCCTAAGAGATTTAAAAATCATTCCAATGGATCATAGACTCCTAATTCTCCTCTAAGATAACAAAATCTCTCTTCACTTAGGGGTTTTGTAAAAATGTCAGCTAATTGTTCATCAGTACAAACATAATTCAAGACAAATGTCATTATTAGCTACATGTTCTCTAATGAAATGATATCTAATTTCAATGTGTTTAGTTCTTGAGTGTATAGGTTTTTAGTTAAGTTTATTGCACTAGTGTTATCACATTTAATTGGTGATTTATCAAGTGTTATACCATAATCTTTAAGTTGTCGCTTAATCCAAAGGATTTGAGCATAGCAACTTCCAGCTGCAACATATTCAGCTTCAGCAGTTGATAATGCAACTAAATTTTGCTTTTTGCTAAACCAAGAGATTAAGTTACTTCCTAAAAATTGGCATGCACCACTTGTACTTTTTCTATCCAATTTATAACCAACATAATCAGAATCAGAATATGCAATCAAATTTAATGTTGAGTCTCTAGAATACCATAATCCTACATTTTTAGTTCCATTTAGATATCTAAGTATTCTTTTTACTGCAATTAAGTGAGATTCTTTTGGTTCAGATTGATATCGTGCACATAAACACACTACAAACATAATATCAGGTCTACTTACTATTAAGTAAAGTAGAGATCTAATCATACCTCTGTAATATTTTTGATCAACAAGCTTACCATCTTCATCTTTATCTAACTTGCATGAAGGACTCATTGGTGTTCTGAGAGGTTTGACTTGTTCCATACCAAACTTCTTGAGAATTTCTTTTGTGTACTTTATTTGGTTGATGAAAATTTCCTCTCTTTCTTGTTCGATTTGAAGTCTTAGGAAGAAGTTGAGTTCTCCCATCATGCTCATCTCAAATTCACCCTGCATTAACTTAGCAAATTCTTGATACAAAAGATTGTTAGTAGCACCAAATATAATATCATCTACATAAATTTGTACTACCAATAAATCTTTATCTTTTCTTTTCAAAAATAAGGTTTTATCAACATTTCCTCTAGAAAAATTATTTTTAATTAGAAACTTGCTTAATCTATCATACCAAGCTCTAGGTGCTTGTTTTAAACCATAAAGTGCTTTGTGTAATTTAAAAACATGGTTTGAACATTCATGATCTTCAAAACCTGGTGATTGTTCTACAAAAACTTTCTCATTTATAAAACCATTTAAGAATGCACTTTTAACATCCATTTGAAATAAATTAATGTTCATATGACATGCAAATGCAAGTAATAGTCTAATTGCTTCTAATCTAGCTACAGGTGCAAAAGTTTCATTAAAATCAATTCCTTCTTCTTGATTATATCCTTTTGCAACTAATCTAGCTTTATTTCTAATTACTATGTTATTTTCATCTAATTTATTTCTAAATACCCATTTAGATCCTATAACAGAATGACCTTTGGGTCTATCAACTAAGGACCATATATTATTCCTAGTAAATTGATTTAATTCTTCTTGCATAGCTAGCATCCAATTACTATCTTTTTCAGCTTCTTCAATAGATTTGGGTTCTACATGAGACACAAATGCAAGATGATTATTTATGTTCCTCATTGATGATCTAGTTCTTACTCCTTGAGATGGATCACCTATGATTAAATCCTTTGGATGACCATAAGCATATCTCCAATCTATAGGTAAATCTACATCATTACGAGTAGTATCAATAACATCATCCTTAGGTGAGTCATCATCTTTAGCTTCTGGTTCATGATCTAAAGATACATCTATATTCAATTTTTTAATATCTCTTTCAAGCAAAATTGTATCTTCCTCATCATCAATCTTCTCAGAACTTGATGCTAAAGACTCATCAAATACTACATGAATTGACTCTTCTACAATTAAATATTTCTTATTGAACACTCTGTATGCTTTACTAGATGTTGAATAACATAAAAATATACCTTCATCAGATTTAGCATCAAACTTTTCAAGATTATCCTTACCATTATTATGAATAAAACATCGACAATCAAATGCATGAAAATAACTAATGTTAGGTTTCCTATTATGCCATAGTTCATAGGGAGTTTTCTTAAGAATTGGCCTAATTAAAGCTCTATTAAGGATGTAACATGTTGTGTTTATAGCTTCCGCCCAGAAGTACTTTGGGAGTTAGCTTTCACATAGCATGGTACGGGCCATATCTTCTAATGTTCTTTTTTTTTTTTACGACTCCATTTTATTGTGGTGTTCTAGGTGCAGAAAAATTATGATGAATGCCATTTTCAATACAGAAATTTTTTAATTGATGATTTTAAATTATGTGCCATGATCACTTCTAAGAGACACTATGGTAGTATTTTTCTCATTTGTGACTTTCTTGAAGAATTTCAGGAATATTGATAAAGTCTCATCTTTGTGAGCTAAAAATAATATCCAAGTGTATCTAGAATAATCATCTACTATCACAAGATCATATTTCTTTTCTCCTAGACTAGTGGTTCTAGTAGGTCCAAAAAGGTCCATATGAAGTAGTTCAAGTGGCCTAGTAGTTGAAACAATATTCTTGGATTTGAAAGAATTTCTAGTTTGTTTTCCAAATTGACATACATCACAAATTCTATTATTTTCAAAATCTAGTTTTGGGAGTCCTTTAACTAAATCCATTCTAATTAATTTTAAACTTAGGTATGTGCTTACATGACCTAATCTATGATGCCATAACCATCCGATCTCATTAACCTTAGCATTATCAGCAATTAAGCAATGGTTACTAGTACACAAATTGTCTAAATCAATTAAGTACACATTGTCATTTCTATTTCCAACAAATATATGCTATTGTCAATGGAATTAGAAACAGTGCAAATAAAAGCTTCAAAGGTAACTTTGAAACCTTTATCATACAATTGGCTAATGGTAATTAAATTATGCTTTAAACCAAAAACATATAAAACATTTTCTATAAAAGTGGATGGAGTTATTTGAATTTTATCAAATCCCATAATTTGGCCTTTGCCATTATCTCCAAAAGTAACAACTCCTCTTTTATCTTTAAGGGTGGTGAATTGCTCCTTGTCACCCGTCATGTGCCTTGAGCAGCCACTATCAAGATACCATTTTCTTTTTGATGCATTGGCCGCAAGACACTCCTGCAAGATAATCAAATCTTATGTTTAGGTACCCAAGCTTTCTTGGGTCCTTCATGGTTAGTAGCAATAAATATTGTTCCTTTTGGAATCCATATTTTCTTTTCTTTAATCATTGAATTCTTATTAGATTTTCTAAAATTGCATTCATATGATTTATGTCCCTTTTTGTTGCAATGATAACATGAAATATCATTTTTACTTGGTTTTTAACAAAGAAATTATTTACATATTTTTGTTTTATGTAAGGTCTATAACCTAATCCAGCTTTATCAAAAACAACTCTTTGATTACTTAAAAGTAAATTTAATTTTTCTGAGCTATATGTAAATCTATCAACTATATTCTTGTACTTATCAATTTCTTTCTTCAAATTAATATTTTTATTAGAAATTGATTCCTTTTCTTTTAGTAAAACTTCATTTTTAGATTTTAGATTTTTAACCTCAAGAATTAGTTCATTTTTCTCTTTGAGCAGATTTAAGTTTTTAGTTTTTAAATATTTGTTTTTTATTCTCAAAACCTTAAAATCACTAACTAATTCATTAAATGAATCATACAATTCATCAAATGTAAAATCATCGTAAGTAGTTTCAGAACTTACCTCGTTGTCGTCATTCGCCATGAAGCATATGTTTGCAACCTCTTTTTGGATTTATCAAAAATAAAGATGAACCTTGTGTTTACAAGAAAGTTAGTGGGAGCGCCATTGTATTTCTGGTTTTATATGTTGATGACATTTTACTCATTGGGAATGATATCCCTACCTTGCAGAGTGTCAAGTCTTGGTTAGGAAAATGTTTCTCAATAAAAGACTTAGGCGAAGCTGCCTATATCCTAGGGATAAAGATCTATAGAGATAGATCTAAGAGGTTGATTGGTCTAAGTCAAAGTACTTACATAGACAAAGTACTGAAAAGGTTCAGTATACAAGATTCCAAGAGAGGATACTTGCCTATGTCTAATGGTATTACACTTAGCAAATCTCAGTGTCCTAACACAAAAGATGAGTGAGAGCGCATGAGTAAGATTCCTTATGCTTCAGCAATAGGATCTATCATGTATGCTATGTTGTGCACTAGACCAGATGTCTCTTATGCTTTAAGCATAACGAGTAGATACCAGTCAGATCCCGATGAGAGTCACTGGATGGCTGTCAAGAACATTCTTAAGTATCTGAGAAGATCTAAAGATATGTTCTTGGTGTATGGCGGATTGGAAGATGATCTGGTTGTAAGTGGTTACACAGATGCAAGCTTTCAATCTGACAAAGATGATTTCCGATCGCAGTCAGGATATGTGTTTTGTTTAAATGGTGGTGCTGTTAGCTGGAAAAGTTTGAAGCAAAGCACTGTTGCTGATTCTACAATTGAAGCTGAATACATAGCAGCATCTGATGCAGCAAAGGAAGCAGTTTGGATCAAGAAGTTCATTACTGACCTTGGAGTGGTTCCTAGCATCACAAATCCTGTTGATTTCATTGTGACAATAATGGTGCTATTGCACAAGCAAAAGAACCTAGGTCACATCAGCGATCCAAATACATTCTTAGGCGTTATCATCTCATTCGAGAAATCATTGAGAGATGTGACATAAAAATATGCAGAGTTCCAATAGATGACAATGTTGCTGATCCATTGACTAAGCCTCTACCACAAGCAAAGCATGATCGTCATGCTAGGTTCATAGGTATTAGATACATTGATGAGTGGGCCTAGTGCAAGTGGGGGATTGTTAGTAATAGTGCCCTAGGCTTATTGTATGGACATGGTATTTTAAATATTTATGAGCATTTACTATTATCATAATTTGCATGTTTATTATATAATAATGTCCTTGAATAATATTATGAATTATTCTAAATGTCCCTAATCGGTTATTGTTATGGGAATAACAATAAATTAAGATTAGTATGAAATTTGATTGATATTCATGGGATGAATATATGTATGAGATACAAATCAAATTTATATGTATTTGTTGAGAACAAATATTGGACAAGACCCGCCTTGAGATTAATACATGGATCAAAGTCATAAGTTAATCTCTAGTAGTTGTGTCATTAAATCCTTAGACCTGAGATTGCTATAGTTCTCAACATGAGGAATATTATGTTTTGACATAATCAAACGTTGTCTTTAACCGGATGATTATAAAGATTATGCTTGGACATAATAAGAATCATGTAGTGAGATATGAGTGATTAAGATAGAATTTGTCCCTCTTATTATAAGAGAGATATCTCTGGGCCCCTCGATGATTGAGACTGAGAAATGCATGGCCATGCTCAAATGAATTGATGGAGATCAATATCATTTGTTTAGTCAGTCTAATTGGGTTTCGAGAAATTAAAGATAGAGGGATATAAGGTTGACTTTACCCATGCCTTATATTCTATCAAGATATCATGTGACAAAAGGATTATGTCAATAGCTACTTTAAGGTTGTCTCGAACATGAGCTTTTCATTTAACTTGGGTAGTCATAATGTCTTGCTAGAGGCCGCTTATGACTTGTAGGATCAAAATATGATTTAGGCCTACTGCCAACGTTAATTGAACCTATAGGGTCGCACACTAAGAACGGACAATAATGGTTACGGTTTGTTACTCTCTATGTAATTTAAAATGATGAGATTATTTTAAATTACAAATAATAATTAGTTGTCATTTAGATTCGAGTTTAATTTTGAGAAAATTTAAATTCATAATTTAAATTATGACAAGTAATTAATTAGTTATATTTTCTTATTGGATAAGGAAATAATCCATAAAGGTTTTTGGTTAAAAATATATAAATCCCTTATTTGGTAAGAACAAGGATTTAATTGTCATTATTTAAAAGGAGTTTTAAATAAATATTAATTAAAATCCTAGTTAACCAGAAACCCCTATCAGACTTGTATATATATGATATATACGTTTTAAAGTCTATTGGGCATTTGAAAGGTCATGTCGATTGGGCATTTAAAAGGTCATGTCGATTGGGGCTTTTGAAGCGTCGTATCTTTTGCCTTAAAAATGGATAAACAGAGAGTTGGAAACGATGGTTCATTTTTTGAAAAATGGACTTGTTGAACTAGCATTCAAAAACTATTTTGGTGTCCGTTCGTGTGTGGATACTTATAGAGGGTGGTCGTCTTTCTGAAAGGCAGCACCTTTGAAGATCTGAGCAAACCCAATACAAGAACAGACGGATTACATATTGATCAACAAAAGGTAATATTTTTGTTTATCCTTCTTTCGGTTTTATGAAACGCATGTGATTCTTGGTGGATTATGGGTTATGGAATAAATTTATTTTGTTTCTGCTCCATTTTATTCCAATTAGATTGGGATTTTCTATTCTGTAACCCAACAGATTTAAGTTAAGGTCTTACTCAGTTGGTTATTGGCCGCTAAGGCAAAGTTGAGGCCGAAGCCGAGATGAGGCCGCTGGGGCAGAGTTGGAGCATAGCCTGGGTGGCCAAACAGGTCAAAGTCCTACCCAAGAAGCTGGCTGGATCTTCTTGGTTTACTGTGAGCAGCCAACTTCATCAACTGTGAGCTGAGTTGGTCTTTTCCAATTATGAGTTGACTTGGGATTTCTTCTTGTCTAGCTGAGAGTGGCCAGCACCATCAACTATGGGTTGGTTTCCCCCAACTATGAGCTGATTTTATTTTCTTCTTTTGACATGAAATCTAGAAGTGGATGGCCATCAACTATGAGTTGGGGAGTTAGTCTCTTCCAACTGTAAGTTGACTTAGGGCTTCTTCTTGGATGACTGAGGGTAGCTGTCAATATGTTGCAGGTGTATAATTTGAGTTAAGGCCTTATCCAGTTAGCCGTTGGTCGCTGAGGTAGAATTGAGACGCTATGGCAGAGATGAAGCCATTGAGGCTGAGATGGGGTTGCTGAGACCAGCTCGGGGGCTACTGCAACCAACTCAAGGGCTACTGCAACCAACTCGAGGCTGTTAAGATTGATCCGAGGGCTGCTTGGACCGACCCAAGGGCCTTTTAAAACCGCCTTGGGGGTTGACTTGAGGGTCACTAGGACCATGCTCGAGAGCCTTTTTGAACCGCCTCGGGGGTTTCTTTACGCCGTCCCAAGGGGTGACTCAAAGGTCGCTGAGACTGACGAGAGCCTTTTTGAATTGCATCAGGGGTTTCTTTGCGCCAGCCTAAGGGGTGACTCGAAGGTAGCTGAGACCGACGAGAGCCTTTTTGAACTACCTTGGGGGTTTCTTCATGCTGGCACGAGGGGTGACTTGAAGGTCGCTGAGAAATCGATTTCATATTATAAGAAGATTGGAGGTCCTACCAGGGTGGCTTGCTGGAGGTTCTACCTAGGCGGCCTATTGGAGGCATCCATCACAGAGTTAGAAGGTCCATCTTAATTGCATGGAGACTCGATGAAGCAGCTTAACTGGAGCTCCTTTGTGAAATGTCTTGGGGAGAGTTTGTCTCCTTCTGTTGATTTGAATACTTCAGCATGCTGGCGACCTGCCCTCCAGGAAATCATGTCGACTAGAGATGGTAGTTGTCAGTGCCCTTGCTTGGGGAGGCTTCATGATTGTGATGCTCTTGCTGGCGAGGCATGATGATGGTGAGTCTCTCATTGGAGAGATCTTTTGTGGGATGAATTATGGCTAGCCTGAGCAGCAACTAGAGAGGAAGCAGAAGCTCCTGTTTGTTGCTGTGTGGCCATAGAATATTGCTCCTACAGCTTTTGAACAACTGCTATTAATACTTGGATTTGCAAGGTGAGGGTGGCATGCTGTTTTGCTTGAGCGGCCTAAGGTGGTGGTGATGGTCGAGTAGAGAGGCTGGCTTCCTATTGCTCAGCTTGTTGTAGGGATTCTCCCATACGACTGGTCGAGATCTCTTGGGATCTTATCATCACCATCTTTTTAATCCATCATCTTGATCTAAGGGGGACGAGGATCTGCAAGCTAGCATCGTTGATGATCTATGCTCTGCCCCCCTTCCTAGTGCACCAATTTGTTATAGCCAGATCACCCTCCTTGAACGTCCGTAAGCATCCAGTCGCCTTCTTCGGTGAGCCTAGAATCTTTTGGCGAGCTTCTCGCAATCGAAAGCCTACAAAAAATCTTGGGGATCAAAGATTTTGGCGGGAACCCTCCGACACTCAAGTTAGTGATCTAGGCAACAGTCGTGAGCTTGAGAAAGCTCAAAAGAGAGAGGGGCTTAAAGAAGTACTCTCGGTGTGAGCGTGTAAGGTCTTGAATGCCTTACTTGGGTTTAGCTTGGCTTACCTGATCGAGGGTCCTTTGTACCTATTTTGTTGATGCTTGGAGTATGTGAGACTTGAGGTTAACCACCTATTAGAGCATTTATGACAGGGGTAGCAATAGTGGGGCTTGCTTCCTTGTGACTTGTCAGAGCTGCAGGTTATGTCCCGTCTAATGTGGGTGGCTGCAGCTGGTTGGTAGGCTATGTTCCATCAAGAGTGGGAGGCCATGGCAAAGATAGTGGGTGCCGCTTGACTTGGACGGTTGCTGCAGGCTTGCAGGGTGACTATATGGCGTTCGCCAGAGATGTGTTCCCCACATCTTACGTTTGTCGTCCTATGCAGGCAGTGGTAAGTGGTGGGGCCAGGACATGAGCCCCATAATGTGGCCACTGGGCACTGTTTGGGTGGTCAAGAAGGTGCTTTGGAAGGATGTGTGGCCACTAGATTCATCAGGGGTCATTGATAGAACTTTGCTAAGAGTGCCTCTCTCATGCACGTGGGCATGCATATGGGCACGGACCCATGCACGTGAGCCCTGTTGGATGTGGCTCCATGCATGCCTATGACTCCACATCCCTTGAATTGATAAAAAGAGAAGAGGGAAGCGGCCCCCACCTTCACGCATTACTCCACGTCTTTTTGAATTGGTGCACATCCCGTGGAAGCCATGAGGGATGGAGTCGGCATGATCGGGGCTGGCGTTGGCACGACTGAGGCTGAAATCGGCACAACAGGGGCTGGCATCGGCACCACCGGGGCTGGCATCGGTAGCCGGGCTTGGAGTCAGCAGTTGGGGCTAGCATCGGCACGACCGGGGCTGGCGTCTGCCAGGAGCTAAGAGAAGAAGCCAGAGGTGGCTGGGAAGGATCCGAATGCCCGGGGAACCAATTAAGATTAAACTACGAGAAAAATAATTCGACAGCAAAGGAACGGAAGTTACAACTTAATTTTACCATGAGAGCATGCCAAGATGTGTGTTGCTTCATTTTTGTGCTGGCCTAAGATTAGCACGGCCTTGAGATCTGTCCAATCCCAATTGCAAGTTCTAACATCAATGGCTATAGGATCAAAGGCCCAAACCCAAAGAGGTTCAGCTACTTTCCCTCTGATTAATTGATCAGAACCATCCACTCATTCATGGTCTCGATCAGAAGCAGATCAGATGGGTGCCGCTCTAAGATCCATGCATTGGCTTATACCTATTAGCGATCAACACTCCTACATACATTCAAAAAAAGACCAGCTCTAACAAAATTTGTTATGATAGGAGAAAATCTAATACATTAGTTATGGCAAAGCATACAAAAATAAAAAAAAAATAAAAAAAAAATTAAATTAAATTAAAAAACATAAGAATTAGCATGATTCATTCCATTGACTTATATTCATAGATAAAAGAAAAAATTACTATTAAAATATTTAAAAATTATATGAATTATTTTTTACTAAACTTTAAAATTATGAGGATTAATTTCTCATTAAAGACTTTCTCACAAATCTTTAGATAAACTTATACTCAATAAAACACTCTCTTGAGCTCTCATGAATGCTCTGAAACTCAGAATGCATATGCTTATATAAAAAAGAAATACACATTGTACTATATGAATTAGGATAAGAATTTTATAGAGATATAAAAATGTCTTTTATCTTTTGAATTTTAAGACTATGGAGGTTAAAACTATAGTTTTTTATGAATATAAAAATATATTCTTTTTGAGCTTATACATTTTAAAATAAAACTAATAATTAAATTAGTAATTAGAGTAAAGCCATCTTGACTTAATTAAATATTATATTGTGGCAAATTATGGTTATTCCTTAACCCTTGTTCTCCTTCAACATTGAGCCAAATTTTAATCTCATTCTCGTAACTGCCTTTCCTTAATTACACCATGGTTGCATAAATATTCTTTCTTAGTTCCTGTTAGAGCACTAAACCATCAATTTCGCGTCGTTTAAGACAAGGACAAGGTCCCACTCTAAAATTATTCGTCCCATGATCAGTAGTCTGATGTGTTCTCACCTCGAGCATTGCCTCAAATAGCTGTCGAGCTTCATACAAGAAGCCGCATTTGTCGCACAGGTTATAAGATTTATGGGTGTGGATCAGAGTCGAAAAGGTGGCGGTGGACGAATCTGCCTTGATGGAGGGTTTGAACGAAGGGTAGGCAAGGACGAGGTGGGCGTAGGTGCTGGGGCAGAGTTGGAAGTTGGGCTTCTAGGCATAGAGGCAATGGAAGGCTTGGAGACCTCTTCAAAGTGCTTTTGCTTGCAGAGACTACTAGTAAAGTTGTTGCAGAACTAATGCATTTTGAAGTGGGGAGGTGATGCTTAGGGGAGGGGATGATAGCAAGCGGGGGAAGTGTTTCTTGAATCTGAATATGAGTTTTTGCGTGGGTGGACACGGGAGTCACCGAGACTCCGCCAAGTAGAGCAAGAGAATGGCCGTAGAGGGCAATCTTGATAAAGAGAAGACTCCGGCAACTCGACTCGAATACCATCCGCTGTACTTCAGTTTTACTTTTCAAAAATTAAAAAACTCCAACTTCCACGTCTATATCAAATTTATCAATGGCTGTGTCGTCGGTTTATCATTTGAGATAAGGCGGGGAAAGTTATTGTTGGTCGAAGCATCGGTCTTTCCGGTGCCGCTGCCTTTCAGTTCCTTGGTTCTGACTCAAGCAGGCATCAAAGAATTTTTATGATTGTATTTTGGTATCTCGTGTCCGGTTCATCTTTTGGATAATGATAAACCCCAGTGTTCTGACCGTGAAGAGATCATAGAATTTTTGGTATCTCGGATCGGTTTCATCTCTTGAGATAGGAAAAGTCTTACTGCACCAAATATGCTGCACTGCATCCGACGATTGGCGCACGACACATATAGGCGCGCATGCTAAAACAAAAAAAAACATTCCTACTCTTGGTACACGTGGCACACACCGCACGCCAATCACCGGACGCGATGCGCGGATATGCATCGCACCAGGTACATAAAGTTTTCTCTTTTTTTGCATTTTTTTATATGATAGGACCAATTGTAAAGATTTTCTTTTATTTGAATAAGAAACATATATATTTTGGTGATTCCTTATATATAGCTTTTACCTCATTGGCCATCTCTATCAAAAATAGTACCTCATCTACCATTTCTATTAAGATATTTAATATTAAATTAGTTAAACAAATATTTATTTATAGTTAGATTATTAGTTGGATTATGGATAATTTGATCTTTTATCTATGATGGCATACATGACTATGTTTATTAAAATATAATAACTTAATTATTTTAAATATATTTTAAGTTTATTTTAAATATACATCCTTTTCCTTATATAGTCTTTAATTTTTTAAAAAATAAAATTTTCTTAAATCAAGTTAATTTGGTTGCTTCATAGACTTTCAATGTGATATATTGAACATATTGCAATTTTTTAAAATATTGTAAACTTTTAAAATATTTTTATGATGGCTCTTAACCGTTCATCTAACTTTTATAATTAAGAAAAGATCCTTTGATACAATAATAATGATAGAAAAAGTAAAAAAATTCTAAACTATTGTAAAATAAAAAGGGAAAAAAAATATAAAGATTCTATCATAAACCAACACAAAATTGATCCGCTTTAATTGGATTGATTCTAAATTAGTGCCAAGATACAATCGAATCAATACTAAGTCCAAAATTGCAGAACCAATCTTGATTGGGCAACCTAAAAGTTAAAACCCACTCAACTCGATTCATGCTCACCCCCAATGCATAGAGACAATAAAATTGAACACAACATGCGAACACAAATGGAACCTAACAAAAGATAAGTAAATTTAAATTAGCTTTAAATAAATTTATGTCATAAATGTGTCAACATGGTTATGACACAAAATAATCATGTTACATCATAACTTAATCCGCCGACTCAAAAGTGATCCATTTAGAACCTAATTAATTAATAATATATTAAATAAATATTTTAAATGGATCAAATCATTCCTATTCGTATTAAGCAAGTCTCACCAATTTCTATTGAAAAGTCGTGTTACGCCAATTCAATACGTTTATTTATTTAATAAATTATGCATATCAAGCTATATTATTTGTATAATAAATATATCATATTTATGTTAACCCATATGCTATCGTATCTTAATTGCAACACAACACGAACATGACACGAAAACATCAATCGTATGTGTATATACATCTGTCATATATATAAGCCTTTTGAAAGCATGAGCCAAGCGTGCAAAAAATCTAACCTCTCAAGCTACTTGAATTACAATGCATAAGTTTTGTTAAGACAAAACGAAAGGTAATCCAAAGCATCAAAACTTACCAGCTAGAAATTATAAAATGCAAGCAGCGAGTCATAGCAGTCATTTGAACTTCTCCATGAAGGCACAATCAGCCAATGAACTGCCGCAGAAGTCCAGTAGCCCAACCACAGGGATCCCTGCCAGTAGTTTGATAATGACACTGCCTGCAACTTACTACATTGCTTTGAAAGGATTTAATAAGAACTTAATCAATTGATTTAAACAATGATTGAATTGTCTTGCAAAACCATTAAACTAGATCTCCACCCAGTTCACTTTGTTGGCATCATCCATCCCAGCACTTTAAAAGGTGAATTTGTTTTGAAAACAAAGGTAGTTAAGCATCTCTGCCAAAGGTAATACCAGTGACAGAAGAACACTAAATTTGAAAGGTTTATTGCAGAATGACACATTGACTAGATTCCACCCAAACAATCCACTTCCAAAATTTAAGTAACAGGATTATCCACTATTCAGCCTACCTTTTCTCACCTAGTTGGAGTGCTTGAAAACGGGCGCACGTGCGAAAACAAAATACTGCACATCACTGCATCAAACAGGCAGCCTCAGCAGTTTTCGTAGCTTGGCATTCTCAAAATACAACAAGCGGGAGATGGTTAAGAGCAGACCAAAGTGATCGCTAGGAAAAACAGGAAGCACCAGCTTTTGGAACTCTTTCCTAACCTTTTTCTCCTTACAATAGGTAAGCCCTGGAATAGCCTCCATCCCAACCATTTGGATGCTATAACCTCTAAGTCCCACAAGTTGCATATGAATCGATCCAGTCTCTTTGCAATTTTCGGTTGCCTGACAACATCTAATTCGCTTTGGTGTCATACGTCCAACCACTTTCTCCTCGCCTTAACTCCATCCAAGCATCAATCCACCCATCAGGAAGAGGAAAAGCACCATCCAACCTGTCATCCCAGTTCATGTCACCGCCAAATACAACATTGGGCGAGTCTTTGAGAAGGTTGAGGGACTCTTTTGCCTGAGCTACACGTTCCTTGCTGTACATCTGATCCCATCGGGGAGGGGCAGGACAAGGACTCTCAAGATGGCTCGTAGCAATTACCAACTTTGTGCCTCCTCTGACATCAATATCACCTAAACATAACTCTCTTCCCATTATGGAATTGGTGAACGGTTCACATCTGAATGCTTTCACAGGCAATCTACTCATCTGTAATAAACAGAGAACACCATAATTCTTTATGGATTCCCTATCAATGAAACAGTAATGAAGAATGTTAAGCTTGAAAAATGGCTGCATCATGGAACTGCAAGGACTATAACAGATATTCATCAAGGCCGGAATAGGTAACCCAGAAGGATTAAGGAATTAAGGATGTGCCACCCAGCAACCATCTTTCAAGATCTTTCTCGGAAAAATTCTAGAAGAGTCAAAGAAATCTCACATAAAATAAAATGCCAAAAGAAGAATAAAATGAAATTAGAACAATGAAAGGATAAAATGAATAGGAAAAACCACATGATTTGATGTAACCAGCACGTTGTCAAAACCGACTATGAAGAATAAAAAAGAAGTAACTAGATATTCACAATCATGAAGACAAGTGGTAATAAGATAAACATAGAAACAAATATAAAAATTAGATAATGCAACAACACATAAAAAGCTAACCATTATGAAGATTCAGATAGTGAATCATGTTCTATACATCAAACTTTTCCAAGATGTGCCCGATGGACACATATCCATGTGCATCAAACAATATGGCCACAATAATAAAAAGTTGAGTCAAGCACATCAATGTACCCACCAATAAATGGGGAAACCATCTTGAGTTCTTACCAGCAATTTTTAACTCAACCTGCACGTGTATTCATGTATATATGCAGGTTTAGAGCTTCAATTGCATGGGTGCACACTGCAGGTCATGGTGTGAATTAACATCATAAGCTAATCTTCAGTCAGCATCATAGTACATATGCATGTTTTTGCTCCTTTCTAAGATTCAAAAATTAGTAAAAATATGCATATGAACTGAGAATCCATCATATCATATATTCTTTGCCTAAACAACCATGAACACAGAAGACCAATTTACTGAGTAAATTCAAAAGATGTAGGAATGAGTAAAAGAGAATACATTTATGCTATGCCAATGACATAAAATGACATTTTCTGTAGAATCGATATGACCGTGCAAACCTACTTGCAGAAATATGGTCTCTCAGCTGCCACCTCATGAGCAACTGAACATTTTATATTCATGCCAACAGTTTGAGTTTTGAAAAATTCCATAAATATTTGGTGCGACCTCCTGCATGATCTTTCTCATGGTTATAAATGAATACTGCTACTGTAACGATACCTGTTAGGATCCAACATGCCTGAAGTTAGTCAGACCTAGAAGCATATGAGATCAGGCGAATGTTGCTGAATAAGGTTGCCAAGGGCTTCCATTCTTCCAAACACTTCAAGGTCTTCATGGAACTAAACATTGCAGCTCAAAATTTTAAACACCCTCCTATTTGAAATGAGATCCACATTTTCTGTAGTACACAGAACAAAAGGATTCAACAATCTTCTGAATAAATATATTAAAAAAGAACCATTTAGCCAAGAAAAAAAAATAATTGAACTTCCATATTTTCACATCTTCTGCCCCATCAGATTTTCAATAATTTACATGGTAAGAAGACAGCCATTGGAGGATAGAGACGAAGTCTAGTGATGATACCTACTTTCATGTTCTAAACATTCTTCTCAAGATTCAGATTTGTTGGGGGAAAAAATCCCTGACCATATAATAGCATATCTCAAAACTTGTACTAAAGAATTTCTCAATCAATAGATTCACCATATAACAACATAGAGTGCAAAAATTCTTCAATAAACAACTAACATACTCAAAGCATTTTTTCCTGGTATCTTGTACAAAGAAAAGGCTTAGATGAGTGTCGACTTAGTCCTGAATAAAGCAGAGTGCAGGAAGTAGATTCATGTAACCGACCCCATGTAGTTGGGAAAAGGCTTAGATGAGTTGAGTTTTATCTTGTAGAAAGAAAGCTGACAGCAAACCTCTTTGTCTATGACTGATTTCTCCATCAATTATGAAAAAAAGAATAGGAAATGCATAAGCAAACAAGATATAATAGACTACTTGAAAAGAATTGCCTATATTCATTTTTTTTTTCTTATAGTGAAGAACTGGAGCATTTCAAATTTATTAAGGAATATAGCTAAAAGAAAGATCAGTACAGATCTAGTATTTAAGAAACTGGTGCCATGAGTATGCTAGTTACAAAACCAACTGATTTTCCCCTTCCTTTCAAATGTTCTAGAACATCAAATATAGTAGACTGCTTTAGCCAAATCTCTCTCTCAATTAAGAAACAGTCCTTAGAAACTCCTGAAAAGAATGGTGATCAATGAATTATGCAATTGTAGAAATCAAAGCTTGGACAATATGAGATATAGGGGACTAGACAACTAAAAAATTTGTTTCGACAACTCCTCCCAAGTAGACAAGGTGATAATACCAGCAAAACAAAAATTGGATAAAAAATAGAAAACCAGAAAACTATAAGAAGAAAGGAAATCGGAAGAATGAGAATGGATTTATGTCCTTTAAATGAAGGTGAAGCAATAATGGCTGTCAAAAGAGAGCTTGGAGAATCTTTAATCCAAAAAATATATATAAAAAATTTTTGTTAATAAATAAGTCATATAGGAACAATTGCTCATCACCATGGGAGCATAGTGAAGCCATCAGAAGCTGATTTTGCAAGACATTAATGGTTTTCAGAAGGAGTTGGTCTTTGCAAGGCATTAATGGCTTTCAAATGTAGGAAAAATGAGAAAGGAACTAATCAAACATTAAGGCTTTATTTGGTCACCAAGAAAAATAAAAGATAATAGAAGTAATTCATGATGGAAAAGGAAAAAAATAATAAAAAAATTTTGCATGTGTGATTGACTAATGTAATTAGAGCAAAAGGCTGTAGAAAACTGTTCATCATTGGGTGATTCATTATGATCCACTTGCCTTAAAATTCCTACTGTTGCTGTGGGTCACGTGCCATTCAAACAAAACATGATAAACAGGTAATTCAAGACTGGAAATTAGTTAGCACAATACCATTTTTGGAGAAAGAGAATTTGTTGATAACTTGTTGCCACATCATTCTAAACAAAAAAGAAATACTTTTCAGCTTATCATCAATATTAACATCTTATTGAAATTCTGATTCATCAACTGAGCTAAAAGTGCAAGGATAGCAAGATAATGAGGACTTTGTGGCTTCTTGCTGCCAGCAAGATAATGAGAACTTTGTGGCTTCTTGTTGCCTTATTCATGGTGATTGTTTTGTTTCCTACAAAATGTAATGATGTCATACATGATCTTTATCGCTCAATTTCGTATGCATACATCCCTTTATCATGGAAGGAGGGGCCCATCTTTTTTGATGTTAGGATCATGCCCACTTTCTGTGCAGTTTACCAGTATTGATGTTATATGTACACACTAAGAAACTCATCATCGTCCTCAATCCAAAAAGAAACAAGTTTGACCATATCATCAATCTTATAACAATCCATCATCACATTAGTCCCAAGCAATGTGAAGAATTGCAATTGAGAATACTCCATCTCTCGTCAAAACCCTAATTTTATCAGGATTCAAAAAATAAAAAAAAAAAAAATCCATTCGCATCTTTCCCTGAACCTACTGTTGGCATCCAAGCAGCACGATACACACATAAAAACCTAACCAATGCTAACCAAAATTCAAGCAAAACTTTCAAGGTCCAAGCACAGGAAACTGAGAAAGAAAGTAAAGAAAAAGGGCATCAGACCCAACCTGAGACGGGGAGGGCACCACATCTTTCCTGGCCGCCTTCTCGTCGCGGTGGTCGGATCCATCAGCCGCCGGTCCTCGACGCTTGCTGCCGCAGCGCTGGAGGGGGAGGAAGACGGAACCGATGAAGGGATTGGAAAGCTCATCGGGCTCGAGCGCGGCCCTGGTGTCGCCGCACATCTCGCAGGAGACGTTGAAGAACGTACAGGCACGGCAAGACCATCGGAGAGGTGAGGAAGGAGAGGCGGCGGAAGCAGAAAAATCAGATAGGCAGATCTGGCAGTTGGATTTCTGAGAGGGAGGGTTGAGAAAGGAGCACTTGGAGCAGGCCCAGTTGCCATTTTTCATTTTTCCTTGCCCCTGCTTCGTGTAGGACAGTCCGTGGATCGATCTGTGTCCGATCCAACAATTTAAGGGCTCGAATTGTAAATTTGAACCTATAGGATCTGGATCAGATCTAAATATATAAGCCTGTTGTAAGTTGTTTAAAATTTAGTTCGAATTTGAATTCGGAGTTAAAGAAAATAAATCAGGCTAGTATATGTATATGTATATGTATATATATGTATATACATATATACATATGTATATACATATACATATATATATATGTATATACATATATACATATGTATATACGTATATGTATATATGTATACATATATATATCTTCATCTCGATCTTTACTGCAATGTTAGTATTTAAACCTTTTTTAATCTAATGTGAGATTATTTTGGAGCTATTACAATCTCTTTCTTATAATGTAATGTATTTAAAAACTTGAGTTATAAGCACTTAAATCTTTTTCTGCTCTACACTATGACGAGACTCTACACTTCTATAATTATCAATACTTAAATCTTTTTCTTTTCTATCTAATATTTTGGGGCTACTATACGGTTGTTGGTGCTACAAGGGTGACTCCCGCCATGCTACTTTTGCAATTATAAGCACTTAAACTTTTTTTCTTTTTTATCTAAGGTTTTAGGTCTATTATATAGTTATTGGTGTTACAAGAATGGCTCCGCATAGTGAAACTGTTGACCCATTATTGATTTTGATGATTAATAAAGGAATTGAGTATATTTATTTGATTACTAATGGATTTATAAGTGTTTCAGGACTTAAAATTATTTGATCAATTTAAAGGAATTAAGAAAATGTTTTGAATCAAATACAAATCAGATTTCAAAGTTTCAGAGCTTGGAGTCGACACCTAGAATTCTGGAGCCGACCCCATGGCCATTCAATTTTAATCTGATTTTTGATACGGTCCGGAGCCGACACCCAGAGTTTGGAGCCGACACCCAGAGTTTCGGAGTCGACACTTACAGTGTCTGGAGCCGACTCCGATGCGGGGACAGAACTTGATTTTTTGAGCATCCTGGAGCCGACACCTACAGTATTCGGGAGCCGACACCTGACGATGGCGAGCCGACACTTACTTTTTCGGAGCCGACTCCTCAACGAACTCAAAATTTCTATTTTTGGAAAAACGATCTGAGCCGACACCTGAAAAGTTGGAGCCGACTCCAACCTGACTGGGATGAAAATTTAAAATTGCCGGTAATATTTTCTTTTTACCTAATTTCTAACGGATATATTTTGTTTCCAGGTACACTCCAACGGCTAGTTTTCATCCCAAAAACGGATTAAAAGAAATCTATAAAAAGGGGAAAACACCCGTTTGAAAAGAGACGAAAAATATAGAAAAATTTCAAATCAAAAATCCGAGAAAGCCTGAGCCTGAATCCAAGAGAAAAGCATTCAAACTCAAATCCTTCCACTCCAAAAAGCTCAAAGAGGAATCCAAGGCGCCCAAATCAAAAAATCGTGGATTTCCCAAATTGAAGAAAAAGCTCCGTTTCTTCCATTTCCAATCTTCTCAACTGCAACGACTGTGAGGGATTAAAGCTGAGGCTTGATTCATCATTCCAAAGGGAGAAGAGGAAAAGAAGAAAAGCTCAAATTCAATCACTTCAAACAGGCTTTTCTAAACTTGTTTACTTATTTTGAATATTTGCTCAACTAAGGAGCTGTGAATCATTGTAAAACATTCTTATATTTGTTTGTGCTAGTTCAATCAAGGGGATTGAACTAGTGGAGGTTGTTACCTCGGGTCAAGCTAGATAGCTTGAGTTTAGGGTTTTGTGCTGGTGAGCCCGGAAAACCGGCTGGGTTCGTTGTGATCCGGGGAAAAACAACAAGTTTGAGTTGTGCTCTTGTAAAACAACTCGGCTGTAATCTAGAGATTATAGTGTGGACCCAAGTGAATCTTGGGAGTGGACGTAGGTGTTGGATACACCGAACCACTATAAAATCCTTGTGTTTGTCGTGCTTCATTATCTCTATCTTTATCTACTTGTTTGTGCTTTATATTTGCATTGCATTACTTTCATTATCTTAAAGCAAATAAGTTTTAAAAGGTTAAATTTTTTAAAGAACCCAATTCACCCCCCCCTCTTGGGTTGCCATCTGGGCCAACAATTGGTATCAGAGCAAGTGCTCATTAGAATTTGATCACACGATCAAGAGCTAAAGATCCAAATGGCAGCTCATGTTGGATCATTTGCCGAAGGTCATTCTACGAATAGACCTCCCTTATTTAATGGTTCCAACTATTCATATTGGAAAGCAAGAATGAGGATATTCATTCAAGCTTCTGATTATGAATTATGGGGTGTTATAATTAATGGACCTAGTACACCCACACACATTGTTGATGGCACTATTGTTCCGAAGCCCGAAAGGGATTGGAATGATAATGATAGAAAATGGCACAGCTCAATGCTAAGGCCATGAATGTCTTATATTGTTCATTAGATGCTAATGAATTTAATCGCATCTCTACATGTAATTCGCAAAAGAGATTTGGGATAGATTAGAGGTTACCCATGAGGGTACAAACCAAGTAAAAGAATCTAAAATAAATATTCTTGTTCATAAATATGAATTATTTAGCATGGAGCAAACTGAAACTATAGCTTGCATGTACACTAGATTTACCGATATTGTAAATGGTTTGAAAAGTCTTGGAAAAACCTATACTAATTCTGAACTTGTTCGCAAAATTCTTAGGTCACTTCCAAGGACTTGGGAAGCAAAGGTGACAGCAATCCAAGAAGCCAAGGACCTCAACACTTACCCTTGGAGGAGCTACTTGGATCCTTGATGACCTCATGAGCTAACCATGAAACAACATAGAGGAGGAAGTCAAGAAAAAGAAGACCATAGCTCTTAAGGCTGCAGAAAGTGAGGAAAGCTGCAGTGATGATGATGATGATGATGATGAGACAGCTCTTCTAGCAAGAAAATTCAAAAAATTCATGAGAAGAAAGAGACCCTTCCAAAAGAAGAAATTGGATTTAAGATGGAAGGAGAAAAAGAAAAGGAAAAGGACAAGGACAAAGAGAAAGACCCCTTGATTTGCTATGAATGTAAGAAACCGGGGCACTTTAGATACGATTGTCCTCAACTAAAGAAGACTTTCAAGAAGAAGAAGAAAGCCTATGTTGCAACTTGGAGCGACAGCGATGAATCCTCTTCGGAGGAAGAACAAAAAGAGGTTGCCAACATTTGCTTCATGGCAAACGAGGACGATGAGGTAAGTTCTGAAAACCCTTGTGATGATTTTGCTTTGATGAATTATTTGAAGCTTTCAATGAACTAGTAGATGATTTAAAATTTTGAAAAAGAAATACAAGTCTTTGAAAAATGATAGCTCAATTTTTATCAAAGAAAAAGAAATCTTACTAATGAGATTAAAATGCTGAAATCTGAAAATGAAATTTGACAAAAGAAAAGAATCAATTTCCAATGAAAATGATAAATTAAAGAAGGAAGTTGATAAATATAAAAGTTGTTGATAAATTACTTATAGTTCTGAAAAACTTAATTTATTGTTAAGTAATCAAAGAGCCATATATGATAAAGCTGGTTTAGGATATAGACCTAACTTAAAACAAAAATTTGTCAAAAACTTTTTAGAAAAGAACAAAATAGAGATAATGTTACATGTCATTACTGTAACAAGAAAGGTCATAAAACCTATGAATGTAATATGAGAAATAGTAACAAAAATTTAAGTAGTAAAGGCAAGAAAATTTGGGTTCCCAAAGGAACAATTTTTTATGCTACTAACCATGAAGGACCCAAGAAGGCTTGGGTACCTAAATATAAGACTTAATTATTTTTGCAGGAGTGTCTTGCGGCCAAAAGATCAAAGCGAAAGTGGTATCTCGATAGTGGCTGCTCAAGACACATGACGGGTGACAAGGATCAATTCATCACCCTTGAAGCAAAAGAGAGGAGTTGTTACATTTGGTGACAATGGCAAAGGCCAAATCATGGGGTTTGGTAAATTCAAATAACTCCCTCCACATATATTGAAAATGTCTTATATGTTAATGGTTTAAAACATAATCTAATAAGTATTAGTCAATTATGTGATAAAGGTTTTAAAGTATCATTTGAAGCATCAATCTGCACTGTTTCTAATCCCATTGATAATAGCATTATTTTTATTGGAAATAGAAATGGCAATGTATACTTGATTGATTTAGACAATTTGTCTACTAGTAATCATTGCTTAGTTGCTAATAATGCTAATATGAATGAGATTGGTTGGTTATGGCATCGTAGATTAGGTCATGCAAGCACACACCTTATTTCAAAATTAATTAGAATGGATTTAGTAAAAGGACTTCCACAACTAGATTTTGAAAATAACAAAATTTGTGATGCATGTCAATTTGGAAAACAAACTAGAAATTCTTTCAAAACTAAAAATATTGTTTCCACTTCTAGGCCACTTGAACTACTTCATGGATCTTTTTGGACCTACTAGAACCACAAGTCTAGGAGGAAAGAAATATGGTCTTGTGATTGTAGATGATTATTCTAGATACACTTGGGTATTGTTTTTAGCTCATAAGGATGAGACCTTTCCATTATTTCTGAAATTCTTCAAGAAGGTCACAAATGAGAAAAACAACACCATAGTGTCTCTAAGAAGTGATCATGGCACTGAATTTGAAAATCATTTATTTGAAAATTTTTGCATAGAAAATGGCATTCATCATAATTTTTTAGCACCTAGAACACCGCAACAAAATGGAGTAGTTGAAAGGAAAAATAGAACCTTAGAAGACATGGCCCGTACCATGCTATGTGAAAGCAACCTACCAAAATACTTTTGGGCGGAAGCTATAAACACGGCGTGCTACATTCTTAATAGAGCTCTAATTAGGCCAATCATTAAGAAAACTCCTTATGAACTATGGAATAATAGAAAACCAAACATAAGTTACTTTCATGCATTTGGTTGTAAATGTTTCATTCATAATAATGGTAAAGATAATCTAGGAAAATTTGATGCAAAATCTGATGAAGGCATTTTCTTAGGATATTCAACATCTAGTAAAGCCTATAGAGTGTTTAACAAGAGAAATTTAATTGTAGAAGAATCTATTCATGTAATTTTTGATGAATCTTTAGCATCAAGTTCTGAAAAGATTGATGATGAGGAAGATACAAACATTCTAGAAAGAGATATTGAAAAACTGAATATAGATGTATCTTCGGATCATGAACAAGAAGCTAAAGATAATGATTCTCCTAGTGTTGATGTTGTTGATGCAAATCACAATGATGTAGATCTTCCTAGAGATTGGAGATATGCCTATGGTCATCCAAGAGAATTAATTATAGGTGATCCATCTCAAGGAGTAAGAACTAGATCATCAATGAGAAACATCAATAATCATCTTGCATTTGTATCTCAAATTGAACCTAAAACTATTGAAGAAGCAGAAAAAGATAATAATTGGATGTTAGCTATGCAAGAAGAATTAAATCAATTTACTAGGAATAATGTTTGGACTCTTGTAGATAGACCTAAAGATCATTCTGTTATAGGATCAAAATGGGTATTTAGAAATAAATTAGATGAAAATGGCATAGTAATTAGAAACAAAGCTAGATTAGTTGCAAAAGGATATAATCAAGAAGAAGGAATTGATTTTGATGAAACTTTTGCACCTGTAGCTAGACTTGAAGCAATTAGATTATTACTTGCATTTGCATGTCATATGCATATCAATTTATTTCAAATGGATGTTAAAAGTGCATTTTTAAATGGATTTATAAATGAGGAAGTTTTTGTTGAACAACCACCTGGTTTTGAAGATCATGAATTTTCAAATCATGTTTTTAAATTACACAAAGCACTATATGGTTTAAAACAAGCACCTAGAGCTTGGTATGAAAGATTAAGTAAATTTCTAATTGAAAATGATTTCATAAGAGGAAATGTTGATAAAACACTATTTTTGAAAAGAAAAGACAAGGATTTATTAGTAGTACAAATATATGTTGATGATATTGTATTCGGTGCTACTAACAATTGTTATGTCAAGAATTTGCTAAGTTGATGCAGGGTGAGTTTGAAATGAGTATGATGGGAGAACTCAACTTCTTCCTAGGACTTCAAATCAAACAAAGCAAAGAAGGAATTTTCATCAATCAAGCCAAATACACAAAGAACTGCTCAAGAAGTTTGGAATGGAGTCAATCAAACCACTTGGAACTCCTATGAGTCCTTCATGCAAATTGGATAAAGATGATGATGGTAAGAAAGTAGATCAAAATATTATAGAGGTATGATCGGATCTCTTCTTTACTTAACAGCTAGTAGACCAGATATAATGTTTGTTGTATGTTTGTGCGCTAGATTTCAATCTGAACCTAAAGAATCTCATTTAATTGCTGTAAAAAGAATCTTAAGATATTTAAGTGGAACTAAAAATGTAGGCTTATGGTATTCTAGAGACTCAATACTAAACTTGATTGCTTATTCTGACTCTGATTATGCTGGATGTAAATTAGATAGAAAAAGCACAAGTGGAGCATGTCAGTTCTTAGGTAGTAACTTAATCTCTTGGTTTAGCAAAAAGCAAAATTCGGTTGCATTATCTACTGCTGAAGCAGAATATGTTGCAGCTGGAAGTTGCTGTGCTCAAATCCTTTGGATTAAGAGACAACTTGAAGATTATGGCATAACACTTGATAAAACTCCAATTAGTGTGATAACACAAGTGCAAAATCTAACTAAAAATCCAATTCAACATTCAAGAACAAAACATATTGAAATTAGATATCATTTTATAAGAGAACATGTAGCTAATAATGAAATTTGTCTTGAATATGTTAATACTGAAGAACAATTAGCTGATATATTTACAAAACCTTTGAGTGAAGAGAGATTTTGTTATCTTAGAGGTGAATTAGGGATATGTGACCCTTTGGATTGATTTTGAACTATAAGGAATGACTTTCTAGATCTATATTAATTTCTTGATATTCCTTTCATAATTTTAAGGACAAATTATCTAGTCATTGAGGTATTTGATTCTTAATTCTCCAAAATTTTATCAAATTTTATAAAATATATTTGATGAGTTTCAGATGGTTGAATTTCAATTATTTTTCTCTGAAATTGTCATTGGAGTCGACACCTCTGACTGTGTCGCTCTCGGTCCCTGACCTTGGAGCCGACACCCGTGTAAGTGGAGCCGACTCCAGTTCGAGCGCTGACTGTGTTAGCGATTTGGAGTCGACACCCGACTTTGCGGGAGTCGACACCTGGGATTCCAAAATCGATTTATTAGGGCAGAGTCGACACCTCGTCATTTCATTACTCTTCGAATCCTCAACCAAATCCCTCCAAAACTCTTCCAAAACCTTCCCATCTCTAATTCCACTTCTCTCAAGCCTTCCTACGGATTCATGGCACCCTAAGAGGAAAGGTTTGGTGATTGGAGCGACCGTGGTGACCGGAAAGCATTCCGTTAGGCGACCCGTTCGCGAGCCGTCTCCAAGTGAAGATTCCTCCACGGATTCAGACAATCCTAACGCCACTTCACCTCAGGTAGATACCCTAGCCGGGAGGGTAATCACTATGGGAAGAAAAGTTGATTTGAACTTTTGAATCCGAGGGTTTTTCGATTGGTAGGCAACTTAAGGAGCTTGGATGGGATAAGTATGCTCTCTTGATGTTCCCACTTACCCAGCTTAGTAAAAGGAATTTTACTTTAATTTAGCAAGAGGAGATGGTGGTTTAGTAAGCACTGTTAGAGGAAAAAGGATTCACCTTACATTTCAAAGTTAGGAAATCTCCTGAGCATCCCAATTACTGGATTAGCTGCTGATGTGCACAGTGAGAGATCAGCTGCCCTATCAAGGATGTTAGGGAGAGAGATTACTGAATTAAGGTTGTTATACAACATTTGCAGCAGAATCTTGTTTCCGAAGACCGGACGTTTGAGTATGTCTCCGAGCGGGACATTGTTGTGATGGATAGTGTATTGACTGGTTAGCCCATTAATCTAGCTGCTATGATGATATTTTACATGGCCAAGGCTGGAAAGAGAAGATCATCACTACCCTACGCATGATCTTAACTATGGTATTCAGAAGCCAAGGGGTTGTAATTTTGGATAATGAACCCTCCAAGAGCCTGAGACATACTGATTATTATAGCTTGGCCACTTTGCATAGAATGGGTTTTGTTAAAATTAATGGTCAGTGGGAAAGGAAAGGGAACTTGGATGAGAGAGTCCCCGAGCCTAGACATTCTATATCTTGTGAGGCTGGTCCATCTATGAGGATTCCATCTCCACATCCTAGTAGTCCTGCTCCTACTCCTGTCCCAGTACCAGTGATTCCATCTACTTCATCTACTTCTTCAGTCGGATTTTCAGACCTTTAGTTAGAGCAACTAAAAATCTTCTTGCTGCTCAGAAGGACGAATTAAAGACTGAGTTTGACAACAAATTCATGAATCTTAAAGAAACTCTTATTCATTAGATGATCGGATTG
Organism: Calamus simplicifolius; assembly: GCA_900491605.1. Classification (NCBI taxonomy): domain Eukaryota; kingdom Viridiplantae; phylum Streptophyta; class Magnoliopsida; order Arecales; family Arecaceae; genus Calamus; species Calamus simplicifolius. The sequence goes on from UESW01004908.1 coordinate 458,900, forward strand.
CCAAAATTGAATCAACTCTTAGCTCTTCCACTGGATCTTTAAGTGGTGATTTGAAGAACATTTTTGAAGAACTTAAAGACATTTGTGGAGATTCTGAAATTTATTCAAAGTGCAATACCGAGTTACAAGATAAAATTATCACTGCTTGTACGTTTGTTGATGAAAGACTAAAAGACTACGTCAAGCTTCAATCTGAAAGAATGCAGAAGATTGTAGATCATTTAACCAGGATTATTAGAACTAATTTTTGATCTTCATGTAATGATGTAATGAATTCTGATGTAATGGAAATACAATCTTGATGTAATGAAAGTTTAATTTTGATATGATGATGTGCAGTTTAATGTAATGTCAAAGTTCAGTTCCATTTTGTAATACTTTTGATGCAATGAAATTACCTTTTAATCTATCAATATTATCTTATGACTTAACTTTTTTCTTTTTGTTGATTACAAAAAAGGGGAAGAAAGTTATGTCGTATATGCATTGGTTAGTATGTGATTGAAATAGTAAGAATACTTGTTTGAAATTGTTTAAAGCTTATTTGATTAATATAAAGTTTGTTTGAAATTGCATAAATCTTAAGTATCAAAGGAAGAACAATTGATAATTTGAACTTCATAGGGGGAGCTACCTCATTCAGGGGGAGCCTACTTGTGAAGGTCATTTCCTTAAAAATTTGAATTTAAGAATACTATGCATATACTCAATGTTTTTATAATCATCAAAAAGGGGGAGATTGTTGACCCAATTATTGATTTTGATGATTAATAAAGGAATTGAGTATATTTATTTGATTACTAATGGATTTGAGAAGTGTTTCAGGAGTTAAAATTATTTGATCAATTTAAATGAATTAAGAAACGTTTTGAATCAATGCAAACTTCAATTTCAAAGTTTCAGAACCTGGAGTCGACACTAGAATTCCTGGAGCCGACCCCATGGCCATTCAAATTTTATTCTGATTTTTGATACGGTCCAGAGCCGATACCCAGAGTTTCGGAGTCGACACTTACAGTGTCTGGAGCCGACTCCGATGCGGGAACAGAACGTTGATTTTTTTGAGCATCCTGGAGCCGACACCTACAGTATTCGGAGCCGACACCTGGCGATGGCGAGCCGACACTTACTTTTTCGAGCCGACTCCTCAACGAACTTGGAAATTTCTATTTTTTGAAAAACGATCTGAGCCGACACCTGAAAAGTTGGAGCCGACTCCAACCTGACTAGGACGAAAATTTAAATTGCCAGATCAGCTCTAACGGTAATATTTCTTTTTACCTAATTTCTAACGGATATATTTTGTTTACAGGTACACTCCAACGGCTAGTTTTCTTCCAAAACGGATTAAAAGAAATCTATAAAAAGAGAAAACACCCGTTTGAAAATGAGACGAAAAATATAGAAAAATTTCAAATCAAAAATCCAAGAAAGCCTGAGCCTGAATCCCAAGAGAAAAGCATTCAAACTCAAACCCTTCCACTCCAAAAAGCTCATAGAGAAATCCAAGGCGCCCAAATCAAAAAATCTGTGGATTTTCCAAATTAAAGAAAAAGCTCCATTTCTTTCATTTCCAATCTTCTCAACTGCAACGACTGTGAGGGATTAAAGCTGAGGCTTGATTCATCATTTCAAAGGGAGAAGAGGAAAAGAAGAAAAGCTCAAATTCAATCATCTCCAAACAGGCTTTTCTAAACTTCTTTACTTTATTTTGAATATTTGCTCAACTAAGGAGCTGTGAATCATTGTAAAACATTCTTATATTTGTTTGTGCTAGTTCTATCAAGGGGATTGAACTAGTGGAGGTTGTTGACCTTGGGTCAAGCTAGATAAGCTTGAGTTTAGGGTTTTGTGCTGGTGAGCCCGGAAAATCGGCTGGGTTCGTTGTGATCCCGGGGGAAAAACAACAAGTTGTGAGTTGTGCTCTTGTAAAACAACTCGGCTGTAATCTAGTCAATTATAGTGTGGACCCAAGTGAATCTTAGGAGTGGACGTAGGTGTTGGATACACCGAACCACTATAAAATCCTTGTGTTTGTCGTGCATTCATTATCTCTATCTTTATCTACTTGTTTGTACTTTATATTTGCATTGCTATTAAATTCGTTTAACTTAAAGCAGATGAGTTTTCAAAAGGTTTAAATTTTTTAAAGAACCCAGTTCACCCCCCCCTCTTGGGTTGCCATCTGGGCCAACAGAAACTCTACTTTTGCACACTCAGATGCCACAAGCTACCATATAACCGTTGGCACTAATTATCCTTATGATAAAAGTATTATTTATTAAATTTTCTATCAGTACACTAACTCTCTATTGAAGCATGAACTCTACTTGTGGTTAGAATATGAACAAATCCATATTCACTATGAGCTTTTTCGCTCCTTTTTTTTCTTAAATTTTCTCCTCTTGTATCATGCTCTCTTTATTTATAACCATTAGATTTCTTGGCATACCTCTGTTGTAAAAATATTTGGACTTTTATGTGGCATACTTATCCTGAACTGCACCTCTTGACGGATTCTCCTATCATAAGTATGTTGCTTGCTTCTGATAACTATTGCTATCTTACACTATATAAGAGCTGAGCTATATTGAAAGAAAGTAGGCCACAAACTAGTCTGGAGAATTGATGTATCTTTGACTTTGACTTGACTCAATTTCATATTTAGTGGCATGATTTTTTATTTGAACCCATTTTATTAACTAATTAAGTTTGGTCAAGTCAGGCTCATTGAAAGGATTTTAGTTCCAATAATCCATTTGAATTAGGCTAGGGTCAAGCATTATTTATATTCTAACTCAAAATTCTCAGACATGGATCCAACTCAAGTTGGATTGGACTTACAATTTTAGCCAGATATCTAGCTAATCGTTAATTAATAAGTAATATATAATAAATAATACAACATATGATCACTAAAATTTTTAAAAGTTAAAAGAAGCAACTTAAATTCAAATTTTCATTTAACATTTTTAATTTCATTCAAGTAATTAATCGATCGTAAGTTGACAAAACTATAACTTTTAAAATATATATTAATAGACACTAAAGTATTACAGTTAAAGATCCACTAAAAATCTAAATATTTGGGTATAGTTAAGCAAAAATAGATGAAGGATGCAGTTGTTGATATGGGAAAAAAATTGTTTTAACTAAGAGTTTATTCAATGAATTAAAAAGTTATTTGGAGTGAATGACAAGAAAGTTTATGTGATTAAGTCTTTTATGTTTGGATGGATCAAGTTCAGGCTAGGCACTACTACAAATAATGGAATAGACTACGATAGATTTTAGGAAAAAGACTACATTTTTCGTAAAAAATGTAGTCTAATATTTTAGACTACGTTTTCATAATTTTTTATAATTTAAAAGACTACATCTTTTATTAAAAACGTAGTATTATATTATCTAATAATAAAAAAAGACTACGTTTTTAATTAAGACGTAGTCTTATATTATCTAATAAAAAAAAACTACGTTTTAAATTAAGACGTAGTCTTATATTATTTGATAATATAAAAAGACTATATTTTAAATTAAGACATAGTCTTATATTATCTGATATTATGTCAAAAAAACTATGTTTTTAATTAAGACGTCGTCTTATATTATCTAAAATATAAAAAGATATTTTTAAATAAGACGTAGTCTTATATTATCTTATAATATAAAAATACTATATTTTTAATTAAGGCGTAGTCTTATATTATTTTATATAATAATGCAAAAGACTACGTTTTTAATTAAGACATAGTCTTATATTATTTTATATAATAATGCAAAAGACTACGTTTTTAATTAAGACATAGTCTTATATTATTTATATAATAATAAAAAAACTACGTTTTTAATTAAGACGTAGTTTAATATAAAACTAAAATTTTATCCTTTTTTTTTTGGTATTTTGCTTCCCCTCTTTTCTTAAACGAAACCCTCAATATACTAACAAAAAAAAAAAAAAAGATGGATAACGATGCTTTTTGAAATCGTTGAAAGATAACGAGTTTTAGCTTTTATGCGGCGCTCGATTTTTGATGCGTCGGCAACGTATTTTTTACATCCCGCCCATGACTTCTTTTTCAATTTTTAAGCAACCGCCAGAAAATTTCGGAAGATCAAAACGTAAATCAAACTTGCCCCCTCCCTCTCCTTGGTCCTGTTTCTGCCATGGATGATTTCTTCCGGGCTTACCAGTCCTCCGGCGGCGACTACGACGACCGTCCCATTTGAAAACCCATTCCTATCTTTCTTTCCTCTCTTTCATTCTTCCTCCTCTTTCCCTCTCCTCCTCCCTCTTCTCATATTTCTTTGCTTTGGCCGAAGCTTCGATACCCCTCTTGGAGTTGAGCTCGATCAAAGCTCTGTCACCAGAGCTTTGTAGCTTGGGGGAAGGATGGGATGTGGACGAGGAAGACGATGCCCTTGGAACCATGGCCAAGGATGGCGACGGCCCTCAGTCGCCGAAGTCTAGTGGCGACGGCAGTTGGTCTGCCATCACCACCTTAGGGAGTTATGGTAATGGGAACGACACTTGAGCAGCGAGGGTTTTATTTTGCAGCATTGAAGGTTGAAAACGGACGATGCCACCGAATCCGGCCGATCGCGGGTACCCATTTATTATTATTATTATTATTATTATTATTATTATTATTCTTTTCCGTGGATGCTTTCTTGAAGATTAGATGCTTTGATTAACACTTTTCCATCTTGTCAAAGTTAAAAGATTCTAATTCCAACCCGGAAAGATCGTCGCCTTCGTCATCCCGCACTGCTCCGGTGGCGATCTCAATAATCTTCGCTGGCGCCAGAGATGGAGCAGATGTTTTCCTGACGATGTCATCCGGTGAGATTCCCCACTCTCCATCTCCCAGTCTTCAAATCTATCCAATTTCTTCAGAAAAATTTCCAAATTCTTAAATTAAATCTGGTGCTCTTTTGATCTCCCTTAGATTCTACGCGGCGGAGATGGTGCTCGCGCTTGAGTACCTGCACGGATTGGGGATCGTCTACAGAGATCTGAAGCCCGAGAATGTTTTGATCCACGAAAACGGCCATCTGATGCTCATCGACTTCGACCTCTCCAGCAAGCTCCCGGCAAGATCGTGGTAAACTACCCACTGAGATATCTGACCTCCACCGCCACCGCGATCCTCTCTCATCGCCACCTCGCAGAAAGAAGAAGCGCTTCTGTGAACCCCTGTGTCTTCTGCGGCGCCACCCGCGTGCATTACGTGGGTGGCGCCCATCGGTCAAGGAAGAGGGGCGCATTGGCATCCCTCTTCACACGAGCGGCAGGGGAGGATTGGTCCTCCCCTTGCCTCTATAAATGGGGAAGGAGAGGGGAGCCTCTCCTCCATCTGTCACCATCCTAAGGTATTTTCTCCCCCTTTTTCTTTCACGAGTTTTCTGTGACAACGAGGCAGAGGGAGGGTGAACGGGAGGAATTCCTTCCGTTACCATGCCCGGCCGCTCGAGGCAACCGGAGGAGCGGGGAGGGGTGGTGTCCGATTGCTCGAGGCGGCCGGAGAAGGACGTTGGAGGGCCGCCGGGCGGCCCTCCCTTCTTTTGGAACCAAGCGCTCCGCGGCTTGGTTCGGGCCCGGCGGAGTGCCCGCCGGCTCGCCGGGCCCAGGCTGCTGTTGGCGGCCTCCACCGGCGCTGGGGCAGCGTCCGGTGGAGGTCCGGCCGGCCGAGCCACCGGCACAGGTGGGAGCCGTGGCGGGCAACGGGAGAAAGAGAGAGAATTAGGGAGAAAGAGAGGGAATGGGGGCGGCCGCGGCGATGGCCAGCTCCGGGCCGGTCGTCGGCGACGGGCCTCCCCAGGGAGTGGCCGGCGGCGGCCCTGGCCGCCGGCACAATCCTTCCCCTGTTTCGATCGAAACAGGGGAAGCGGGGTGAAAGGGGGAGCGGGCCGATTCGGGCCGTTTCCCCCTTTTGGGCCTTATTGGGCCGTTCGTGAGCCATTTTTGGGCCACGATTTGAACCCTGTATTGAGCCAAAAATGGAAAAATAAAAGTATGCCTCGGATCAGTGTTGATTCTAGTTTCTGGGGGTATTTTTATTTTTCCATTTGGGCTTATGTAGTGGGAGATATTTAAGCCCCAAGTTGGCCCCGGGATTAAAACTGGGCAGAGCTGAAAGCTATTTTGATATGCTACTTTTGGGGACTAAAAATTGGAAAATTGATGCTGTAGGTACCCAGTGCTTAAATAGCCGAATTACATCTTTGGATTAGCGCCAGGAGGTAAGTAAGTCATTTATCATAATTTTCATAAATTATTAAAATATAAAAATTATGTATTTAAATGTTATAATATTATATATTGCATTATTTGAAAAATAAGAAAATGGATTGGTATTATTATTTGTAAATGAGCCTTTGCTATGATTAGTTTATTATTTATTATATTTTACAAATAATTGGGTATCTATATGACAACTGATCAATTGGCATGACTTTGAAATTGTTAAAGGTTTTATAAATATACATGTGTATGTGACATGTTTTATGAAAAGTATATGGATTGCATTTTTTGCAACGATACATGCTATTGAGCAAATGATACTTTGTGTATATGATGATATGTCCCACTATGGTCCGCTATGATATGGTATGATGTGATATGTTGCATGACTCACTTGGCACCGGGACCCAACTCCATAGGGGGTATATGGAGCACACACACCCAGGAGGTGTGCTGTGAGAGGATATGACAATATTATGCCACATGGCACCGGGACCCATCTCCATAGGGGGGTATATGGAGAACACACTCTTGGGGTGTGTTGTAGCCGGATATGGCAGGATGTGAGTGCATGACACTAGTTCCAGGACCCTGACTCCTAGGGGATATTTAGGAAGGATAGACCCGAGGGGGGTGTTACACCCGAGGGGGGTGTTCTGTGTACATAGTGTGTGGCCGTGGGACATTGGTATAAAAATGCATTTTTTTTACATGCTATTTACAGTGGCTTTATCCTGAAATTGTATATTCTTGATATACTATATATGGCAATTGCTTCCAAATTTATTTTGAGCATATGATGCATGTTTTGATAACATGGTAAATGTATCTGAAATATGGGAGCTTGACAGATATTTATTGTGGAAAAATTTAGTTTATAAAAGCATGAAGTGATTAAATTACATTATAATTGGCTTACTTATTGAGTGTGAGCTCATTTAAATCTCACAATGTTTTTCAGAGCCACAGAACTGAAGATGAGAATATGGGGTAGTTGAAGCAGCTATCAGAGAAACTTAGATCCAGTACTTTGTTGTAACCCCATTGAGTTATGTATTTTGGCATATAGTCTAAAACATATGATTATGTTTGTATTAAGAACCATTTAAATTGGACGAAATATAATTATTACCCCTTCATGTATTAAATGTATTATTTTGGAACGCCTTGCATGCCCGTCATGCGGCGGGTTGCCACCTCTAGATCCAATATAGGGTCTGGGGCGTGACAGCTTCCCACTCTGCTTCCTCTGAAATTCTGGCGTGTCGTGAGGAGCCGATCGGTTCTCATCAACTAAGTTGAAGAAAATAAAGGGAGTCCAGTTTGATGGCTCAACTATGAAATGATATCAATTGCTTTTTGGATTTGTGGGTACACCTGAGCTTAGTAAGTTTAAAATAATCTTTTTATCTTTTTGTTGTTATCTCACTGGAATCCTGGGCCGATCTCGATCACTTTCGAAGTTAGCTTGTCAATTTGTTCAAGGCTCTGCTTGCTCTTTCTTTAAGACGCGGTTCCAAAAGAATAAGCTCAGAGGATGAAAATTAAGGGAGCGCTATGACTCACCGAAGGACTCATCATCCGCCGGCAGCAAGTCGACCCCCTGTTGTCAACTTTGGGGAAGTCGAACATGTTCGTAGGAACGGAGCAGTACATGGCGTCGGAGATTATCCGGTGGGTGGGATGGCCATGATTTCACCGGCGACTGGTGGAGCCTTGGTATCGTCCTCAAGAAGCCGCTGCATCTTCTTCCGACGACCCCTTGCCCTTTCGGGCTTGTTATTTTTTTAAAAAAAAATATTGCCGATGCTTTAAAGCAATGTACTGTGGTATTGGACATTTTAATTCAATGTATTTGAGATTTTTTGGAATTGAAAGTTTTTTGAAATTGAAACTATATGTTTGTATGACAATAAATGTTTGTATGATAGTTTGAATAGAGAATTCAATATTTTTAGGATTTTTTTTGGAATTGAAATTATATGTTTGTATGACAGGATTTGATATTAGACCATGTTTTTAATATAAAAACATAGTCTAAATGTTCATAATAGACTACATTTTTTTATAAAAATATAGTCTAAATGTACATAATAGACTAAATTTTTTGATAAAAATGTAGTTTAAATATATTTAAAGACTATGTTTTATTGACTTTAGACTACATTTTCTAATAAAAACGTAGTCTAAATGTATTTAAAGACTACGTTTTATTGACTTTAGACTACATTTTCTGATAAAAACGTAGTCTAAATGTATTTAAAGACTACGTTTTATTGACTTTAGACTATATTTTCTGATAAAAACGTAGTCTAAATGTATTTAAAGACTATATTTTATTGACTTTTAACTACATTTTTTGATAAAAATGTAGTGTAAATGTATTTAAAGACTACGTTTTATTGACTTTAGACTATATTTTCTGATAAAAACGTAGTCTAAATGTATTTAAAGACTACATTTTTTTGACTTTTAACTACAATTTCTGATAAAAACGTAGTCTAAATGTATTTAAAGACTACGTTTTTTTGACTTTTAACTATAATTTCTGATAAAAATGTAGTCTAAATGTATTTAAAGATTACATTTTTTAACTTTTAACTACAATTTCTGATAAAAATGTAGTCTTTTGTACAGTTATAGACTACATTTTTTGATAAAAATGTAGTCTAAATGTATTTAAAGACTACATTTTTTGACTTTTAACTACGTCTAAAAACGTAGTCTAAAAAAGGGACTTTTAACTACAGTCACACTTTTAACTAAACTCACCTAGACTACGGTTTAGAAAACATAGTCTATATATAAAAGACTACGTTTTTTAGACATAGTCTAATTAAAAAATTATTGTTGTAAGGTTAGGCTTTTTTTTGATTAAGTCAATGTAGTTCTATAGGATTTATGGGCCCTGTTAGGTTAGCTTTGGTTGACAAATATAAAACCAAGATCGGATCCAAATTTTAGATTGAGTCCTATATTTTTGAATCTACTGCAACCTATAGATGGATCTAATATAGCTACGACTGGGTCAGGTCATTATTTGACCCAACATATTTGGTCATCCCTAGTGTGGATTCCAACGAGTTAAAACACTCCATTTCACCTGGGGTGTAATTATATGAAGTTCTCTTCTTTCTTTTCCTCAAGCAGCCGGCTCCCAATCCACTTACAATGAAATCACGCTCTCCAATAACACAAACCATTAAAACTCTCTCCATTTCATGTTTCAACCGGGGGTGGAAAGCGGAGAATGAAGATCGAGAATACATTTCAATAAAAAACCTTGGAATAGAAGAAGAACGTCAATGTTTGGGCCTCTTTAATTCCAAATGCAAGAACAATGCGAGTTTGTATTTTTTATTTTTTTTATCCAAGTTGAACGATAAAAATTAAGGGAAAGGGGATGGAATGTTACCTTACTTTTTAAATTCTATCATGAGAAATTATCTTGCATCCCTCTTATAATAAAAAGTCAAGTTTAATGTTGAGAGTCGTTGGATTGTTGGATTGTTGGCCCTGCAAATCCCAAGGTGACGGCTTGAGGAAACAGGGCTGGATCGTGGAAGCGTGCTCTACTGCTGGTGCTCTTTGGGTTTTGTTTAAGCTCTCGTACTATAGCGGTAGCTCGCCGGGGTGGAACTGGGGTAGGACGGGAGAGGCCTTTGATTGTTGTCCCACATACCCAAGTGCTGTAATGTGGTAGCTTGGAGTTCTAACGTCAAGCCACAAAGTGTGCTCTATTGTCATCTCTCATTGAGAGAATGCCCATTTTCAATGTAAATTGGAGTATATAATTGCTTAACAAGACCAAAGATATATTTCTAGTTCAACAAGCGACGTTCTCCTTATTAAAAATATCCATGGAACTGAAAGCGATTCACTTTGGCTGCACTCTCCATATCAGAGAGGAGAGATGCCCTTCCATGCCAAATTTTATTGACATCATCAACCACATAGTTATTAGAAGACTGGACATCCCTCAACAACTATACCTGGTTCCGTCGGGCATTGAGCTAGAGGACAATGGTCATCCATACTCAATCCCCACCAATTGATCCCATATATACCTCGAAGCTGCAAGATGATCGCCAGAGAAGACACAAGAGCCGCTCCAGTATCAAGCCCAGTGGATAAGACATAGTTATACTTAGACCACCAGCCTTTGTACTTGCTAAAAATAATATAGTTGAAAATTGTGCCTACCGCTGCCCACCCCCAGATGTTGACCGCAGAAACAAGAGGCATGCTACCGCCAGCATTAAATATGATTGGCATATTGATGAGCCCAATCCACTTCTTTTCTGGATACATGCGTGATAAGATCCAAAATGGCACTGGTGCAAGTGGTCCAATAACAAAGAAGACAAAAATCTTTGAATATGTCCCTGAAGGGTAGAACATTCTTTTTGGTCCAATAAGCCCCCATGTAACTCCATTATTGAAAACATAGCGCTGAATAGGGCATGTCCATGGGCTTCCTTTGGGCAGCTTTTCTAGATCACACATATGCGGTATCGAATTTAGCATCCACCATCCTGTACCGAAGCAAGCTGCACTTGAAATTGCTGTGCCCAAAATCTGTTTCATGTCAAGAGAAGCTTATTGTGAGAGTATATCAGCCATGCCATAACACCCAGATGTACTACAATTAGGTATCTCAAGATATTAGTCAAACACAAATATGGATCATAACCAAGTGGTACAACATCATGGTAGAAAGTATTTCATCGATTTTTTTCAATTTGTGGAATTGTTTTCCTTGAGTGGGACCATCATGCAGAGCCATGGTTTCGTGCAGTTAATTACCTGAATGAGAAACATAGATTTTGGAGGAATCTTCATATAGTGACCTAGCTTGAAATAATAAAACGTTGCCACAGCTGAACTTACGGTATGCGCACCATAAATCCTAAACATCATGTTTGCAATTGGCTTGCCTGGACTCATGTATCCTACTATAATCTCGAAAAGTCATTTATTGGCATCGCCTGCATCCAAGCTCAAACAAAATAAAAGAGGAGTAACAAGTCAATCATAATCAACTCATGGTCTATCCAAAGTATCCCATCTACTATATTCTCTAGTCTATATGAGTCACGGAGTAGATCTACTTTGATACTATTTATAATAATTTATGATCTCTTTCAAAAAGACTAGCTAAGAAATTCATACTTAAACTCTTTGATTTTAAACAAGACCTTAAAATCTAGTCAGCATATAAATAATACGAGATTAAACACATGCTAGCATAAGCTCTTGTTAAGAATATATGTAATGGCTTTCTTTAACAAAGGATGTGCAATTATAACTTTCTTAACTAAGTTATATAAAAATTGGGATGTGATGATGTATCATACTTTACAGTTTAAACTAAGGTCCGCCATCTTGTGAGTAACTATAACTTAATATATAAATTTGACCAAAAAATGCTAAATCCATCTTACCGCATTTGTGGTAGCACTAAGGACAGCGTTCGGAAGTAGCATCACAGTAGCGAGAACAAATGCCAGCAAGAATTGTAGGTAAGAAAGCTGAATTTGTTCACGGAATAGTTCACAAGTCAAAATTGCTAAACCCACCATTGAAAACAAGATAATATAAAACCACCATTGAGGAATAGATTCATAGTTTTTCTTCATTAGTCTAGAGTGAATGTCTTCTCCTTGTTCTTCGTATGCCTCCTTAAAATTCTTCCACATTGAACTAGCAAGGTATAAAGATGTAAATAGACAACCATTTTAGCCCAAGCTTGCAGAATATATAGTCATGAATTTTTTTTTTGATGTAAATATAGTAATGATTTAAAATCGACAATTATTGAGTATGCAATATATGAAAAAAATATCTCTGCTTAAAGAAATAGATGCAAAGGAGGAGCAAAAGAAAAATTTTGTGCCTATTTTCAAAGCCTAATAATATAAACAACGAGTGGTGAGGAGGGTGTCCAGGGCAACACTTGAAAATTGGAACAAGAATACTGCGGTAGCATTTGTAATTTATTTTCTGAATAGGTTGGATAGTTTTACCTCCCATTTTATCTAAAAAAAAATATGCCAAGAAAAACAGGAAATGTAGATATGAAGCTTAGTCTCTACGATAGCATGACCAAACATCTAATTTTTCAAAAGCATGCATGACATGATAATGCTCTATGGCAACTATATTGAAAAGATAATAAAAATGGAGTAAAGTGGACCACCTTAATATTTTCTTTCTATAAATAAATGAAAACTAAGGTGTATGGATGAAATTATCTTACATGTAAACAAAAATGGCTGGGACTTACCGCAGATTGTAGAGAACAAATTGAGTAATACTTGATGTTAAAGCAGCAAAAGAGCACCCATAAAAATATGGATAGATGGCGCTAAAATAGAGCTTGGAATAGCGATTGTAAGCTTCCTCATCAAATTGTAGCTTGTCATCTATAACACGTGAAACATTATAGATTTGTCCATCAGCATCAAATATCTCTTGAGAAAAAATTGGAAACCTCCTGGCATTATATGCATTGGTCCAATACGAAATGGGCAAAATTACATAGAGGATTATGATAAAGCCAAAGAGCATGTTGCAGATCACAAACATTGGTGTGGCCAGTGGAGAGCCTATGAAGGTGCCTATTGTCATCCAATCTATGGCGAAAGAGCCAAGCCCAAGCCCATATAGTCCGGATCCAATTTGTTGTGCCGTTACCGAGTCCTTCCATATCCAGCAGATGAAAGATAAAGCACTGATAGAAGGAAAGAAGTAGGCTGGGACTATATGGTATGCAAAACTTGAAACCGCAACTATGAGCAAGAACTGAAGTCTTGTTAGCTGTCCCTTTTGTCTTTTCTCTGCTTCATGAATTGCTCTAGTTATATTGCAAAGAAAGATGCCATTGTTTATTTACATGACGTGTGAGAAAGAGAGTATTAACAATGGGCCCAAGAGAAAGACAAGGTGGACATGGATCTAAGAATACCTGTAGTATGACACGTCCAAAAGAGTCGAAGGCCACCACATGTAGGGATTATGCACTAGGAACCTGATGCAAACGCCAGCTAACCCATATCCAAGCAACTGTGCATGAAAGATGAGGAAAAGAAAAGTGATTTTGATATCCGATACTAAGAAATGATCCAAGAAAAGTCTTTACCAACAACTAAAAATAGCACAATGATATTGAATCAATTCATTTCCTAGGCAGCATATGAACACCCGAAAACTATATATGGTAGGCAATTTTATCAGATGTCTTTTTAGGCTTGATCTTTAGGACTCATCAAGGTTATCTAAAAATTTACGTTTTCTGAAATAAGTACTATTTATATGAAAAACTAATTTACTCATAATATTTCTTTTGTATATTAGAAAGTGATTTTGATATCCGATACTCATTTTCTTTCATGTTATAAATTTCTTGGATATTTTGTTATGATTTATTAATCCTTCTTATAATACTCATTTTACTATCAAGTCTAATTTGCATACTAATTATATATTATTTTTTTATAATTGAAGCTTAATTTTTTCTTATCAAATTAAATTTTCAATCATTCTTTCGATATATATATTAATCATATATAAATTTTATTTTTAAAATAAAAATAAATTTTCGTAGTTTGACAATTTTAAAGAATCAATTTTTGATTTTTCTTTCTAAAATATATTGAGAATAAAAGGCAAATAAATGTATTATGAGCAATGATTGAAGAAAGAAAAGAAAAAGAAGGAATCAAGAAGTAATATGGAAGAAAGAGCATAAATAAGTTGGTCAACAATGGGTAGTTGACCAACCTTTCCATGAAATTTATCCACCAAAGAATAGAGCCTTTAATCTTTTGTGCTTATATTTTTTGTTTGAGCAAGTTGGTTGCAACTCCACCCGGTTCTATGCTATGACTTATATTTTATTGGGTTATTCACTATGACTAAGGCTTGAATTTGAGATGTCTCGCTTTGAAAAGTGAGTGCTAACAAAGCTATTAACCATCGGTGACACGTCATATTCTTGCTGTGGCATCCATGTTGGGATAGCCCAATCTGAACCTCAACCCTTTAACTTAAATTTAAAGGAGTTAATAAGTATGGTTTCCAGAACCACTAGAAACCACCTTGTAAATTGCCTTCTTCCCCCTTATATTTCAAGAAGGCAAACAGGAACAAGATCAAAGAGTTCTTCTTCTGCCATTCTCATTCAAACTAAGCTTGAGTAGAGATGAGATTCTTGGATTGTGGATAGAGGAGGTTTTTCTTCTGTGATCTTCTCCCAACCAATGACATTCTTTGAGATCTACTCCTTTGGTAAGTTCATTCTTCTTCCTATTGTGCATTCCCGTCAATGATATGGGAGCCATAAGGGCTGTTTCCTAACTCTGTTATTCTTACGATGGCAGTCATAGGTCGCCTGCGAATGGGAGGCAGGGGATGACACAATGGATTGCCCTGCACTACATGGCTTAGCTAGGACATCGTGTTCTTAGACAATGACCGCTATTTGGTCGAAAGGCCCTCCTGCCACCCTGCATCGGTCTACCAACCACGACACTGTTTGTAAATTAAATGAAAAGCAGAACTCATTTAAAATCAAGTTAGTGTCATGTTAGATAACATATGCACACATGTCTACTGACATGGTGCTGATGTTGTGTTGATGTGGCTACTGACTTACATGTAAGTTATAAAGATTCCAAAGATCACTACTAATTTTATCAATAGCTAGCATGGAGTTTGAATAATTTATTATAATAGTGAGACCTTGGATTAATTTTTCCTATAAACTTTCATATAAGTTTAGAAAGTTTTAATTTTTTGTAGAAAAGGATGTTATATTAATAATTTTTTTAAAAAAATAGAAAATTATAGATAAATCTGATTGGTATAATTTTTATGTCACTTTTCTTCTAAACTCATGCAGATTATAATGATTGATGCACACTATAAATACATTATTGATTATTGCTTAAAAATGAATTGAAATGTAGATTACAATATAATGTACATCTTATATTATGACTTTTCTGATTACAAAATTGATCCACATCATACTATGCATGAACATATTGAAGAATTGAATGAGAAATATAAGAAGCTTTATAGGGGAAGCCTTAAGGTTTAGCAAGACATCAGGAGTGAGGGTTTTTTAAACTCTTTGCCAGATACACAGAATCCAGCGATAAAACTATTAAAGAAAAAAAATTTCATCTCAATAATTGGGCCACCGTGAAAGAGCTTAAGTTGGCAGAAGTGTCGTATTTAAAAAAGGATTAGGCAAACCATTGTATTACCTTAGTTCCCAAATCTTTTAGCACTAACAAGAGAGAATATAAAGTTAGTAGCGTTCTTGGTTCGATTGTTGAATGCAAGATGATAATATTCATCAGATCACATAACAAATGTTAATTAGTAAACTAGTGCATTTTGTTCTATATATATTCTATAAGATGCTTTCTTTTAGTTGCTCATTGAGCTATCATGTATACAGTTTGAGATTAATAAAATGTTTGTTCATATCATGTCATATCTAATTCTATCAATATGTTATACAATGCAGCCATGTCATATCTGATTCTATGAATGTGTTATACAATACATGCCACAATTTTGAGATATTGATAAATTTCATTTTGATTGGGAGTTTTGAGGTTGGCAACATTCAAAGGAATTCATACATAGAACTAAAATTTTGTGCAATATATCTATATTCATAACAATTGAACATTTAAAATATAGAAGTTGATTGGAAATATAATGAACTTACCATACTATATATATCATACATCAAATTATTATCGGTTTAGTTTATATGTGCTAGAAAGTTTTTGTGAGTTGTGCTTTGATATCAACATTATGCTTGAATGTCTTTATGTGCTCTAACTAACTGTTGCTGTAGATTTTTGTTCTCCAACTTCGGATGAGATGGCAGTGCAGATGGGGATCCGGGTGACATTCTCCCCATCTTTGTGAACCTGCAAAACAACGTTCTCATGTAGGGATTGAAGTAGGTGATCCCTACAAAGGACCCTTCGATGCCCAAGTCAGTAGAAATCCTTGGCCACATATAATGTGAAGAAGGTTTGAAGAGAAGGGGAGTCAGAGAGAAGTTCTCACAAAGAGATTGTCCTATGTCGAGAGCTCCAGGAACTTGGTGTTTAAAGGCAGCAGAGATGGTATGAGTCACATACTCAAATAGGGTCATTCGAATCTCTAAGCATGGTGGGCCAATAATAGCCTTGTCATGGCACTTTATGGCAGAGAGCTTGGCCTCCTAGGTGATAATCATAGATGCCTTCATGGACCTCTCATAGGGTATAATTGGCCTCTGACAGCCTAAGGCACTTAAGCAGCTGCATGGAGAAGGAACGCTTGTAGAGCTGTCCATCGTGCAGGACGTAATGAGGCATGCATTTTTAGCTTTTGTTGCTTTCTTTCTATTTGTGGAAAGAGTTTCATCTCTAATATATGCCAGAATAGGATCGATCCATGATGGTTCGATTTTGAGCTGCATTGCAGAGTTGGTATCCGCTATATTGTGCTTCTCCAGAACTTCAAAATGGAACTTCTGCTTCAAATTCATGGAGTTGGTGGTGGCCTGTCTGGAGAGATGGTCCGCACAAGCTTTTTCTATTCTTGGAACAAGAATGATTTCAAGTTCAAAAAAGTCAGATGATAGATTGCGCACCTTCTGTAGATATCGAACCATGTTCGACTCTCGGGCCTTGAATTCTTCCTGCACATGTCCAACTACTAGCTGTGAATTGATGTAGATGCTCAACCCTTTAACCTTCAAATCCCAAGCGATTTGGAGCTCGGCAAGAAAAGCTTTATACTTGGCCTCATTGTTGAAGATCGGGAAAGCAAAGCAAATGGCATATTCGAACATGGCTCCTTCCGAGCTTGTAAGAACTAAACCCGCACCAGAGCTGGCTATGCTGGAGGACCCATCTACATGTAGTAGCCATCGAATCTCGGTCTTCGCTTACTGGGGGTCTTCCAACGTTGATCCATCCTCCGGGATGGTGTATTCAAGGAGAAAATTTGCTAGAACCTGTGCCTTGATGGCTAGACGAGATCGGTAATGTATGTCATGCTTGCTCAACTCTATAGCCCACTTTGCCATCCTCTTTGACACTTTCGAACGGTGAAGGATCATTTTGATCGGTTGGTCGGTTAGAACCACTACGGTGTGA
The DNA here is from genome assembly GCA_900491605.1 of Calamus simplicifolius. NCBI lineage: Eukaryota > Viridiplantae > Streptophyta > Magnoliopsida > Arecales > Arecaceae > Calamus > Calamus simplicifolius. Next base: position 476,318 of record UESW01004908.1, read on the forward strand.
GCTTGAAAGTATGAAAGCAGCTTCCGTATTGATGTTACCAACGCAAATATCAACTATTTGATCCTTATGTACCTGGTTTTGGTGTCTTCAAGCAGTTTGCTGATATAATAGATCAGCATTTGAATCTTATTTTCTTCCTAAACCAGTATGGAGCTAACAACATTCTTCGAGATAGCCAGGTAGAATCATAGAAGTTCCTCGATCTTTGGACTGCTTAGAAGTGGAGGCGAGCCCAGGTACTTCTTCAAATCTTCAAAGGCTTTCTGACAGTCGGGAGTCCACTAAAAGTTTTTTGTCAAATGAAGTGCCTTAAAGAAAGGTTGGTACTTCTCGACAGATTGGGCAACAAAGTCGTTGAGGGCTGCTATTCGTCTCGTGAGGTGTTGAACTTCCTTGATAGATCTAGGTGGCATCATTTTCTGAAGGGCTTGGATCTTCTAGGGGTTCGCCTCAATGCCTCTCTGGGAGACCATGAAGCCCAAGAATTTTTTTAAGTTTACCCCAAAAGCACACTTGGTTGGGTTTAGCTTCATTTGATATCTCCTAAGGGTGGCGAAACTTTCTGTCAGGTCAGATATATGTTGAGCCTCTTCTCTGCTTTTTATCAACATATCGTCGGCATAAACTTCCATATTTTGACCTATATGGTCTTTAAATTCTTTATTGACTAGCCTATGGTAAGTTGCCCCGGTGTTCTTTAGTCCGAATGGTATGACCCGGTAGCAATAGTGGCCTCTATCGATGATAAAGGTTGTATTTTCTTTATCTTCGAGGGCCATCCAAATTTGATTATAGCTCGAGTAGGCATCCATAAATGTTAGCAACTAAAGGCCGGATGTAGCATCCACCAGTTGATCGATCCTTGGCAAGGGGAAGCTGTTCTTCAGGCAAGCCTTGTTGAGGTATATGAAGTTGATATAGATTCATCACTTGCCGCTTGCCTTTTTCACCATGACCACATTCACCAGCCAGCTAGGGTAATTTACCTTTCGGATGAAGTTTGCTTTGAGGAGTTTATCGAGCTCTTCTTCAATTGCTTTCTAGGGTTTAGAGGCAAAACTTCTCTATTTTTGTTTAATTAGTTTGAACATCTCATCCACATTGAGACGGTGGACAAGGACATCCAGACTAATCCCTGAAATGTCTGAGGCAGATTAGGTAAAACAAATTGGCATTTTTTTGCACAGAAAGTCAACCAAGTCTTGCCGAAGCTTCCTTTCCAATTATGACCCAATCCAAATGGTTTGGTCAGGCTAGCCCTTCTCAAGTGGGACTTCTTCAAGTTCCCTCTTTGCTCAGTAAGGTCTTCCCGAGCATCGAGCCCATCTACTTTCGGCCTTCGAGATTGAAGGTTGGCAATGAAATAATACCGCGCAGCAGCTTGACTTTCTTGAACAGTCCCAACACCCCATTCTATGGGAAACTTCATAGTGAGGTGTGGGACGAAGATCACTGCCTCAAGGGACATCTGCCATGGTCTTCCAAGGATAGAGTTATACAGTGACCGAAGCTTGGTTACAAGAAAGTCCGCATGGACAGTCGCCGTACAAGGCCATTCACCTACTCGAACTGTAAGAGTAATCACTCCTTCGAGCATGACAGTATCATCAATGAATCCCATCAGGATGGAGTTTACCATTCGGAGGTCTTCCATTCTTAGTCTCATTTTGTAAAGGCATCAAAATAAAGAACATTAATAGAGCTTCCACTATCGACAAGAACTCAATGTACATCATAATTGTTCATATTCAGGGATATAACAAGTGCATGTCATAGGGATATTGTATCCCCTAGAGATCTTTCTCTGAGAATCCGAGTCCCTCGCTTCTAATTCTCTTGAATGGATTCTCTTTCTTGTTTGGTCGACTCTTGAATGGGCTGACCATGGCAATCATGTGTACGTTGCTTGTTGCCAGTGGATTTGGTAGGGATTGTTGTCGAGGATCGGATGGATGCTCTACTCCGGCTTCTACCTCTAGGGGTTCTCTATAGCGCTCAAGCCTTCCTCGGCAGATGAGCTACTCAATCTCTTGCCTAAGCTACCAACATTCTTCGATATCATGCTCGTGATCGCGATGATACCAACAGTATTTAGTCTATCTCTCTGGGTTAGGTTTCCTCAGAGATGCTTTGGTCAAGGAAGCCGATGCCTTATCTCTATCAGGATTTAGGCCCGTGATGTGGTAAGTGGAGTAAATTGGTTGAACCTTCGCATTGGGCTTCTAGAGCGCTACCTGGGTGGCATAGCCCTTTGGCAGCGTAGGCTCGCTGGATGAGTCGGTCGGCTTCTATCTGGGTTACTCTTCTCCTTCTTTTGTTGCTCAGCTCATGCCGACCTTCTAGACTCTTCCACCTTAGCGTATTTGTTCGCCAGGGCTATCATGTCAAAGAGACTCCATAGTTAATTTACCTTCATTACCAGGTAGAAGTCTTCCACCTTCGATACTCTGCCTGCTACAACGGATATGGCCACCTCATGATTAAGGTGGTTGACCTCTAACATGGCCATATTAAAATGACCTAAGAAGTTCTTTAGGGACTCCCCCTCCTGTTGCTTTAGTTTGGAGAGGGAATCTGACCTCTATCAATAATGGTAGCTGCTGACAAACTGGCTAATGAAGGAGCGACCGAGTTCATAAAAAGAGTTGATAGAATTAAACTTTAATGTACCAAACCATATTTTGGTAGGTCCCCTAAGAGTTGAGGGAAAGGCCTGGCATAATATTGCATCTAAGGCTCCATGAAATAACTTTTTTGATTTGAAGCTGCTCAAATGGTCGTTCGGATTAGTTGTCCTGTTATATGGCTCGATCGTGGGGAGCTTTATGTGCAACGAGATAACTTCATTCATGATTTTCTTAGCAAAGGGTGGACCTTGTTCCACCCAAGATTCCAGTTGAGACGTGTGCTTGACAGCGTCCAATTCTGGGTGCATCTCCTAGATCTTCCATTCAAAAACTTTGACCTATGTTGGTGTAGAAGCCAGGAGATGGGATTGATGCCTTGGCATCAAACCATGATGAGAGGAGGCTGAAGACAAGGAGTGGGCATGTTGAGGCCCATGTCTCTAGCTTTTGATGGGACTAGCTCCATTTTCCCCACTTCATGGCCGGGTTGTCGTGGGGGACTCATGGCCTCAAACTGATTAGTTGAAGGAGCTATTGGTTGAATCGGCATGACTGATCCAATAGGATGTTGTTGAGTGCCCGCAGGAGGTTAAGGATTAGGTGCAGTCGGGGGATAGACTTCTTGGAGTCCTTGCACCAACTACATCAAAGCTTGAACTTATTGGACCAATATGCTGAATTGATCCTGTGTAACGGGTGCCGTGGGTGGTGACGGAGTAGCAGATTGAGATGGTTGTGAGGATGGCGTGTTCTGCAAGGGACTAGGCCTTTCAAAAGTGGCCTAGTCAGGGGGATCCATGACTGCTCTTCTATGGGTTGCCATTCAAGATTGTGTCCTTCTCTTTTGAACTTTTTTCTCCTTGAATTTCAAGTTTTTGGAGACTTGAGCCCTTCCTCTAGCACTAATCTGTTGCTGCAGATTTTTATTCTCCAATTTGGGGTGAGATGGCGGTGCATATATGGATTCGGGTGACATTTTCTCGTCTTTATGGACCTACAAAACAGCATCCTCATGCAGGGATTGAGGTGGGTGGTTCCTGCGAAGAACCCTTCGATGCCCAAGTCAATGGAAATCCTTGGTCACAAATAATGTAAAGAAGGTTTGAAGAGGAGAGTTAGAGAGGAGTTCTCACAAAGAGATTGTCCTGTGATGAGGGCTCCAAGGACTTGGTGTTTAAAGGTAGCAGAGATGGTATGCTGTTATCTGATTTTTTGGATGCAGTTGCTGAATTTGAAGGAAGATAAGGCCGATTTTGATGCATACCTTATCAGGGGGATTTCAGATCCTGCTAATCATAAAGGAGGTTATATCTGGCTCCTATTTCTATGTATGGAGGCTCATTCCAAGATTTCCGTGATCATGGTGAGCTAGTGTCTGAGATGTTTGGTGCGGGCCAAAAGTCGGCATAAGGAATAGTCGGTCAGGCGATTCTTGACCATTGAGGTTTGGCAACCCTGGTTTGTGAGCAAGACTTGGCAAAGGAAGAAGAGTTGGTCGACCGAGGCTTGGTCTGGCGAGACTTGGGTGGAGATACCGATGCAACAATTCAACAGGGCATCATTGGCTCGTTAGGGTCGACAAGCCATAACCCAAGGGTGGGTGGTCCCAATCCGCCTATCCATGTCAACCGATTTACGCAAAGACTTTTTTACCCTACATCACTAACCATGGTTACTATGAAAAACATTATAACTGATTTGAACAAGGGTGAGACACTAAATGGTAATAATTACATTTGGCATTGGAAAGTTTAGTATATATCCTAGAAGAGCAACAGGTACTAGAACCTTTACACCAAACCATGACTGATCCTGGAGAAAGGAATACTACTCAAAAGAGAAGGGATCAAGAACTATATTGTGTTTAGAAGAACAATGGCATGGCTCATGCTACACCAATCAGCAGCATGCAAGATAAACTCATATATGAGTTTAAGTAGTACCTCATTGCTAAAGATATACGGTTCATCTTGAAAGAGAAGTTTGAGAGCACTTTATTATAAAACTGAGGTAATTAACCATCAAGTTTGATACCTAACTATAAAGCAACATTTGATAGAGATGTCAAATATAATAAGAAAGCTAAATTCGATTAGTCACATGCTTGTTGATGATCATAGATCATGTAACTAGAGATCGAGGAGCTAAATTTGATTAGCCACATGCTTATTGATGAGTATAGATCACGTAACTAGAGACCACAGAGCTCTTATAGAATACCATTGAATTGAAGCTAGTAAGGAGTGGATATGCATAGGGAATAACTCAAGAGTTGAAGTCAAATGGATTGACACGTACAAATTAGATTTGCATGGAGTCAAACTTTATACCTACATGATGTCCTATGTACACTTGAGATTCGATGGAACATGACCTCTATCATAATTCTAGGTCTAGGATATTATTTAAACTTTCATGATTTTGGTGGTGATGTTTATTCTGGTACAATTATTATAGTTTTAATTTTTTTTGGATGGTTTGATAGTACTGAATTTTAAGTATAATATGTATAATTATTATGTTGATGGTTGTTTTTCTTTAATTGCATCGATTAGTGATGTAATACCTTCATATGTAAATAGTCTCACATCGGATGGAAAAAGAATAGTTCGAAGAGTTATAACACACATTTATCTGCTATCAATTAACTTGCACTTTAGTGTTTAAGGTCACATGAACCTAGCTTACAAATAGGTTAATTGGACCAAGATTGGACCATAAGGTGGGCTCAGGGTATTACAAAAATGGTATAAAAAATGATTTGAATGTGCGAAAGTTGATAGCTACAAGGAAAGAGCTACCCATGGGATGATGGTATAGAGAGTTCCATCACAGCATGGAGCGACTCTTGAGCACCAACGACCCACTCGATATAGATTTTAGACTAACTTATAGCATGCAATGAGCATGTCATCGGATAAGAAGGAGATTATAATACCCATATACATGAATAGTCCGGCATCAAATGGAAAAAGAATAGTTTAATGAGTTATAGCTCAAGTTCACATACTACCAACTATCTTGCACATGAGTTTTTAAGGCCATGTTGACCCGACCTACTAATAGGTTAGTTGGGCCAGCAGGTGCTTAGGGTGTTACAAGTGATGCGAACATTGATGCATATATTTGCATGCTAGCTAAGGCTACATTGGGAAAGAACAAATGCATAGATTGGCTCAAGAAAGCTTAATGGGCCCACTCTCAAAAATTAAACTACTCACTTGTAGACATTGTCTAGTTGGAAACATAACTAGAAAACTATTCAATAATGCAATCAAAGCTGAGTTTCCATTATAGTTAATCCATTCAAATACTTATGGACCAATGAATGAGGGGATGAAGCATGAAAGCTAATGTTTCATATAGTGCATGCCCTAGATCCAATTAGATTGAATGCTGTGTGTGTATACGATCTATGAATACAAATCAAATAAAATGATTTCTTTATTTATCCAGATGTTCTTTATTATATATATTTGATATATTTATCTGTGAGATAGTCCAAAAGAATGTAAACCATGCATATGGAATCTGTAATAGAGATTACAAATTGTGAGATCCAAATTGTACGTTATGGTTCGATTCTTTAAACTTTTCTAGTCGATGTGTAGATAGGACTGGACACCGTCGAACACTGTGAGACTAGCACATATTGCATATCTTCACCCTTGTGGTGAGCAGCTGATCTCGCAAGCTAAAGTATGAAGATACTTAGATAGATGTGTGAATGCTCGTTATTGTAACGATACATTGGTTGATCCACACCGAGATCCCATATGGATATTCTATATAGTGTCCATGGTTGATCTCTGATGATGGTTGTGCGAGTGATCCTTTGACTTAAGATATTTACTGCACCTCATGTGTAGAATACCATACATTGATATCATACAAACGTTACTCTAAACATGAGTGGCAAATATGGTGATGATTGGGTATGACATAAAATACGTGGAGGTGATGATTATCAAGATAGAATTCGTCTCCCTTAATATAGAGAGGGTTATATCCCACGGCTACTTGATGGATTGATTAGACTTAAAATCCTTACAAGGTTGAGTTGAAATCCAAAATGGTTTCGAAGTTCTAATTCATATGAGTTAGTCTTTCCTAAGATCAAGTAAACAAGATCAGTTACAGGGTTGACACTTTCTATGCCACTGACTGATTTGGGATATGTGACGACTAGATTGAATCGTATGGTAACCAATCATGGACAGGTGATGTCGATAACCACATCGGCATAACTCTACGATACTTGGGTAATCATGATGCTTTTCTAGAGTCCACTCATGATTTATAATTATGAATAGGTTAATCAAGTCAAAGGGTTGACTAGGTCAACATCTGGGTCAATTGATCATAATTGTTGCCAACGTGTCGGGGGCCCAATGGGTCACACACATTAAGGAGTTTTTGGATGAGTTAAAATAAAAATTAAGTTAAACTTAATTCAGATTAGATGATCACTTTTTTAAGTCAATTATGATTGGGTTTGACCCAATCTTAATAGGAATTGAATTGATATGAATTGATGAATAAAGATTCATCATAAAGAAAGGATTTTTTCACTTTGCATATGATGTACATATGATACACGTCTGAAATGCATGATGGATGGCCATGATTGGACACCCAATTGGATGTGGTCCATGTGATGGATGGCTCAAATTAATTTGGATGTGATCTAATTAAAAAACTATGATTAAATTGGGTCCATATGATGCATCCAATGCTGAAACCGCACAGTACCCAAATTAGTAGCCTGGATTGAGCCTATGGCACATGAATTCATGCCCATCTGATGGGCATGATCCATCACCACATGATGGAGGAGGATATGCCTAAGAGTTGAACGTGATATTATGTGGATATGAGATCATATGGTTAGAATTAGGTTGGCTTATCCAAATAAGACAATGTATAATAATATCCTAACAATCTTTGTTATATGAACAAATTTTAATTCAGATTTGATCTGAATTTCAATTATGACATGTGAAATTCAAATTGGATTAAATTTAAATTAAAAAATATGGAGATCTAATTTGTTTTATCAAAAATTAATTTAGTTGCATAGTTTCTAAAAACTATCATGTGCTGAATTTTGATTGGCTAAAATTTAACCTCCTAACAACTTTGCAACTAAGTTTGATTTTAAAAAATTAATTTTATCTAATATTTGGCCACTTAAACATGGATTATTTAAGCCTCATACCATATCAGATGGCTGAAGAAAAATTTTGAATAAAAAGATTCCTTAAAATTTGGCTATTCAACAAACACCGCTTAAGATAAATTCAGCTTCACGCCAAGAAGTCCCATATGTCTCCTCCTCTTTTTTCTATGCCCAAGAACTCATATTTTTCCTTCCTAAGAGTTCTTGATCTGATCTTGAACTCTTGTTCTATTTTTTTCTTGATTTGAAAAAGCAAGAAGGCAAGAAAGCGACGCTAGCACCTCTCTGCCAAAAAGGTTGTCAACCAATCCTAGGAGGACTACATCCAAGGATATGTGGATCACCGTTGGAGGCCGCACACTTGGGCGGCTAGTGGTAGCAAGGATTCTGGCTTCATTAGTAAACTCCTTCGATAAAGAATACAGGTACTTATGAGTTTCAAATTTATTTTATATCAGTTTGATTATCTTCTTTGTCGGGGTCTTCAGGGTTGCATCTAGTATGCAAAATCATTAATTCCACTACATAAAACTTGGATTTGATCCATATTTTTTACCCTGAAAATCCAACAATATTTATAGATGATTTCATGAATTTTGGTCATATTTTTCTAGTCTGTTATAAGTTGGAAGCATTAGATTGCTTTAGATAGTATACAAATGAAGTGAAGAATTAGGTAGAAAGAAGAATTAAAACTTGGAGAATAGTAAAAGGGCGTGAATATCTATCTGAGTAGTTTAAGCTGTATAATAAAAAAAAAATATTAGATAGTTAACTATTCCAAAGTCTACAATAAAATCGAATTGCAAAAAGGAGGGATAGAACATTGTTGAAAATGGCTAAGTCTGAACTTGTACCAGTTAATTTACTAGCATCCTTTTGAAGGGATATTTTATTGTCTAGGATCTACATACTTAACCATGTGATCTCCAAGTTAGTTTCTTCCAATTCTTATGAGTTATGGACAGATAGAAAATCTAACCTAATCTATTTGCAACCTTAGGAGTTTGTTGCCTATATTTATAACCTTTTCATAAATATGAAAAGTTGGGTTTAAGAGTTAAAAATTGTAACTTTATTAGGTTTTTCAAAAACTCTAAGAGGTATATGTTTATACCTAAATAGATAAATGGAAGTATAATTAAAATCAAATCATAAGATACTACATTCTTAGAGAATGATTTTTTTTAGCAAGGGGTGAGAAGATAGAGGAGTCCCTCTATACGAATTAATAAAATTGGATGATAATGGTGTATCAAGACAATCAATTGAGTTGCCCGAGGAGTAACCTTGACATACTAAATCCAATGGGAGTGACATATCATCAAGTAAATTAGTTTCACCTTAATTCTAAATATGTAAGAGTAATCATATAGGTGTTCCTTGTCATTGTTTTGAGATTAAGAGTGAAATTTTTATAGTTAATCCATAAGATAATGAAGAAACTAAAATAGTTGTTGAGCTTCTCTCATGCCTTAATAAGGAAGAACGAAGGAAAATGATGAACTTGGAAATGGACTCTATGAAGGTGAACTATGTTTGAGTTTTGGTTGATCTTTCACCTAAGCGAAAGGTGATTGGAAACAAATAAGTTCTTAAAGTCAAGCGCAAATAGATTGATCCATTAGAAGGAATAAGGCTCAACTGGTGGTGAAAGGTTGTACCTAATAGGAATGCATAGATTATAAAGAAACCTTTTCATTTGTTACATGATTTACTTTTATTCACCTTAAATAAGCTATTGCAGCACATTTAGACTTAAAATTATATTATATAGATGTTAAGATGACATTTTTTAATGGATAAAGGGTAGAAGCATAAAGTTTGTAAGCTTTAAAGGTCTATACATTGCTTAAAGTAATCATCTTGATAGCAGTATATGGGGTTCCATCAAGCTGCATTTTTTTATAATTTTACATTTGATGAGGATCACATGTGTATATCCAATAATTCATAAATAAATTTGTGATTCTCACTTTATGCGAATAACATGTTGTTGGCTAAGAATGATAAGGAGTTTGTACTCGCTATAAAGAGATAGTTATCATCCAATTTTAAGATGAGGGACATATGCAAAGCAAATTATATGCTTGGGGTTAAAATTTATAGGGATCATTTGAGAAAGCTACTTGCCTTATTATAAGAGTCTTGCATAAGCCTATAAATACTCTTGTATTTAAAGGCAAAAGTCTTAGCCTCAAAATATGTCCAAAAACTTAAGAAAAAGGAAAAAAAAAAAGGAGATGTCAAAGGTATCATATTCTAAGTTGGTTGGGAGCTTGATGTATTCAATGCTATGCACATGACCTAATATATACTATGTCATTTATTAGATAGTTGGTATCAATCAAATCTAAGATGAAAACACTGGAAGGCTATCAAAAAATAGTAAGATACCTAAAAGGCACTATGAATTATTTGCCTTGTTATCAGGGATTCGATTGGCACTTAGTTGGCTATACAAATAGTGACTAGGGAGAAGACTTAGATGAGTATATATCGACTTCAAGTTATGCATTCTTGCTTAATAATCATATCATTTAATAGAATAGCAACAAGCAAACCTATACAACATTGTTTATAATAGAGATAGAATTTGTAGCTTGGTCAGCTATGATGCAAGAAAGTATCTGATTAAGGAGCTTCTTATAATAGATCCCAAATATAACTATAGGACAAAACATATTTATACCTAGTGTAATTTTGTGAGATATATAGTAAGAAAGAAAGTAACCTTACAATGCATCTTTATGCATAAGATGATTGCTGACCTCCTTACTAAACTCATCTATAGGGAAATGTATTAAGCATATATAAGATCTCTAGAATTGCATAGATTATGATGAAATGATATTGGAAAGTATACTTACCTTATAAATTGTATTTGTTTTGATGCCCATTAATGAATATTATAGGAAATCTCGGATGAACAATCTTAGAAGGATTTTTAGGAAAGTTTAGTGAAGAAAATTAGGATCAATAATCTAAAAAAATTAGAGTCAATAATCTTTCCAAGTTTAGTAAAGGAAATCAGGGTCAATAATCTGTATCTAAAGTTAAAGGAATTAGCTATAATTTTTTTTTTCTTATTTAGTGTAATAGAAAGTTGTATATATAAAGTAGAAATAATAAAATTTTTTATATAGAAATAATAAAATTCTCAAGCCCTTTTTTTATGGTATCAGAGTCCTAGGGTTTCATACCTCTGGGATTTTTTTTCGACCTTCATTGCCAAGTTTTGCCTGCTCTTTCTTAGCCTTCATCACCGACTTATTGGTGGCCTTTATCACCGATTCAACCTCCCTCTACTCTAGCCTTAATCGCTAGTTTCTTCCTCATTCTCTTTAGCTTTCATCACTAATTTTTCATCTTTATTTTGTCTTTATTCTCAACTATTGTTTGGTCCTTTTGAACCATGACAGATGCTACATCTTCAACACCATCATCTCAATTATCTTCAACTATGGAGAAAATTAAGAAGCTTAAAGGCCTGTTATAAACTATTGAAAAATCAGCAACAAATAGCAATCCTCAGCCGATGAATCTGGGTATGTGTTCATTGACGCTTTCAGGGCTCTAATCTCTCTTGGATTAAATGCTTAAGTAATGAGTTAAGGAATGCCTAAATACTTAACTCCAGTGCTATAAATCATATGACCCGTATTTCAAATAAATTTAAAACCTATAACCCTTATCTTAGCAATAAAAAGATTATCATTATTGATGGTTTTACAACCTCAGTAGCAAGAGTAGGAGATGTCCAAATTATCCCAAAATTGGTTCTTAAAAATGTTCTTTATGCCCCTCAATTATCTACAAATTTGGTTTTCATACAAAAGCTTACCAAAGATCTAAATGGATATGTTATATTCAATGCTTCCTATTGTGAATTTCAAAACCAAGTTCCAGGAAGGAGGATTGGACTTGCTAAGAAGCATAATGAACTCTATTACTTAGATATATTAAGTCAACAAGAATTGAATAAATCTGCTTTGTCTAGCTCATCTTTCACTTTTAATAAAAATATCATTTGGTTATATTATAGGCATTTAGGTCATGTGTCTTTTTCAGCATTGAAACTAATGTTTTCCTCTTTGTTCAAGGGATTAAATATTCAGTCTTTTCATTGTGATGTTTGTGAGTATGCGAAACATACTCATGTACCATTTTTAATCAGTAATAAAAGATCTTCTTTTCTTTTCTTCTTAATCCATAGTGACATTTAGGAACCATCAACTATTCCAAACATCTCAGGATCTAAGTAGTTTGTGACGTTTATTGATGATTATACAAGAGTCTCTTAGATCTATTTACTCAAAAATAAATCTGATGTGAATCATATTTCTTTTATCTTTCATGCAATGATTCAGTATCAGTTTTGTACCAAGATTAAGAACTTTCACTCAGATAATGCTCATAATTACTTCAATCAGACCTTGACCCCTTATTTTTTAAAAAAGGAATCATACATGAATCATCCTATATCACTACTCCATAACAAAATGGAGTGGTAGAAAGAAAAAATTGATATCTTCTTGAGTGCACTAGAGCATTATTGTTTTAACAAAATGTACCAAAATTATATTGGAAATAAGTTATACTCACATCAGCTTATGTCATAAACAAAATTTCTTCTAGGGTCTTGGGTTCAAAGTCCATTAGAGGTATTATCTAAATTTTATCTTGACATATGATCCACCTTCAATCTTACTCCTTGGGTTTTTGGATGTACATCTTTTGTTCACATTCATAGTTATAAGCAAGGAAAGTTAGATCCTCAAGCTCTTAAGTGTGTCTTTGTGGGGTACTCCTTCACTTAGAAAGGTTATAAATGTTATTATCTACCCACTAGGAAACTCTCTGTCTTATCCGATCTTACATTAATTAAAAATAAGCCATATTTTTTACTCCTTAACTTCAAAGGGAGTTACCTATACTTGAAGATAAGGAGTCAAATTTTTACCACTAAGACAGTCACCCCATTCGAGCCATCAAAATCTAAATATCAAGAGTCAATTTCATAGTCTGAGGAGTTAGAAGAAAAAAGAAAAGGAGATGGTAAAATCTTTGACTCGTTTTAGTTTCATCAAGTGTATGCAAGAAAAAGAGATCCCATCATGACTACAAAGCAGGAACAACCATCTGAACCAAACTCTAAAAATTAGGCAATAATAAGTGAAGCAAAACTAGATTTTACAACAAAAACAGATTATCCTTCTTCTAATTCTGAACCATCTTGTCCTAAGCCTCCTAACCTTGATCAGGATCTACTTGTTGCTGATCTTGAACCACCTTATTTTGAGCCTCCTAACCTTTATCAGGATCTACCTATTACTATGAGAAAAGAAATCTAAGAATGCACCAAAAGACTTCTATACCCATTATCACACTTTGTATCTTTTTAGAGGTTTTTTCTAAACCATCAAAGTTTTCTTTCAACCTTAAACACAATTTTTATTCCTAACTCATTATCTGAAGTATTATCAAAGTAAGAATGGAGACTTGCTATGAAGACAGAAATGGATGCATTACAGAAGAATGGGACTTAAAAATTGATTGATTTACTTAAGGATAAGAGAGCAATGGACTGTAAGTGGGTGTTTACAGTAAAATTTAAGGCAAATGTATCCCTAGAAGGCTACAAGGTGAGGCTGATTGCAAAAGAATATACTCAGACATATGGAGTATACTATCAAAAAATGTTTACTCTAGTAGCAAAGATGAATATAATGAAAATTTTGTTCTTAGCTGTTAACTTTGATTGAAAATTACAGCAGTATGATGTGAAGAATGCCTTTCTTCATGGAGAATTAAAAGAGAAGATCTATATGAGCATTCCATCATGGTTTAGTATGATTAATGAAAATAAAGCTTGTCAATTAAAAAAGATGTTATATGGGTTGAAATAATCTTCACATGCTTGGTTTGGATGGTTTGCCAAGGTTATTTTAGCTAGTGGTTTCAAACAAAGTCAAGAAGATCACATGCTTTTCATCAAGCATTCAATTTCAGAAGAAGTCACTATATTAATTATGTATGTGGATAACAATATAGTGACAGAAAATGATGAAGTGGAGAAGGAAGCCTTAAAGCAGTGTCTAGCCAAGGAGTTTGAGATAAAAGATTTGAAAGATTGAAGTATTTTCTGAGAATTGAAGTGGCTCGATCAAGACAGAAAATTTTAATTTCTCAACAAAAGTATGTTACAAACATGCTCAAAGAAACAAGTATAATGACTAACAAATCAGTTGGAATTCCTATTGAATAGAATCATAAATTAAGCAAAGCCCTTGGAGATAAGGCGGTGGATAGAGAAATGTATCAAAGGCTTATAAAAAAACTCATCTATCTTGCGCATACTATGCCAGACATAGCCTATTCGGTCACTGTTATCAGTCAGTTTATGCATGATCCTAGAGAAGTTTACCTATAGATAGTCTATCGAGTTCTTCATTAAAGGCAAATCTAGGAAAGAAAATTCTATTAAGAAAGGATCTACAATTGATCTGACAGTTTACACAGATGCAAACTTCGTAGGATCTTCAGTCGATAGGCAATCAATGTCAAGCTATTGTACATTTCTTAAAAAAACTTAGTATCTTGAAGAATCAAGAAATAGAATATAGTAGCAAGGTCAAGTACAAAGCCGAGTTCAGAGCTATGGCAACAGGAGTATGTGAATTACTGTGGGTCAAAATTATTTTAGAGGACATAAAGATTCAATAGAGCAGACCCATGAGACTATACTATGATAACAAATCGACTATAAGTATAGCTCACAACGCAGTGCAATATGATCGAACAAAACACATAAAGATAGACAAATACATCATTAAAGAGAAGTTAGATAGTGGATTGATTTGTATTCCATATGTACCTACAGGACTTCAACTGGCAGATGATGACAAAAAAGATATGTAACAACATGTTTCATGAGAATATTAGCAAGCTGGGAATGAAAGACCTATATTTAACAGCTTGAGGGAGAGTGTAGAAAATCTCGGATGAGCAATCTTAGGAGAATTTTTAGAAAAATTTAGTGGAGAAAATCAAGATCAATAATCTTTTCAAGTTTAATAGAAAAAATCAGGGTCAATAATCTATCCCTAAAGTTAAGAAAATTAGCTATAATTTTTGTCCTTATTTAGTGTAATAGAAAGTTTATATATAGAGTAGAATGAATTTAAATTTTTCATACAAAAATAATAAAATTCTTAAGCCTTTTTTCTTCAAATATTTATTTCATTAAATAAGTGCCTCCTATTAATGTCAATAAAGTATTGTAGAAAAAATTAGCATGCAAACACATACATTGATTGGAACCCAATAAGATAAATGTATTTCATACAGATTGATGATTAGCTCTATCACATGATAAAGATCAGGAACTAATGATAAATTAATTTAAAGGCCAAACATGGATGTGCTACTGTCCATATGAACTTTATAAAGTCAAATGCAAGATCTTGGTTAGCACAAAAGGATAGCAAGCACCTGAAGGACTTGATTTAGGTGTTGGAGAGTAACTGAATTGAGATCTGTATGAGATACAATCAAAGTAGGACATATACTTCATGAGGAAGAGATTACACCATAGCACATGATTTATATAACACATGTGCTAGAATGCTTAATAAAAGGGAATCGAGTGAATGCATCCCTTCTATATTGTGTGAGCCCTTCAGGCAAAAAATAATCGCATATAGTGCCCTAAGTGACCTTAACTATATCATAAAGAGATAAATTATTAGTTGCTACTTTAGAATATTACCAACAAGTCATGATTGATTCAATCTTATAAGACATATCTAGAAAAGTGTTTAGTCTATTTCTAAGTGGTACAAGGGTAAAGGGAAAATCATTCATTTACATAGAAAGCATGCATTCCTTGGTTGACCAGTTATGTTGCCTTAATAGTAATCTTGACATAATTATCGATGGGATAAATATACTTTATCGCCTAAGATAAGGCCCGATTTTACTTAATCCACCTGAGGTCAGTTTCTATTCATGGTTGTTAGTTGCCATTACCCAACTTGTTCATAATGATTCAAAAAAAGAGATGAAAACAAAAGGACCAACAAAAGGTGGACAAGACAATCCGGGATCAGTTTTTATCAAATTTTCTTCAAAAAATGGCACATTCTTGCATCCTTAACAACTTCTATTATAATTTGCCAAAATAAGATATCAGGTAGAGATCTATTGACTAATAACTGTTGGGTGTGCAGATGATGGCTACCTAATTGATAAGACCAAGGCTAGAGTTATACTTTATGTCCTTAAGACAATTTCGTCCCACAATGGTGCTTACGGTCAGTATGACGATTGTCTCCAGGATACAATAGTCTCCTTTTGATGAAAGGAGCACTACAATTTACCAAAAAATTTGAACAAGAATGCTACTCTCTTTTAATGCACTATTGCTATACTACCCTAAGGAAATTATGCGAATGCCTAAGAGAGGAGAAGGCTAGAATTGATTCTGATTGAACTCAATTCGGAATGGATTGGATTGAATGAAAATGAGAGGGTCTAGGGTCCTATTTATAGGTTTTTAGGTACCCTTTGGAAGCAACCCTATGAATTTAATTTAAATTAAATTATTTGATCAGATTTGATCAAAAATGTGAGGGCTAAGGGCTTATCACCCTTGATATGCCCTTTAGACATCGTGATCTTCAGATCAAGCGATCGGATAAGCCTTTTCATGATCTGAAAGGTAGTTTCTCGATCAGATAAGCAATTCCACGATCGGATAAGTTATAGCGCGGCTATGATATGTCTTTTCTTCGATCAGATAAGTACAAAGTGCGCCTACAAAGCGTCCATTGCACCCTTCACATACGTTCGTGCATGGGAATGATGCTACGCATTACCCTCAAGCTCTCCACTTATGGTGAGCCTAAGGAACTTAAGCTTCAAGGAAGTGGTTTTCATATAAGTGAACCTTCCTTTCTTGATTTTTTCGATATGGGACTAAATGTTCCACAATTTCTCATTCACACACATAAGGAGGTAATGGGCTTTCAAGGCCCATTAGGGTATTCAAGGCCTATTTTGGCCCATTACCCAACAATAACTTTATTTTTTATATGGATCCAAGGATACTAAAGTGTTGGAGGAAATGCTATGTTCCCAGCCCATCAATTGGCACATATTTGAAGCAAAACATAGCAATCTCATCTAATCTCCCTTGATTTGAAATAAGAACCTCAATCCTCTTAATTCAAATCCAAAGGCCTTATCGACCGGTGAAGAACCCTAAAAATTTGATGGAAATAGAACCCCTTAGATTGAAGAATAGCTTTTTGAAGTGCACATCCAATGTTACTTAATCCAAAAAAAAAAAACACTAAACAATACATGAATCTATTAATTTTTAAGAAAATCTAGCTAAAATCAATTCCTTGATCATCTTTTCCATCTTCTTTTGGTGCGTTAAGTAGGTATTGAGTATAATAAGCCATCTAAACTCTTAAGTAGGTAATGACAGCCAACAACTATGAATGGAAACTGACCTCAAATGAGTTAAGTGGACAAAGTGAAATTAAGCCCTACCTCATGAGTATAAAGTAATTTACCTCATTATAAATATATGATGGTAAAGCCAAGTATAACTCCATTAAGTGAGAATGGGTTTGATGTAACAAAAAAGATCTAGGGCATAGTGAGAGTTTTTAAAAAGGATAGAATCCACTAAATTAACCCTAATAGGTGCACAACAAAAGGCTCTTGAACTTTATATGAAGTGCTTACAGGGTTATATGGTCCATTTATCGATATGAATATCTCCTAAGAATAAATATAGGATGGGCATAGCTTGACTGGGTAAATTTACACCCGTCATGTGTAAGTGGGAGATGGTGAATCTTAATTAGGCACCCATATTAGGATAACCCAATCTAGACCCAAAGGAGTTATAGAGTTGATTTGAAGAACCATATATTGGAAACCACCATACGAGCTACCTTCTCCCTTCTAGTCTAAGAAGGCAAACGTAATCTAAACAAGAATGGGATCAAAGAATTCTTCTTCCTCTATCATTTTCATTCGGACTTGGCTGAGTAGAGTTGAGGTTCTTGTACTATGGGTAGGGAAATTTTTCTATCTGTGATCATCTCCTGACTAGTGGCATCTTAAGATCTTCAAGCTAGTGATCCACCCCACATAGTAAGTTTTTTCTTCCTTCCATTATGCATTCTCGTCAAAACATGAGTCATGTTTCTTTTTGCTATCTAGGAACCATTGCAGAATAAGACACATTTGAATAATGTCACTTTCCTAACAAAGTTTTGGAGGAAAAGTTCAGCAAAGTTTGGGAGGAAAACTAACTGAAGGATAATAAGCAGATCTGAAACATTGAAACCTGAAATTGTTAGAAAATACTAAAGACAATCACAAGCATGTGATATTATTTTGCAGTAAATTCTATTATGCTTTGGGCTTTTTGTGGGTGGTGCTGTAAGTAATCTTAACTTCAAGGCTCTGCATAAGGGCATAAAGGCCACAAGATGTATGGTGGGATTCAGAGGGTTATGATTAAAGCTTTGATTTTTCATAAAAAAGCATGATAGCTGAAGCTTTATGTTGTACCTTGCACCTTGTTGTCAAACTCCAAGGATTCGAGTGTTGCCATATATGAGCAAGGAAAGATACAAGAACAAGTGTTAGATTTATTGTTTCTGAATGTAGTCATTCACTTTCCCAAAGAAGAGCATTATGATATGAGCAGTAACTAGTAAGGTTATCTAAGTAAGAGCATTATAAATGAGATAGCACAAAATTACCCATTGCCTTTGATGGCGTAGAAACATATATCATGATCCAATCTTTTCCCACCAAAGCCAAAGGGATGGCCGTGGAGTCCAACTATAACTCATGAAGGCTCCATTGATGGCGCATTTGGGATGATGATTGGATGGAATTAGATTGCCAATACAATCCAATTCCATGTTTGGGTAAATAAAAATGAGTTGATAAGCTAAAAATTCTATCATTTGATTGGCATTTCATACTAAAAAGTATGGATCATTCCATACTCTTTGGATTTTCCAATACCAAGATGTTGGATTGAAATTGTCATGCCAATCTAATCCCACACCCCATATGGCCTTCCAAACATGTCATGAGATGCTAAGCATGAGTTTAATAAATCAAATCTGATTCTCTAGGAATTTTCCATATTCCTTGTCATGAAGTTCTAAGCACAACAGGATCTCCACGAACCGATGAGGTTGGCGAGTTCAGAGACCAATTTAATTTGGTCATAGTTTTGGCTCATAAATTAAGGAACGAGCCTCCAGAAAACCTTATATTTCACAGAAGGATCTTGAGGGCAGATTATGTGGATAATAAGGATCACACGATTTGATACGAACAACTGTATTATTTTTTTATGCACAAATTATAATCAGGTATTCAAATTGGAGATACAATTTCACATAATTTTTTTTGAAAGATTTCACACAATAGCAAGTAGGCCAATATAAGCCACTATGCAAAATCGGCAGCTTCAATTTGAAGGCCCAGGCTTAGCAGCAAAAGAATTGAATTCATTTTTGAGGATATATATAGCAGCAAATTTTCTTTTTCTAAAGATGTGTAGAAGTTGCTTATCCTACAAACACTTTCGTTTTCTATAGTGACTTTGAGTTATTGCTCCTATTTAGATGATCGATCTTTGATATTCATTTTCTGACAATTTCTTTTTTTATTCTTTTATTTTAAATTATGATTAAATCTTGCATGATCTAATTGGACAATGTGTTATTATAAAGGCTTTTCTGGAATAGCTTGGTGGTCAATAACTGATGGATGGATTTTTAAAAAATTAAGGGTTTTTTTTTTTTTTTCCGTAGATCATTTGGAAAGACGCTCTCCGCGAAGTTTTAAACTAGTGAAGCCATAAGCCTAACAGCTAGCTGGAAAGAATGAATTAACTGAATATTTATTTTATTTGAATGATATTATGCAGTATGCTGTGTTGTCGGTAACTCCATGCAAATATTAACAATATTAGGATAGGAAAAACTTACTACGACATCAAAAATAATTTTATTAATAAAATGATGTTGCGAATGCGTAATGCTCAAAAATAACACTTATACACTAGAATCGAAACAATTGCAACCAATCATGACTGACGTATAAAGAAAGCTCACCTGAACTGCCATCCCCACGAGAAAAGCTGGAAAGAATCGAATACTCCTATGGTAGAAAACCTTCACTAATGTGACAATAGTAAGGACGACAGGCCAATCAGTGTTCACCAGCATTACGGTCAGACAATGTTCTTTTATGTTGAAAGGCCCTGGGTTCAGCGAGAACGACCACGACGTCCCTGGTACCCTCATTTGCTTTCTCGGTAGACCTTTGGCCATCAGCTTCCCGATTACATACACCAGAATGTTGACCAGCACTAGTGGTATGGAAACCACAGACTTGCGATAATTCATGAAAGTGTTGAGTATGGCGAAGGCAATGCAAATGGGGATCCCTATAACCCATGTCCGTAATGTCAAGACAGGCAGCGTGTTATCGTCGGTTGGCGGCACCGTCAGCCTAACCTCCTCAATGGGGGAATCATTAATCCCATCTGAAAATTACACATCAAGTTAATGGTTGCTCTATATACGTACAGGTTGAGATTGAAACCAAAAGACGTGGATGAGAAAAAACTCCGGCTTTTTACCTTCTTCTTTTTCTGCCATGAAGGTCGGGAAGGTGAGATGGAACGTGTTCGTTTGATTTCTTCTGGCATTCGGATGGATTTTTCTGAATTTTCAAGCGAAGCGTTTTATTAGAAATGCGAAGGCTGTTCATTAGTAATAAGAAATTGCTATCTATAGAATAGGGATTTAAGGAAAAAATTATTAATAGAATAATGATTTTGGTGAAGAACAGCCAAACTTTCCAATGAAAACATAATTTATTATAGAAAGATTTAGGAATACTTCCAAAAAGAGCGAACGAGATAATTGATATCAATACAAATCCTGATGAGAGTAATTGATATATTTTAAATACAGAGATTTATTATTTTTTTACAAGTAATGCCTTTACATATAATAATAATTTTTAATATTTAAAATAATTATAACTATTCATGCATGTATGGTGACTTGTACAATACAGTAACATATATAATGATCTCAATGCATATGTAAAGATATTGTAGTTACGGTGTTTCCTTCTTCCAAAACATTGTTGCTGCATAAAATTAAAGTATAAATTTTTTTTTATTTTTTTTATTTTTCTTAAGAGGCTATGTAAATGGGGTATTAAATATTCCTTAATGAATGCTTATGAGTATAAAATTCTGCTTGACATGCTCTTGAAGCATCAAAATGACAAATAGGCTAAACAAAAGTTTTCAAACTAGTTTTCTTTTTTTAAAAAATTCTATTGTATGGCTCGATTCTAATTTGCTCTATATAGCATGATTGGTTTGATTCTAAATCTCAAATCTTGAAATTAATCGTGCTATAATCGGTTTTAAAGTTTTGACTTAAAACTAATCAAATCCAAATCATGCCCATCGATGCTTTCCAACATTGAGGCAGAGGGTTTAAGGGGATAAATACTTGAAATTGATATTGGAGTGATTGGATTTCCAATTTAGTCATCATGATAAATTAATAGGATCGCATATCTTTTTTTAGATAGAAAGAGAATTTTTTTCAAGGTCTTTTTATTTCATCTAACAATTTTATATTGAGCAGTAGTGCTATTTTACTGATTGCTCAGCTAATCAATCCTATTAAGGGTGTAATCTGAGCCTGGCCGAGCTTGAGTTTAATTAAGGTTGGTTTAAAAGTAATTTCAAGCTAGAACTCCGGGTCCAATCTTAATTTGCTTGCAATTAAGCTTAGTTCAAACTTAATTTTAATGCAATCAAAGCATAAGCTTATTACTTGATGCTGACGTTACTTTAGTACAAATCAATTTGATACTAAATAAAACCTGGTTCAAGATTGATGGAAGAATTGATTCTTGATTGGAATATCTGGTCTATTGTCTCTTTCAGCCCAAAATCTGTTTCAGCCCAAAATTATAATAAATTGATATAAACATTAAAAAATTTACCATCAAAACCTTAATTCAGCGATGCATTATAAATGAAATATATAATATACCATATAAATATACACAAGACTTATGAAGCCAACTCTAATTGAGATGGGTTCATTAGCTTAGCTTCAAAATATTTTTGATCATGCTCTCCCCGTTCAAGCTTAGTTTGCTGTAAGGCCAAACCCGATTTGAGATTTTCTCAAGCCGAACCCAAGCTGAGTGAGCCATTACTTGAGAGCCCTAGCCCAAATTAGGCAACAGAGGATTGTTGTTGTATACAAGGAAAAGTGGTGCCATTATAGTTCCTGATTCCAACTTCCGCATAGAACCAGCGATTGAGAGGTTACTTGAGAGCCCTAGTCTAATGATTATTAGGCAATGGAGGACAATGTTTTGAAAACTGGACCGAACAACAAACCGGCTTGGCATTTGAGTGGGTCAATCAGTTCAAATGGATAAACTGATTTGCTTGAACCGAATGATGTCATAATTAATTTTTAATTTAATAATAAATAATAAAATATAAATATCAAACTATAGAAAAATATCTTTAAAACTTATATATCTATTCAAAAAAATTTATATAATATTAAAACTATAGAAAAATATTTTAAAATTATAGATGGGTTGTTTTTAAGTGCAAACCGAAGTAAAAAATTAAAAATCTAAAAAAACCAATCCTAATTTTATTTATCGAAACTAAAAGTCTAAAAACCAGGGTTAAACCGATTCTTCAGAACTCGATCGGTTCAATGGTTTTTTTGATTTTTATCGAGTTATATAAAAGTTAACTTTAATAAGAAAATCGGACCGGACTATGAATGGTTTTCGGTTGGACTGGTTCGATTGGCTGATCCGATCCAATTTTCAAAACCATGATGGAGGAGTGTTATAGTATGCAAGGAAATATGGTGCAATTAAAGTTCCTGATTCCAACTTTCGTACAGAACCAGTGGGCTAAGTAGGGATTGAACCTAATATATCACATACATCTTAAGTTGCCTATCATTTTTATTAAAAAATCTTAAGTATTAAATTTATTAATAAATATTATATATATATTTTTTATTAAACATAATTAAAAAAATTAGCTGTTGAATATTAGACATATGTTGCACAAAAAATGGGTCCAATCTGATTGAGTTTACTTTGAATGGATTTAGGATAGGATCAATTTAGTTTCACATTCAATATCCTAGAACTAATATTGAATGGACAATAAAACGCTTTTAAGGATGCCAATTAGTTGCCCCTGGTGCACAAAAGCCAAGTTTGGTGATCATTTTAGGGATGCTAAGAGGCAAGCATCCGCCAATCAGAAGGGACAGGGGGTGGAAGAAGTAAACGCTCCACTCCAATAGGTCACATGGGACCAATGTTTCCAACCCACAACCTCAGGCCCTCGAATGAAACTTCCCACGTGGTCTCTCCATACCTAAAGCGAAAAGCAGGGGCAGCGAACAACTTATAACATGGAGAGGAACAAAGGAGAAACAGGGCAGTGTGCGCCAAACATTGCAAATAAATTCCAAAGCCTGCAACTCGATCCCATCCTTGAAGCCCTTGTCATCTTAAGAACTTCATCGCATTCAGTTATCTTTGGATCTAAGAGGCCCGCAACATGATGCCATGCCACTTAGAAGGAGGTATGTTTTGCTCTTTCTCTACTCTGCCTCACGTGATTGATTTAATTTCCTTTTGTTGACCATAAGAGCGGAACCACTGGATACTGAGTCAGCATGGGCCCCGCTTGGACTAAATGATCGCTGAGGATAGCGGAACCACTGTCTTAGTGACACGCGGAACATCATGCGTGAAACCGGATGCCCGCCCGGATTACGGTCGCTTTCCTTCCTCATCCTGGCTGGATTCATGCTCGATCGGACGAAGTGGTTTCTCATCTTCTCTACACGATGCGGACGGAGGTGGTCTGCTTGATTTGGTGTACCTCCGGATTGGCCCGATGAAAGCCAAATCCGATAAGAGAATTGGACTTGGACCTTGAAAGGCTGACCAACGGCTTAGAGGATTCCACGTCAATGATGGTAGAAGATGGCTGCATGGGATCTTAGTAGTCCAAGTTGGACCACTTATGATTATACAAAACTCAAGTTGCTTGTCAGAGCGTGAATCTAGCAATGCTCCCGAAACACAATAACTTCCAGTCGGGGAGGAGAGTCCCAACTTGAGTGGCCACGCCAACACGTGGAGTATCAGTATGGGACTGGTGTGACCATGGAGACTGATCTTTGATTTTTCTCTATTAATTAAATTTGCTCGATGCAAGCATGTTTTGTCGTTTATGACGAAAGAGGGGAGGAAGGAACAGGGTGATATTCAAAGTGGATTAGTGTAGTTGAGCTTTGGTTAGGAAATTAAAATATTGATAAGGACCACAAAGTATAGGCATTATGACCTTAATTATGATTAGGAAATTGGATGGATATGTGGAAGGAGACAATTTAAGCTTTTGAAGTCAATGACTTAATTTGCTAGGCATGTCAATTGGCATATTTTGTTTGTATATATGACTGGTGTCTCTAGATAATTCAAATTGAAATGTAATCATGTTAGCACATGCCTAAATATTAAGACATAAGAAGAAGAAAAATTGCATGTCCATGAAATTTTTTTTAATGAAAGAATAAAAAGGGTGTTTAACCATTGAATTAAAAAAGAATTGCCTTCAAAAATTTCTGACTGTTGTGCTAGTTATCATTGTTACAAGTTCAACTATATTCTTAAAAGAAAAGGAGAACCACATGGGGTGACAAATTCAACATTCTTGAAATGCATAAACAAATTTTTATAAACGAGTGCTTCTTTAATTTACTTTCTAACTTTTGGCCTCATTTTCCCTCTGAATAAGATTGTGGTGGATAATAAATTCGTTATCTTATAAACTATAAAATTAAAGTTCTAAAATTCTAATCCATTGCTAATGCTTGTAAAAATAACAAAATAAAAGTTGCTCATTGAGGTGTCGTTACTATCATTTTCATTGTTCTATATCAAAGCTGAAAGTCAGCTCAATTGAGTCGGGCTATGCCTTAGCTTAAGACTGGTTTGAAACTTTTTTGGGGATCCTCAAGCTAGGCTTGGGCTTGAAATTATTTTCAAAATTAGGCCCATGCTCGATCTGAGCCCAAGCCTAGGCTCAGTTTAAAACACAATCAAGCCAACTCATAACAATCCATTTGAGCCAAAAATTAGATTGTTAGTATCAATTTTTAGTTTTTAAATATTTGTAGAAAAACAAATAATATCTAGAAATAATTGTATTTAATTACTTTAGAAAATATGTTATGATATGAAGAGTTATTTCCATATAATTAATAAAAGTTTAACATAAAATCTAGAAGACCTATCATATTTAAAGGTCTTGAGATTATATTTATACCAAATTTGGACATAAGAGCCATTGCTTCGAACCTTCTTCAGGCTTGAGTTTGGGCTAAGCATAGCCCAAGCTTGGCTCAATTTTTTTTTTTTATGTTTCAATGTTAAGCCCAAATCCAATCGAAATTAGTTTAGGCCTTGCCCAAGGCTAGCCAATCCGATAGACTTTGGGTCAGTCCAAGCCTATTTTCAGCCGTATTTTATATTTAAAAGTAAAAAAGCTATTTTTTATAAAAGAAATATATTTTAAATAATTAATTATTTTTGAAAATCAAACATAATAGTGCGATGAATATAATGGTAGTTAAAGTAGAGGTAATAGAAGTGGCAATGATGATGGTGGAAAGTTTGAATAATATAATGAAGGTGACAATAATAGTTTAGTGGAACCGACAACAATGGTGCTAGCAATGGCAATAATAAGATTACCAATAACATAACAAAAGCAATGACAAAGATAATAATGGTATATGAAGAAAATGGCGACTAGAACCACAAATAAATTAGGTTGACTCGGTAATCTAGTTTAATCTTGACCCCATTCGAATGGGTTAGGTTAAGTTTAAAAATTAAACATGGCTTAAATTTCATGTTAAATTAAATTTTTATTTTTTTAAAAAAACTTAATCATGCTTATATATCATTTGGATCTAATTTGAATTAACAAAAATAAGTCTTAGGTGACTTGAACCCTGTCCAATTCAATCCAAAAATCTAAATTTAGGCCTCATTCTCTTTATTAATTTATTGGATGAACTCTAATTGAAATTATAGTTTCTCTTTTCATGTATCCAATTCAACTTGACATAACTAACAAATAAAGTAAGTTCAAATACAAAATAATGAATATGAAATTGGACTGAATCAAAATTAAGTATGCCTCACCATAATTTTAATGATAGAGTTAATTGTAATGATGATAATACAAGTGGAGGCACTGTTATTATAGTAGAGGTAATAATAATGGCAATAATAGCTTGACAATAAGGAGAGCGACAATGACAACAATAATAACATGATGGCAATAGCCGCAAATATGCTAATAATGATGGTAAACATTGATAAAAAAAATATTTTTTTATAAAATATAATTTTTTTTAAAAAATAAAAATAATATTATGAAATATATTTTTTAATTTATATACTTTTATTTTTTTAAAAATAAAAAATTTAATGCTAGACGGCCATGCAGAAGGGATTCCCGAGCTGGTTAGTGGAACATGGAATCAGCTAGCGCGATGAACGCTCATGGAATTTGGTCTTTCTTTCGATTGGTTTGATGCCTCTGCTTTGTTTCTTTAGTGGATATTTTTAATAGCTATCATTCTCAGAGATGTTCACTTAGAATGCGGCAACTTTAAAGGGTGACCTGCCAACCAGAACCAAGACCAGGCTTTAATTATCCGAGTTGGGCTCAAATGGTAGCTGTCAATTAGAAGACTCAGACAAGAGCTATTGTCGCATGATGCATCATCCCATCATCTCACATCATATGATTAAGGTTCTCAATGACCTCCCACACACATTATTTTAACCCTCAAGTAGTATTCCATATACTTTGACACAATCACACGTGTGAGAACAGATGAGCAAATTGATGATCATGCCCTTAATCATAGTTGAGTAACAAACTAAACAAGTTGGAGAAAGTAATTTGCCTTAGAAATATAATATAAGGTCTTGTTCACAAGAGCCCACTTGTGGGTCCTGCTCTAACTAGAGCCATCAAATATAAAGCAAATCGGATAGAGGTTGAAGTTATGAATTAGACCATCCTTCAAGGACTCAGAACTCGATTGGATGAGCTTAAGGGCAGATGGGTGAAGGAACTCCCAAGCATATTATGGGCATATCATACGACTCCCAGAGTCCCCACAACAGAGACTCCTTTCAGCCTCATCTTTGAATCTGAAGCGGTTATCCCGATGGAGCTTCGTCTTCCCAGTCCTCGAGTGAAGCTATATAAAAATGAAGACAATTCTTATCAACTAAGGGCTAATCTAGACTTCATCGACGAAACCTATGATCTTGCGTGACTCAGGATGGCCACATTTCGCTAACGAGTGGCAAAATATTATAATGCCCGGGTCCATTCTAAGACATTCCATCCCGAAGATCTAATTCTGAGGAGAGATGAAGTATCTAAATCGGCTAAAGGAGGCAAGCTATCTCCAAACTGGGAGGGACCTTATTGGGTCACGAAAGCACTTCATCGAGGAGCTTACAAACTTGAAGGGATAGATGGACATTCGATTCTGCATACTTGGAATGCGAGCAATCTTCACCGATATTATCAATAGTGAGAGTACTTGGTCAATGATTATAAAAAGAGAGTTTTCGATCCTATTTCTTTGTTTAAAACAAAAGTTTTCAAAAGGACCTCATCGGTCCTGAGATCATAGACACCCTGGACTGGCGCGAGAAACCTTCGGTGGTTCAAGTCATGTGGTCTCAGTGGCCCCGAGTCAAACTTCTGGGCCGGCGTGAGAAACCCCCATGAAAGTTTTCAAAAGGACCTTGATAGTCTCGAAATCATAGACACCCCGGACCGGCACGAGAAACCTCCGATGGTTCAAGTCCTGTGGTATCAGCGGTCCCGAGTCAAACTCCTGAGCCAGTGCGAGAAACCCCCGTGAAAGTTTTTAAAAGGACCTCGGCGGTCCTAAGATCATAGACACCCCGGATCGGCGCGAGAAACCTCCGGTGGTTCAAGTCCTGTGGTCTCGGCGGCCCTGAGTCAAACTCTTGGGCCAGCGCGAGAAACCCTCGTGAAAGTTTTTAAAAGGACCACAACGGTCCTGAGATCATAGACACCCCGGACCAGCGCAAAAAACCTCCGGTGGTTCAAGACCTGTGGTTCCGATGGCTTCGAGTTAAACTCCTAGGTTGGTGCGGAAACCCCCGTGGAAGTTTTCAAAAGGACCTCGGTGGTTCCAAGATCATAGACACCCCAGACCGGCGCAAGAAACCTCCGGTGGTTCAAGTCCTATGGTCTCGGTGGCTCCGAGTCAAACTCCTAGGCCGGCGCGAAAAACCCTTATGAAAGTTTTCAAAAGGACTTCTGTGGTCCCAAGACCATAGACATCCCTGACCGGCGCGAGAAACCTCCGGTGGTTCAAGTCCTGTGGTCTCAGCAGCCCTGAGTCAAACTTTCGGACCGGCGCGAGAAACCTTAAAGGCATGATACCCTAGGGTGACGATCGATGCCAACGAGCGTCCCGCAAAAACTTAAGATACAAATACGAACCTAAACACCCCTGTGAATACCACGGATTAAGCAGGCCACTTTCTAAGCGTGTTTATGGAAACGGGGGCATATATTGAGTAGATTCAAAGGCCAAAGGCCTAAGCATGATTGTCCAGAAAACCAAAACATTGCTAACAAAGAAGTTGTAAAATTTGAGCAATAAGTGTTGCTATTAAAAATGCCTTTTCATTAATTTCATTGTCATACAAAAAAGACCAACATTGGTCGCAGATAGAGTAGAAAAAAGAAGAAGGAAACTAAATCTAAGGCTCGGCCTGGCCCGTCCTAGGCGTCCTCATCCTCAAGTTGAATGTCTTCAAAGCCACTTAATTTATAGGCTTGGAAGATCTTTTTCCTTACACTTTTCAAAACCCTGAGTGTAGGCGTTGATGGCCAGCGATTGAATTCGAGTGGAAGCTAGTGTTGGCCATTTGCAAGCAAAGAACGTTCGGCGTGAGTGGTGAGAGCCAGCGGATTAATTCATTGCATGGGGTCGGGCCAGCATGGTGGGACCGGAAGCGTTACTAAATTTATTGACGGTGAATCACCAATATATATCCTCAAATAAATGACTAATTCCATAAAGATTTAATAAACTGAAATTTAGAGTCATGCCCTTTGTTGACTGCAATTTAAGAATTGTATCCATTAGTTTTTTATATATAGATACAATCTTACCCAATAAATCTAGAAAAATTAAGAAACCAACCTTTGTTTGACTATAATTTAACAAATGGGTCCAACCCATGAAATATGAAATAAAAGGAAACAAAATCGATATCTTTAATTATATTTTTTATTTTTAATAAAAAAATTATGATTTTATTTTATTATTTAAAAGGAAACTTTCAAGCAATGAATAAGGATCCATTAAAACTTTGTCGGTCTAGAAAAAAAAAAACATTGCTTATCCATTTCCAGGGCATGTGTATTGCATGTGCTATCTACTGCTATGTAAAGAGAATTATTAGAATTGGACACACGAAACTACTGCTTTGCCGGTAGGGATTGAAGCTGAAAACACGTTTAGCACCTTGCCCGTAGTTACCGCTCGCTGAATGTTCGACGTGGCATAACGCGATACATGTCTCGTGACCTCCAAATCATAAAACATCAAAGGAGGCAAATTAACATAAATGATGATATTAATAGCTTTTTTTGAAATGATTAGTTTTAGCTAACGTGACTTGTCTCTTGCCTAACATTATTCATGCTTTATTTTCTGATCATATGACAGGGACACCATAGCTAAACTTATTGGATTCTCTCTACGTCGAGAAGAAGCCGGAAGAAGATGAATTCACAAAACAAACGCGCAAAATGAAAAACTACAAAACTACGAAAGGCTTCCGATCGACCAACTTCACTCCATTACAAACATCTAATGATCACTTGCACGCACGACAGTCGATTGGGGACCGATTCCATCAATCACTTCACGTTGGAGCAGGCCAATCTTTCCTGCCACTGCCCTGATTCTTTTAAAATATTGCACAGAGCGTAACGGGTTCATAATTGAAGCCTTTGGTTCGACCTTCGTGGGTTGCTTGTGGACATGGAATGAGAAAGCGTGAGCTTCTGCACCTGCTGCTGCTACAGTGCCTTTCTGCACCTGCTGCATCGCCAGAGTTCTGTCTTCCTCTCCCCCATTCCTCCTCTTTCCCTTTCTTTGTCTCTGTACCTTTCTTTCTCCATGTTTGCGTGTGTGTAATTCTCTTTCTCTCTCTCTCTCTCTCTCTCTCTCTAAAAACATTGTTCATCGAGCTCATTTTTTCGCTCTCTCTGATGCCAACCCTGCGGTTTCCTGCCAGCTGACAGGCCTGACGTACGGAGTCAGAGTGACCCAATGGCCTGGCCCAGTCACATGACCCCCCCCCCCCCAAAGCTCTACCGTTCCTCCTCGCCGGCCTCCGCTCGCCTCTCCTTTCCCAAACACCAGCCAGCTTCTCGTGGCAACGCGTCCCGTTTCTAAAGAGCGATCTCGTAACCCATCAGGTGGGCCCCCCGCCCCTTGCTTCTTTCCCCGCAAGAAAAGAGGAAAAAAAAAAAAAAAAGACTCGTAGTCGAACTTGGTTTGCTGTTTGCTCACAGACGGCTAGCTCCCAGACTCTTTCCACCCCCTTCCCATGGCCACTCTGACCATGAGCGTTAACCACCAGCAACTTCACATGGGCAACTCTGACGATTTTGATGATTAACAAAACTATTTGAGTATAATTTTTGAAGGCTCTGATGATTTTGATTTAGTGTTTCAGCTTATAAGACTATTGAATGATCAAAATCAGGAGTTACATAGGGTTCTGGATCGAATCTAATGTCTAGGTAAGAATTGCAGACATTAGAGTCGACTCCGAGAATCACAGAGCCGACTCCGGAACTGGCACGGTCATTAGAGTCGACTCCAAGACTGTTAGAGTCGACTCTCACAGACGAAGCAGAAAGTCGATTTTTCTGGCTCCAACCTAGAGTCGACTCCGGGTAAGTTAGAGTCGACTCCGAAAAAGTTTCTTGTCGACCCCAGAAAAGCCAGAGACGACTCCGGAAATATCATTTTAAAACGCCTCGAGCTAGAGCCGACTCCAGAAAAGTTAGAGTCGACTCCAACCCACCTGGAACGAAAAATAAAGTTGCCAGATCAGCTCTAACGGTAATATTTCTATTTTTACTCATTTCTAATGGATATATTTTGATACAAGGTATACTCCAACGAATAGTTTTATTCCAAAAGTGGTGTAAAAGAAATCTATAAGAAGGGGAGTCTATTGTTCAAAAATAAAAAAACGGAAAATCTGAAAAACAAAGAGAGAAAATCTGAGATAGACAAATCCCATTTCAAAAATCCGTGAGCTTGAATCTTGAGAGGAAAACCTTCTAGCTCAAATCCACTCCACTCCAAAAGGCTCAAGAGGAATCCAAAGCGTTCAAATCAAAGTCTTGGCGGATTTCCCAACTTGGAGAAAGAAGATTCATTTCTTGCTTTTAAACCCTTCTCAACTGCTTCAACCACGAAGAATCGGAGCTGAGGCTTGATTCAATCCAGCAAGGAGAAGAAGAAAAGAATAAAAGAAGAAAAGCTCAAAAGCCAACCTATCTACAAATCAGGCTTTTCTAAACCTTATTATTCTTAATTTGTATATTTGCTCATTGAGGAGCTTTGTATTCACATACAATACTTATCTTGTTTTTGCCTAGTTCAATCTGGGGGATTGAACTAGAGGAGGTAGTTTTACCTTGGTTTAAGATTGGGTTAGTTGTGAGCCCGTGAAAAACAACGTGTAGGGTTTTGTGCTGGTGAGCCCGTGTAAAACCGGCTGGGTTCGTTGTGCACCCGGTAAAACAACAAGTTTGAGTTGTGAGCTTGTAAAATAACTCGGCTGTAATCTAGGGTGATTATAGTGTGAACCCAAGTGAATCTTGGGAGTGGACGTAGGTGTTGGATACACCGAACCACTATAAAATCTTTTGTGTTTGCAGTATCTCATTGTCTCTTTATCTATCTCTATCTTACTCACTGCACTTTATAGTTATCTTGCATTTGCCCTCATTAATCTCAAGCAAACTATTTTAAAAAGGGGCTAATTTTTTAAAGAACCCAATTCACCCCCCCCCTCTTGGGTTGCCATCTGGGCCAACACCTACGGTCTCGCGGTTAGGCACCAACAGCTTCCAAAAACACACGTCGACTCTCCTCTGGTGAGAGTTTGATAGGCGACCCCTCATCAATGGAGTCGACCTGTGATGCCTAGGACTGAAGCTCCTAGACTCATGCCTTTGAATTATAAATGAATCAGTATACAAACCTGAATAATAGATAAGAAATTAAAAAGTTACAACATAAGTCAAATTTCTTACTGCAACCTCCTCTGATCGTGCATCGACCCAGGTACCATCCTTCCTGGTGTGTGTCGCCCTGAATAGGTTGAACTCACCAGGATCTCTGCCCTCCCGCTCAAACTACAAAAGCAAAAGAAATGATATAAATGTAAGTATATGCAAATGAGTAAATTAGTAATTAAATTATTGATGTTTTCTTACCATACGGCGTCTGTGCTCCTGAATTGAAATGGACCCTGCAATGTGGTAGGAGAGACCCATGCCACGACCGGCTTTCTCGGATCGGCGGTTCATGGTGGCTGATGTGGACCTCCTTTGCCAGGCCTCAGACTGCCACACCTGCTGCCAGTCGTGCCAAATATCCTCCGGCATTTGCACAGAACGATCGCCCGATCTCCTCCAACGATGAAGAATGTCGGAGTATCGGCGTGCCGCAAGAGCATTCCATGCTGTCCTAATGGCATTATGGATGGTTGGGTCCCACGTAAATTTTTTCTACATTTAAATAAACAGTTAGTTTAAGAATATATCAAGATTAAGTTATTTTAAATTAGTAATAAATTATATTTAATAAATTTATCTGAAACTCTGAAAAATAAAATTCCCTTATGGCCATAGATAGATGATGTCAATCGTAGCCAGTGGGATCAGCACGGAATTGGAATATGGAGTTGATCTGGCTCGATACAGAATGCTGCTCAATAAAGCTGCAAAAAAATCCATATTTATAAGTAAATGCCCGGTAACATATTATATACTTACTGCCCATCGACATCTAGTCGAAGTACTGTGCAACCAACGTGGGATGAACTCTCAGTTGTCTGTACCGATCGGCTATGAGACTCGAAGGCTGGAGATCTGAACTCTCCATCTCCAATGACCATGAAGTGATCTGATGCGGCAGGGCCATGTCCCTGCTCGCTCTGTCCATCGGCGGAAGATCTATCTCGGCCCGATATACTAAAAATACTAAAGAACGATGCAATATAATTATGAATAATGATTGAACATGAAAAAATTTAGCATTTATAAAAATAAATTAAAATTGAATAACAATCGAACTAATGTCGTGATATAATATTCTTATAAGTGCTAAATTCTCAAATGGGTCTAAAGGTTTCAGTGCTGCGAGATATAATATTCTTAAGAAAAACAATCGAACTAATGCTCGTGAAAAAATTCTCTTGACTATTATACATATTTTGATTGTGATCTACAGTCACTAACTTATAAAACTGATATTATGTCAAAGATAATAACATTAATCCAATAGTTATGCATAGTAATATCTAATAATACTATGGGTCGCCATATTGGACAGGCTGGACTGAAATTTTTCATAACATATCAATCGTGGAACATCTAATAAAGCCATATATAATCTAATTCTCAACATAACATATCCCAATATGAAGGAACCGAAGCCTAATTCTCAACAATTTCATAATGACAATAAGATGGAATAACATATGTCAGATGTTCACCAGCAAATTGCCATGCATAGTGTTGACCCAATTATTGATTTTGATGATTAATAAAAGATATGAGTATATTCATTTTATTACTAAAAGATTTAACAAGTGTTTCAGGGCTTAAAAAGATTTGATCAATCAAAAAGGATAAAGAAATACATTTTTGAATCAATTGCCAAAAGTATGTTTCAAAATTCAGAGCCTGGAGTCGACACCTAGAAGGTCTGGAGCTGACCCAATGGCGGATCATATGCTTCCTGATTTTTGGCACGGTTAGGAGTCGACACTCAGAGTTTCGGAGCCGACACCTAGATTTCAGGAGCTGACACTTACAGTCTTTGGAGCCGACTCCAATCCGAGAACAGAAAGCATGTTTTTTGGACTACTCTAAAGCCGACACTTACAATTTTTTGGAGCCGACTCCCGAATGCGACGAGCCGATACTTACCTTTTTTTGGAGCCGACTCCTTAACGAACTTTTACTTTCTATTTTTGGATACTCGACTTGGAGCCGACACCTGAAAAGTTGGAGCCGACTCCAACCTGTCATGAACGGATTTTCAAAATGTCAGAACGGCCTCCAACGGTAATATTTTCTCACCTAATCTCTAACGGATACTTTTCTTGTGTGTAGGAGGAATCCAAGGACAAAAATAATGGCTAGTTTTTTACCTAATCTTGGATTAAGGAGAATCTATAAAAGGAGAGTCCATCCATTTGAAAAAATGATAAAAAATAGAGAGAAAACAAATTGAAAAATCCGAGAAGTCTTGAGCAAGAAATCAAGAGGAAAGAGTCAAAGTTCAAATCCATCAACTCCAGAAAGCTCAAAGAGAAATCCAAGGCATTCAAGTTCAAATCGGAGGATTTTTTAAAAGAAGAAAAAGAGAGCCAAAAGCCATGTTTTTCCCAACTTCTCATCTACAATCTTTGTAAAGAATCTGAGCTGAGGCCTGATTCAACATCTCAAAGGAGAAGAGGAAAAGAAGAAAAGCTCAAATCAACTCTGCTTCAAACAGGCTTTTCTAACCTTGTTTATTTATATTGAATATTTGCTCATTTGAGGAGCTATTTGTTATTGTAAACTCTATTCTCATTTATTTTTGCTAGTTCAATCAGGGGGATTGAATTAGTGGAGGTAGTATACCTCGGGTCAAGCTAGATTAGCTTGGGTTTGGGTTTTATGCTGGTGAGCCCGGAAAACCAGCTGGGTTCGTTGTGATCCCGAGGGGAACAATAAGTTTTGAGTTGTGAGCTTGTAAAACAACTCCGCTGTAATCTAGTAGATTATAGTGTGGACCCAAGTGGTACTTAGGAGTGGACGTAGGTGTTGGATACACCGAACCACTATAAAATTCTTATGTTTGCCGTGTTTTGATTCTCTCTCTCTATCTGGTTAATATTTATCCTACACTTAATTTATTTATTTCAAAGCCAATCATTTTTAAAAGGTTAATTTTTTTTAAGAACCCAATTCATCCCCCCTCTTGGGTTGCCATCTGAGCCAACAATTGGTATCAGAGCAAGTGCTCATTTGAATTTGGTCTAACGATCAAGAGCTAAAGATCCAAATGGCAGCTCAAGCTAGTTCATCTTATTTAAAAGGTCATTCCACTAATCGACCTCCTTTATTTAATGGAACTAATTATAGTTATTGGAAAGCTAGGATGAAGATTTTTATTCAAGCACTTGACTATGACTTATAG
The DNA here is from genome assembly GCA_900491605.1 of Calamus simplicifolius. Classification (NCBI taxonomy): domain Eukaryota; kingdom Viridiplantae; phylum Streptophyta; class Magnoliopsida; order Arecales; family Arecaceae; genus Calamus; species Calamus simplicifolius. The sequence continues at coordinate 511,858 of UESW01004908.1, forward strand.
GGAATCATAGTTAATGGTCCACACACACCCACAATTAGAGTAGACAACATGGTGATTCCTAAACCAGAAACAGAATGGGATGAACATGATAAGAAGTTGGCTCAGCTCAATGCTAAAGCCATGAATGTTTTGTATTGTTCATTGGATGCAAATGAATTTAATCGAATTTCTATGTGTATTTCCGCAAAAGAAATTTGGGATAGATTAGAAGTTACCCATGAGGGTACTAATCAAGTAAAAGAATCAAAAATTAATATTTTGGTGCATAAATATGAACTATTTAGCATGGAACAAACTGAAACTATTACATGCATGTACACAAGATTCACTGATATTGTAAATGGCTTGAAAAGTCTTGGTAAGACTTATACTAATTCTGAACTTGTGCGTAAAATTATTAGGTCACTTCTAAGATCATGGGAAGCGAAGGTGACTGCAATCCAAGAAGCCAAGGACTTAAATGTTTTACCTTTGGAAGAGCTACTTGGATCCTTGATGACTCATGAGCTGACTATGAAACAACATCAAGAGGAGGAAGTCAAGAAGAAGAAAACTATTGCCCTTAAGCTACAGAAAGTGAGGAAAGCTGCAGTGATGGTGATGATGATGAGGAGACTGCACTCCTTGCAAAGAAATTTAAAAAGTTCATGCAAAGAAGGAGACCCTTTCACAAGAAAAAGTCTGGAACAAAAATGGAAGGAGAAAAAGAGAAAGAGAAAGACAAAGAAAAAGAAAAAGAGCCCTTAATATGTTATGAGTGCAAGAAACCGGGGCATTTCAGATATGACTATCCTCAATTGAAGAAAGTCTACAAGAAAAAGAAGAAGGCTTATGTTACAACATGGAGTGATAGCGAAGAATCCTCTTCCGAGGAGGAACAAAAGGAAGTTGCCAACATTTGCTTTATGGCAAACGACGACAATGATGTAAGCTCTGAAATACCTTATGATGATTTTACTTTTGAAGAATTATATGATGCATTTAATGAGTTAGTAAGTGATTTTAAAGTTCTAAAAAAGAAGAACAAATCTTTAAAAAATGATAGTTTAAATCTTGCCAAAGAAAAGGATAACTAATTCATGAAGTTAAAAAATTAAAATCTGAAAATGAAGATATGCTAAAAGATAAAAAGTTAATATCAAATGAAAATGTTAAAGAAAGAAGTGGATAAATATAAAATATAGTTGATAAATTTACATATAGCTTAGAAAAACTTAATTTGTTATTAAGTAATCAACGGGCTGTTTTTGATAGAGCTGGATTAGGATATAGACCAAACATGAAACAAAAATTTGTAAACAATTTCTTTGTTAAGAAAACAAATGATGTTTATATTACAATTGCAATAAGAAAGGCCATAAATCCTATGAATGTAATGCAAGAAATAGTAACAAGAAATTAAATGTTAAAGGAAGGAAAATATGGGTTCCAAAAGGAACAATCTTTTTGCTACTAACCATGAAGGACCCAAGAAGCTTGGGTACCTAAATATAAGACTTGATCATTTTTGCAGGAGTGTCTTGCGGCCAAAAGATCAAAGAAAAGTGTATCTCGATAGTGGCTGCTCAAGACACATGACGGTGACAAGGATCAATTCATCACCCTTGAAAGCAAAAAGGGAGGAGTTGTTACGTTTGGTGACAATGGCAAAGGCCAGATCATGGGGTTTGGTAAAATTTAAATAACTCCCTCCACATTTATTGAAAATGTATTATATGTTAATGGTTTAAAGCATAATCTAATTAGTATTAGCCAATTATGTGATAAAGGTTTCAAAGTATCATTTGAAGCTTCTATTTGCACTGTTTCTAATCCCATTGATAATAGCATTATATTTATTGGAAATAGAAATGGCAATGTGTACTTGATTGATTTAGATAATTTGTCTACTAGTAATCATTGCTTAGTTGCTAATAATGCTAATATGAATGAGATTGGATGGCTGTGGCATCGTAGATTAGGTCATGCAAGCACGCACCTAATTTCAAAATTAATCAGAATGGATTTAGTAAAAGGCCTTCCACAACTAGATTTTGAAAATAACAAAATCTGTGATGCATGTCAATTTGGAAAACAAACTAGAAACTCTTTCAAAACTAAAAACATTGTTTCCACTTCTAGGCCACTTGAACTACTTCACATGGATCTCTTTGGACCTACTAGAACCACTAGTCTAGGAGGAAAGAAATATGGTCTTGTGATTGTAGATGATTATTCTAGATACACTTGGGTATTATTTTTAGCTCATAAAGATGAGACCTTTTCAATATTTTTGAAATTCTTCAAGAAGGTCACAAATGAGAAAAACAACACCATAGTGTCTCTTAGAAGTGATCATGGCACTGAATTCAAAAATCATTTATTCGAAAACTTTTGCATTGAAAATGACATCCATCATAATTTCTCTGCACCTAGGACACCACAACAAAATGGAGTTATAGAAAAAAAATAGAACCTTAGAAGACATGGCCCGTACCATGCTATGTGAAAGCAACCTACCAAAATACTTTTGGCGGAAGCTATAAACACGGCATGTTACATTCTTAATAGAGCTTTAATTAGGCAATCCTTAAGAAAACTCCTTATGAACTATGGAACAATAGAAAACCAAATATAGTTATTTTCATGCATTTGGTTGTAAATGTTTCATTCATAATAATGGTAAAGATAATCTAGGAAAATTTGATGCAAAATTAGATGAAGGCATATTCTTAGGATATTCAACATCTAGTAAAGCCTATAGAGTGTTTAACAAGAGAAACTTAATTGTAGAAGAATCTATTCATGTAGTTTTTGATGAATCTTTAGCATCGAGTTCAGGAAAGATTGATGATGAGGAAGATACAAACATATTAGAAAGGGATATTGAAAAATTGAATATAGATGTATCTTCAGATCATGAACAAGGAGCTAAAGATGATGATTCTCCTAGTGTTGATGTTGTTGATGCAAATCATAATGATGTAGATCTTCCTAGAGATTGGAGATATGCCTATGGTCATCCAAAAGAATTAATTATAGGTGATCCATCTCAAAGAGTAAGAACTAGATCATCAATGAGAAACATCAATAATCATCTTGCATTTATATCTCAAATTGAACCTAAAACCATTGAAGAGGCTAAAAAAGATAATAATTGGATGTTAGCTATGCAAGAGGAATTAAATCAATTTACTAGGAATAATGTTTGGACCCTTGTAGATAGACCTATAGATCATTCTGTTATAGGATCAAAATGGGTATTTAGAAATAAATTAGATAAAAATGGCATAGTAATTAGAAACAAATCTAGATTAGTCGCAAAAGGATATAATCAAGAAGAAGGAATTGATTTTGATGAAACTTTTGCACCTGTAGCTAGATTAGAAGCAATTAGATTATTACTCGCATTTATATGTCATATGCATATCAATTTATTTCAAATGGATGTTAAAAGTATATTTTTAAATGAACTTATAAATGAGAAAGTTTTTGTGGAATAACGACCTGGTTTTGAAGATCATAGATTTTCAAATCATGTTTTTAAATTGCACAAAGCACTATATGGTTTAAAACAAGCACCTAGAGCTTGGTATGATAGGTTAAGCAAATTTCTGATTAAAAATGATTTTTCTAGAGGAAATGTTGATAAAACACTATTTTTGAAAAAAGATACAAGGATTTATTAGTAGTACAAATATATGTTGATGATATTGTATTCGTGCTACTAACAATCTCCTGTGTCAAGAATTTGCTAAGTTAATGCAGGGTGAATTTGAAATGAGTGTGATGGGAGAACTCAACTTCTTCCTAGGACTTCAAATCAAGCAAAGCAAAGAGGGATTTTCATCAACCAAGCAAAATACACAAAGGAACTTCTCAAGAAGTTTGGAATGGAGTCAATCAAACCCCTTGGAACACCTATGAGTCCTTTATGCAAATTAGACAAAGATGAAGATGGTAAGAAAGTAGATCAAAAATATTATAGAGGTATGATCGGATTTCTCTTTTACTTAACTGCAAGTAGACCAGATATCATGTTTGCTGTTTGTTTATGTGCTAGATTTCAATCAGAACCTAAAGAATCTCACTTAATTGCTGTGAAAAGAATCTTAAGATATCTAAGTGGAACTAAAAATGTAGGATTATGGTATTCTAGAGACTCAACACTAAACTTGATTGCATATTCTGACTCTGATTATGCTGGATGTAAACTAGATAGAAAAAGTACAAGTGGTGCATGTCAATTCTTAGGAAGTAACTTAATCTCTTGGTTTAGCAAAAAGCAAAATTTGGTTGCATTATCAACTGCTGAAGCAGAATATGTTGCAGCTGGAAGTTGCTGTGCTCAAATCCTTTGGATTAAGCGACAACTTGAAGATTATGGCATAACACTTGATAAAACTCCTATTAGATGTGATAATACAAGTGCAATAAATTTAACTAAAAATCCAATTCAACATTCAAGAACCAAACACATTGAAATTAGATATCACTTTATAAGAGAACATGTAGCTAATAAAATTTGCCTTGATTATGTTAATACTGAAGAACAATTAGTTGATATATTTACAAAACCTTTGAGTGAAGAGAGATTTTTTTATCTTAGAGGTGAATTAGGGATTTGTGACCCTTTGGAATGATTTTAAAACTCTTAAGGAATGACTAGCTAGATTTCTATTAATTTCATGAGATTCCTTTCATAATTTTAAGGACAATTTATCTAGTAATTTATGCAATTTGATTCTTCATATTCCAAAGATTTTTTCAAAAATTTATTGATTATTTTGATAAGTTTCGGATGTCTGAAACTATGTTATTTTTCTCTGAAACTGTCTGTGGAGTCGACACCTCAATTTGAGGAGTCGACACCTCTTCTGTGTCACTCTCGGTCCTTGACCTTGGAGCCGACACCCATATAAGTGGAGCCAACTCCAGTTCGAGCGCTAACTGTGTTAGCGACTTGGAGTCGACACCCGACTTTGTGGGAGTCGACACCTGGTGGTCCCAAATTGACTTTATTATGGCAGAGTCAACACCTCCGTCATTTCTATCATCTCCAATCCCTTTCCAAATTCTCTCCAAACTCTCTCAAAACCTCCCTAAGCCAAATTCTCCTCAAATCAAATATTCTCAAGATTTCTATGGCACCTAAGCGTAGAGGATCGGTTCTTGGAGCTCCCGTAACCACCGGGAAGCATACGGCTCGGCGTCCCATCCGTGAGCCGTCTTCAAGTGACGATTCTTCCTCGACTCCTTTAGATAATCCTGGTCCCTCATCTCCACAGGTAGATACTCTAGCCAGGAGAGTTATTATAATGGGTAGAAAGGTTGATTTTGATTTCTTTGAGACCGAGGGATTTTCTATTGGAAGACAAATTATAGAGCTTGGCTGGGACAATGTCTGTTCGTTGGATGTTCCCACTTATCCGATCCTAGTTAAGGAATTCTATTTTAATTTATCAAGGAGACGGTGAGATTATCAGTTCTGTTAGAGGGAAGAGTTCTTCTTACATTTCAAAGTTTAGGAAATCTTCTGAGCATCCCTGTCACTGGGCTTATTGCTGACATTCATAGTAAGAGATCTGATGCATCAAGGATGTTAGGAAGAGAAGTTACTGAATTTGAAGAAGTTAGGGCTAATCAATTACCCTTGGAGCTTAGATTACTTCACAACATATGCAGTAGGATTTTATTCCCTAAGACTGGTCATTTTAAGTATGTCTCAGAGCAAGACATTGTGGTTATGGACAGTGTTCTGATGGGTTAGCCTATTAATCTTGCTGGGATGATGATTTACTACATGGCTGAGGCTGGAGGCAAGAGGAGATCTTCACTGCCTTATGGTATGATTTTAACTATGGTTTTTAGAAGTCAAGGTGTTGTGATTTCTGAAAATGAGCCATCAAAGAACCTCAGGCACACAGATTATTATAGTTTGGCTACTGTGCACCGGATGGGCTTTGTGAAAGTGAATGGTCAATGTGAGAGAAAGGGCCATCTAGATGAGAGAGCCGCTGAGATTAGGACTTCTGCACCATCTGAGGTTGGTCCATGAACGAGGCATCCTTCACCAGAGCCTAGCAGATCTTCACTAACTCCTGCTCCTGCTCCAACTCCTGTACCACCACCCATGTCATCATTGGATTTTCAGATATTCAATTAGAGCAACTCAAAAGTTTATTTGCTGCTCAAAAAGAAGAAATGAAAATAGAGTTTGATAGCTAGTTTATGAACTTGAAAGAGACCCTTTACTCTTTGGATGATCGAATTAGATTGATTGAGTCTACCCTTGGAGCCTCTGCCGAATCCTTAAAGAATGATCTCAAGAACATTTTTGAAGAGCTTAAGGATATTGGTGGAGACTCAAAGACTTACTCCAAATGCAATGCTGAGCTTCAGAACAAAATTATGACTGCATGTGCATTTGTAGATAGAAGACTAAAGGAATTTGTTAGGACTCAGAGTGAAGGAATGGCAAGGATGGTAGAAGAACTGCAAAGGATATTAGAAATAATTTGTGATTATCTTGTAATGAAGTGTCTTTGATAATTAGTCTAGTTTGATGTTGATTTATCTTGAAGTTTTAATGTAATGAAGTATAGTTTGATGTTTGATATAGTGGAGTTTCATTTTGTAATGTTTGACTTTTTGATGTAATGAACTTATCTGATATTTAATGAATGTCTTTTGATCCTTGAAAAATCTATCAATTTTGTCATTTTACTTAACACCTTCTTGATCTTTTTGTTGATTACAAAAAAGAGGGAGAGTTATGTAAGTATTTCCTAATCGTATATGCATTGAATGTAAAACAAAAAAAAAAGGGGGAGAAATATTTAGCCTTTGTATATACATTGGTTCAAATAAGCTCAATTAAGCTTAATTTATTGGTATCTAATTAACTGCACATAAGGAGAGGCAATTAAAATTGGTATCAAACATGCCTTATTGGTATCAAATATTAAAATTTTCTGTTAAAATGAAGAACAAATGTTAAATTGAACATCATAGGGGGAGCTACCTTATTCAGGGGAGCTTACCTGTGAGGAACAAACATTTGAGAAAATTGGAGTGAGAATCCTATTTTTTACTCATGCATATACTCAATATTTTTATAATCATGAAAAGGGGGAGATTGTTGACCCAATTATTGATTTTGATGATTAATAAAAGATATGAGTATATTCATTTTATTACTAATAGATTTAACAAGTGTTTCAGGGCTTAAAAAGATTTGATCAATCAAAAAGGATAAAGAAATACATTTTTGAATCAATTGCCAGAAGTATGTTTCAAAATTCAGAGCCTGAAGTCGACACCTAGAAGGTCTGGAGCCGACCCCATGGCGGATCAGATGCTTTCCTAATTTTTGGCATGGTCAGGAGTCGACACTCAGAGTTTCGGAGCCGACACCTAGATTTCAGGAGCCGACACTTACGGTCTTTGGAGCCGACTCCAATCCGAGAACAGAAAGCATGTTTTTGGACTATTCTAGAGCCGGCACTTACAGTTTTTCGGAGCTGACTCCCGAATGCGACGAGCCGACACTTACCTTTTTCGGAGCTGACTCCTCAACGAACTTTTACTTTCTATTTTTAGATACTCGACTTGGAGCTGAAACCTGAAAAGTTGGAGCCGACTCCAACCTGTCAGAAACGGATTTTCAAAATGTCAAAACGGCCTCCAACGGTAATATTTTCTCACCTAATCTCTAACGGATACTTTTCTTGTGTGTAGGAGGAATCCAAGGATAGAAATAATGGCTAGTTTTTCACCTAATCTTGGATTAAGGAGAATCTATAAAAGGGGAGTCCGTCCATTTGAAAAAATGACGAAAAATAGAGAGAAAACAAATTGAAAAATCCGAGAAGTCTTGAGCAAGAAATCAAGAGGAAAGAGTCAAAGTTCAAATCCATCAACTCCAGAAAGCTCAAAGAGAAATCCAAGGTATTCAAGTTCAAAATCGGAGGATTTTCTAAAAGAAGAAAAAGAGAGCCAAAAGCCATATTTTTCCTAACTTCTCATCTGCAATCTTTGTAAAGAATTCGAGCTGAGGCCTGATTCAACATCTCAAAGGAGAAGAGGAAAAGAAAAAAAGAAGAAAAGCTCAAATCAACTCTGCTTCAAACAGGCTTTTCTAACCTTGTTTATTTATATTGAATATTTGGTCATTTGGGGAGCTGTTTGTTATTGTAAACTCTATTCTCATTTGTTTTTGCTAGTTCAATAAGGGGGATTGAATTAGTAGAGGTAGTATACCTCGGGTCAAGCTAGATTAGCTTGGGTTTGGGTTTTGTGCTGGTGAGCCCGGAAAACCAGCTGGGTTCGTTGTGATCCCGGAGGGAACAACAAGTTTTGAGTTGTGAGCTTGTAAAACAACTCGGTTGTAATCTAGTAGATTATAGTGTGGACCCAAGTGGTACTTGGGAGTGGACGTAGGTGTTGGATACACCGAACCACTATAAAATCCTTGTGTTTGCCGTGTTTGATTCTTTCTCTCTATCTCTTTGTTGTGGTTAATATTTATCCTGCACTTAATTTTATTTATTTCAAAGCCAATCGTTTTTAAAAGGTTAAAATTTTTTAAGAACCCAATTTACCCCCCCTTCTTGGGTTGCCATATGGGCCAACACATAGTTTAATAGATTAAGAAATTGAACCATGACACTGCCATGCAATCATTATTTATTATTATTAAATTAAATTATATATTATGAACTAATATAAGTTAATATATATAATATGATATTATTAATATTATGACATAATAATTATCATAACATATTTTTTTTATGAACACAGTATATATTTTAAGTTAAAGGGAAATAATTTTTTTTCATATTTTATAACAAAAGATACTAATATTGAATTATATCATAATTTCATGTAAATTTATAATAAGATTATTATAATTAATTTTTTTATGGATGACAATATAAGATATTATAAAATCATTATATTCTAATATTATAATATCACTTAATAATTATATAAAATATTATATAATACTATAGTGTATTGTAATTTTATTGTAATATTTATTATATAAAATGATATTACTATAGGGATTTTCTAATTATAGTGTTATAATAATATGATTGAATAAATTATTAAGGTTAAAATATCAAACAACTTACTAATAACATTTTTATAATATTATTTAAATAATTAAATCAAAAAAATTAGTTATGCAATATATTTTGTAACACTATAAAATATTATTTTATTATATATATTTTTTAAAATAAAAAATAGTAGAATGGGGCTTCCAGGAGGGTTTGAAATTGTTTATTTTTTTTCCTACCCTTGGATTGGTCTAATATAATTGAAAAAATTATTAAGATTATTTATACTTATTATTATATTTATATATATATATATATATCGAGGGGTGGAGAAAAAATTCCTTTTTTTTGCCGGGGGTGGGGTGGGGAAAGCCCCCCACACATTTTTTTTTTTTTTTTTTGAAACAGTGGCCTGGCCACCGTGGCTAGGCCACCGCCGGCCATGGCCATGACCGTGGCCGGGGACGACGGCACCCCGGCCATGGCTATCGTCCCCAGCCATAGCAGCGGGAGTTTTTTTTTAAGGTGGCCTGGCCGATGGCCAGGCCATGGCCACGGCATGGACGGGAACGATAGCCGCTGGCCACCGGTTCCCCCCCCCCCCCCCCTTTTTATTTTTTTTACAATGGTCCAGCCACGGTCGTGGTCGGCACGGGACGGGATAGGGGGGTGGGGAAACCTCCCCCCACATTTTTCAATCCGACGGTTGCAATCGATCCAAGCCATAATCCCGATCGGCGATGATCAATCGGACCGTTGCGATCCATCTGATTAGCGATGATCTCACGGTTGCGATCGATCCAAGCCATGATCCCGATCGGCGATGATCGATCCGACCGTTGCGATGCATCCAATCAGAGATGATCTGACAGTTGCAATCGATCCGAGCCATGATCCTGATCGGCGATGATCGATCCGACCGTTGCGATGCATCAAATTGGAGACGATCCGACGGTTGCGATCGATCGGAGATATGATCCCGAAAGGCGATGATCGATCCGACCATTGCGATGCATCCGATCGGAGACGATCCAACGATTGCAATCGATCCGACCCATGATCTGGATCGGCGATGATCGATCGGACCGTTGCGATCCATTCGATCGGTGATGATCCGACGGTTGCAATCGATCGAAGCCATGATCCCGATCGCAATGATTGATTGGACCGTTGCGATGCATCCGATCGGAGATGATCTGATGGTTACGATCGATTTGAGCCATGATCCTGATCGGCGATGATCGATTGATCGGACCGTTGCAATGCATCCGATCAGAGATGATTCGATGGTTGCGATCGATCCGAGCCATGATCCTGATCGGCAATGATCGATCGGACCGTTGCGATCCAACCGATCAGAGACAATTCGACGGTTGCGATCGATCTAAGCCATGATCCTGATCGGCGATGATCGATCGATCGGACCGTTGTGATGCATCCGATCGAAGATGATCCGATGGTTGTGATCGATCTGAGCCATGATAATGATCGGCGATGATTGATCGGACTATTGCGATCCATCCGATCGGGAATGATCCGACGGTTGCGATCGATCCTAGCCATAATCCCGATCAGCGATGATCAATCAAACTGTTGCGATCCATCCGATCGGCGAGGATCCGATGGTTGCGATAGATCCGAGCTATTATTCCAATCGGCGACGATCGATCAGACTGTTGCGATCCATTCGAACAGCGACGATCCCACGGTTGCGATCCATCTGATCGGCAAGGATCCGACGGTTGCGATCAATCCAAGCCATGATCCTGATCGGCGATGACCGATCGGACCGTTGCGATCCATCTAATTGGCGACAATCCCATGGTTGTGATCGATCCAAGCCATGATCCCGATCGACGAGGATCAATCGGACCGTTGCGATGCATTCGATCAAAGATGATCTGACGGTTGCGATCAATCCGAGCCATGATCCTAATCGGCGATGATCGATCGGACCGTTGCGATCCATTCGATCGGTGATGATTCAACGGTTGCGATCGATCAAAGCCATGATCCCGATCGTGATGATTGATCGGACTATTGCGATGCATCCGATCGGAGACGATCCGATGGTTGCGATCGATCCGAGCCATGATCCTGATCGGCGATGATCGATCGGACCATTACGATCCATCCGATTGGAGATGATCCGACTGTTGTGATTGATCCGAGACATGATCCTGATCGGCGATGATCGATCGATCGGACCATTGTGATGCATCCGATCAGAGATGATCTGATGGTTGCGATCGATCCGAGCCATGATCATGATCAGCGATGATCGATCAGACCATTGCGATCCATCAGATCAGAGACTATCCGATGGTTGCAAATGATCCGAGCCATGATCCCGATCGGCGATGATCGATCGGACCGTTGCGATCCATCCGATCGGCGAGGATCCGATGGTTGCGATCGATCTGAGCCATGATCTTGATCGAAGATGATCGATTCGATCGTTGTGATCCATCCGATCAACAACAATCCAACTGTTGCGATCGATCCAAGCCATGATCCCGATCAGCAATGATCGATCGGACTGTTTCAATGCATCTGATCGGAGATGATCCGACGGCTGCGATAGATCTAAACCATGATCCTGATCGGTGATGATTGATCGGACCATTGTGATGCGTCCGATCAGAGATGATCCAACAGTTGCAATCGATCCGAGCCATGATCCAGATCGGCGATGATTGATCAGACCATTGCGATCCATCCGATCAGCGAGGATCCGACGGTTGAGATCGATCGAAGCCATGATTCTGATCATGATGATCGATCAGACCGTTGCGATGATCGATCGGATTGTTGCGATCCATCCGATCGGCAATGATCCAACGATTGTAATCCATCCGATTGAACCATTGCGATGCATCCGATCGGCGAGGATCCGATGGTTGCAATCGATCCAAGCCATGATCCCGATCGACGACGATCGATCAGAACGTTGCGATCCATCCGATCGGTGATGATCTAACGGTTGCGATCAATCCGATCGGCGAGGATCCAACGGTTGTGATCGATCCAAGCCATGATCCCGATCGGCGACGATCGATCGGAACATTGTGATCCATCTGATCGGCGATGACCCCACGGTTGTGATCGATCCAAGCCATGATCCTAATCGGCGATGATCGATCGGACCATTGTGATGCATCTGATCAGAGATGATCCGACGGTTGCGATCAATCCAAGCCATGATCTTGATCGGCGATGATCGATCCGACCGTTGCAATGCATCCGATCGGAGACGATCTAATGGTTGCGATCGATCGAAGACATGATCCGAAAAGGCAATGATCGATCCGATCATTGCGATGCATCCGATCGGAGACAATCCGACAATTGCGATCGATCTGACCCATGATCCGAATCGGCGATGATCGATCGGACCGTTGCGATCCATTCGATCGATGATGATCCGATGGTTGCGATCGATCGAAGCCATGATCCCGATCGCGATAATCGATCAGACCATTGTGATGCATCCGATCGGAGACGATCCGACGGTTGTGTTGAGGAGATTGTTGAGAAATTATTGCCCCAATCTTATTGATTTTGATGATTACCAAAAGCCATGAGTATATTAAAAGATGCAATGAATTTATTTACATGAGCAATGAATTTATAATAATCAATGAGTATGTTAAGTATGACTTTAATCAATTTGAAAGTAACTTCAAGCTCCATGTTTAAGCTTTCAAAAAGAAATTTTTATACTTCATATCTCAATCAATGAGTTTTTGGAACATTTCTTGAATTGATTCCTAATGACAATTTTATTGTATTCAAGTCAAAAATTGATTTAAAATTAATCTGGAATGAATTTCAAAGTCAATCAGAAAATTCTCTGATTTTTGATACGTTCCGGAGCCGACTCTAGAGTTTCAGAGTCGACTCCACTCAGTAACAGAGATGTCTGTTTGTCTCGAGTCGACCCCTTAACTTTCTGATTGTTTCTATTTTTGGCATCGCGTCTTCAAGCCGACTCGCCTAAAGCTGGAGCCGACTCCAACAAATCTGGGCGTAATTTTTCTGAATGCCAACTTAGCGCCAACGGTAAGATTTTTCAATAACGGCTATATTTCTTTGTTTCTAATGGCTATATTTTTGTAGAGTCTATAAATAGAGAAGTCGTTTTCAAATCAAGAGATAGATATACAAATCAAGAGAGAAAAAGAAAATCTTTCAGAAAAAGAGAAAAAACAGAGCGTCATTTGAAAAATCTAAGATTCAAAAATAGAGTGAAAGAAAAGGTGTGAAATCAAAGGAGACTTCATCTATGCTCAAGTTCATCAATCCAAGAAAGTCTAGAAGAAAATCCAAGAGCCATTCAAGATCAAATCAAGAGATTTTCATATTCAAAGAAAGGAGAGAAAGCTCAAATCAACTCCAACATTCAATCCGTGAAGAATCTGAGCTGAGGCCCGATTCCACACTTCAAAGGAGTTGAGGAAAAGAAGAAAAGAAGAAAAACCTGCACGCAAATCAAATCTAAACAGGCTCTTCTAAACTTTGCTTTCATTTTGAAAATATGCTCTGAAGGAGCTATTTTGTATTAAACTCATATTTTATCTTGTGGTTTACTAATTCAATAAGAGGGTTGAATTAGTGGAGGTAGTGTACCTCATCACAAGCTAAGGTTAGCTTGTGTGTTGGGTTTTGTACTGGTGAGCCCGTGTAAAACCAGCTGGGTTCGTTGTGATCCCGGGAAAACAACAAGTTTGGGTTGTAAGCTTGTAAAATAACTCGACTGTAATCGAGAAGATTATAGTGTGGACCCAAGTGAAGCTTGGGAGTGGACGTAGGTGTTGGATACACCGAACCACTATAAAATGTCTGTGTTTGCCGTGCTTATTTATCTCTCTCTCTTGCTATCGTGCTTTAACTTGAATTAATTGTTTACATCCTCTCATGAATAGTTTAAATTACTTTCAAAGGCTTAATTTTTAAAGTACCCAATTCACCCCCCCCCCCTCTTGGGTTGCCATTTGGGCCAACAATTGGTATCAGAGCTTGTGCTCATTTGTTTTTTGATCATACGATCAAGAGCGAAAGATCCAAATGGCAACACAAGCCAGCTCAAGTTTTGCTGAGGGCCATTCCACAAATAGACCACCCTTATTTAATGGTTCCAACTATTCATATTGGAAAGCAAGAATGAGGGTATTCATTCAAGCTTCAGATTATGAATTATGGAGTGTCATAATTAATGGACCTAGTACACCCACACACTTAGTTGATGGTTCTATAGTTCCTAAGCCCGAAAGGGATTGGAATGAAAATGATAGGAAGATGGCTCAGCTTAATGCAAAAGCCATGAATATTTATATTGTTCTCTTGATGCTAATGAATTTAATCGTATCTCTACCTGTAATTCCGCTAAAGAGATATGGGATAGATTAGGTTACCCATGAGGGAACCAACCAAGTTAAAGAATCTAAGATTAATATACTTGTGCATAAATATGAATTGTTTAGCATGGAACAATCTGAAACCATAACATGCATGTATACTAGATTTACTGATATTGTTAATGGTTTGAAGAGTCTTGGAAAAACTATACTAATGCTGAATTAGTTCGCAAAATTCTTAGGTCATTACCAAGATCATGGGAAGCCAAAATGACAGCCATTCAAGAAGCCAAAGACCTAAACACTCTACCTTTGGAAGAGCTTCTTGGATCTCTTATGACCCATGAATTGACAATGAAGCAACATGTGGAGGAGGATAACAAAAAGAAGAAGACAATTGCCCTCAAGGCTGCAAAAGTTAAAGAAAGCAGCAGCGATGATGAGGATGATGATGATGAAGACACATCTCTTCTAGCAAGAAAGTTTAAGAAATTTATGAGGAGAAAGAAACCCTTCTACAAAAAAAATTTGGAAATAAGATGGAAGGAGAAAAGAAAAAGATAGGGACAAGGACAAAAGAAAGACCCCTTGATCTGTTATGAATGTAAAAACCGGGGCATTATAGATATGATGTCCGCAATTGAAAAAGACTTTCAAGAAAAAGAAAAAAGCATATGTTGCAACTTGGAGCGACAGTGATGAATCTTCTTCCGAAGAAGAAGAACAAAAAGAGGTTGCCAACATTTATTTTATGGCGAATGACGACGACGAGGTAAGTACTGAAAACCCCTGTGATGATTTTGCTTTCGATGAATTATTTGAAGCCTTCAATGAACTTGTAGATGATTTTAAGATTTTGAAAAAGAAATATAAATCTCTGAAAACTGAAAACATAAACTTAATTAAAGAGAAAAATGAAGTGATGCTTGCAATTAAAAATTTAAAAGATAAAAAGGAAATATTTCTTAAAGAAAAGAATGATTTACTCATGAAATTAATATACTAAAATCTGAAAAAGAAAATCTGACAAAAGATTTGAAAAAGCAAATGCAAACTCTATCTTTGGAAAATGAACAGCACATTGTAGAAAATGAATCTCTAAAGAAAGAAGTTAAAAAATACAAAGATATTGTTGATAAATTCACCTTAAGTTCTACTAAACTAAACATGATTTTAGATAGTCAAAAAGCAGTTTTTGATAAGGCTGGATTAGGATATAATACATTTAGAAAACAAAAATCTTTGAAAAACATTTTTGTACGCGATAGTCATAGTAACATCACTTGTTTTAAATGCAATTAAAAGGGCATAAATCATTTGAATGTAATTTACAAAAACAAATAAATATTTAAATTTTAAAGGGAAGAAATATGGGTTCCGAAAGGAACAATATTTGTTGCTACTAACCATGAAGGACCCAAGAAAGCTTGGGTACCTAAACATAAAGTTTGATTTCATTGCAGGAATGTCTTGTGGCCAAGAGATCAAAGAGAAAGTGGTATCTTGATAGTGGCTGCTCAAGACATATGACGGGTGACAAAGAAGAATTCATCACCCTTGAAGAAAAGAAAGGAGGAGTTGTTACGTTCGGTGATAATGGTAAAGGTCAGATTATGGGCCTTGGTAAAATCCGTATAACTCCATCCACTTTCATAGATAATGTACTTTATGTTGATGGTTTGAAGCATAACTTAATTAGTATAAGCCAATTGTGCGATAAAGATTTTAAAGTATCATTTGAAACCTCTCTCTGCACAGTATCTAATTCCATTGATAATAGCATTGTATTTACTGGTTATAGACATGGCAATGTTTACTTGGTTGATCTAGATAAATTATCTATGAGTGATCATTGCTTAATTGCTGATAATGCTAATATGAATGAAATTGGATGGTTATGGCATCGTAGATTAGGTCATGCAAGCACACACCTAATTTCAAAACTAATTAAAATGGACTTAGTTAAAGGGCTACCTAAAATAGATTTTGAAAACAACAAAATATGTGATGCATGTCAATTTGGAAAACAAACAAGAAGTTCTTTCAAATCTAAAAATGTTGTTTCAACTTCTAGGCCATTAGAGCTACTTCACATGGACCTTTTTGGACCAACTAGAACCACAAGTCTAGGAGGAAAGAAATATGGTCTTGTGATTGTAGATGATTACTCTAGATACACTTGGGTATTGTTTTTAGCTCACAAAGATGAGACTTTCTCGATATTCCTGAAATTCTTTAAGAAAGTCACAAATGAGAAAAACACTACCATAGTGTCTCTAAGAAGTGATCATGGAACTGAATTTGAAAATCACCTATTTGAAAATTTTTGTGCTGAAAATGGTATTAATCATAATTTTTCTGCACCTAGGACCCCACAACAAAATGGTGTTGTAGAAAGAAAAATAGGACTTTAGAAGACATGGCCCGTACCATGCTATGTGAAAGCAACCTACCAAAGTATTTTTGGGCGGAAGCTATAAACACGGCATGTTACATTTTAAATAGAGCCCTAATAAGACCAATACTTAAGAAAACACCTTATGAACTATGGCAAAACAGAAAACCTAATATTAGATATTTTCATGCATTTGGTTGTAAATGCTTTGTTCACAATAATGGTAAAAATAATTTAGGCAAATTTGATGCTAAATCTGATGAAGGAATATTCTTAGGATATTCAACAACTAGTAAAGCATATAGAGTATTTAACAAGAAAACTTTAGTTGTTGAAGAATCCATTCATGTAGTTTTTGATGAATCTTTAGCAACTCGTTCCGAAAAGTTTGATGATGAGGAAGATACAAACATAATTGAGAAAGATCTTGAAAAATTAAATATTGATGTATCTTCAGATCATGAGCAAGAAGCTAAAGATAATGATTCACCTAAGGATGATGATACTAACACTAATCATAATGATATGGATCTTCCTAGAGATTGGAGATACGCTTATAGTCACCCTAAGGAATTGATTATAGGTGATCCATCTCAAGGAATAAGAACTAGATCATCTATGAGAAATATTAGTAATCATCTTGCATTTGTATCACAAATTGAACCTAAAACTATTGAAGAAGCTGAAAAAGATAATAATTGGATGTTAGCTATGCAAGAAGAATTAAATCAATTTACTAGAAATAATGTATGGACATTAGTAGAAAGACCTAAAGATCATTCTGTTATAGGATCAAAATGGGTATTTAGAAATAAACTAGATGAAAATGGCATAGTAATTAGAAACAAAGCTAGATTAGTTGCAAAAGGATATAATCAAGAAGAAGGTATTGATTTTGATGAAACCTTTGCACCAGTAGCTAGATTAGAAGCCATTAGACTATTACTTGCATTTGCATGTCACATGAATTTCAACTTATTTCAAATGGATGTAAAAAGTGCTTTTCTAAATGGATTTATAAATGAAGAAGTGTATGTAGAACAACCACCAGGTTTTGAAGATCATGAATTTTCAAATCACGTTTTTAAATTGCACAAAGCATTATATGGTTTGAAACAAGCACCTAGAGCATGGTATGATAGATTAAGTAAATTCTTAATTGAAAATGATTTTATAAGAGGAAATGTAGATAAAACATTATTTTTGAAAAGAAAAAGTAAAGATTTATTAGTAGTTCAAATATATGTTGATGATATTATTTTTGGTGCTACTAACAATCTTCTATGCCAAGAATTTGCTAAGTTAATGCAGGGTGAGTTTGAAATGAGCATGATGGGAGAACTCAACTTCTTCCTTGGACTCCAAATCAAACAAGAAAAGGAAGGGATTTTCATCAACCAAACCAAGTACACAAAGGAACTACTCAAAAAGTTTGGTATGGATTCAATGAAACCCCTTGGAACTCCAATGAGTCCTTCATGCAATTAGACAAAGATGAGGAAGGTAAGAAAGTTGATCAAAAGTACTATCGAGGTATAATCGGATCTCTACTCTACTTAACTGCTAGTAGACCTGATATAATGTTCTCTGTTTGTCTATGTGCTAGATTTCAATCAGAACCTAAAGAATCTCACTTAATTGCTGTTAAAAGAATACTAAGATACTTAATTGGAACAAAAAATGTAGGCTTATGGTATTCTAGAGACTCAACATTGAACTTAATTGCATATTCTGATTCTGATTATGCTGGATGTAAGTTAGATAGAAAAGCACAAGTGGTGCATGCCAATTCTTAGGAAGTAACTTAATCTCATGGTTTAGCAAAAAGCAAAATTCAGTTGCATTATCAACTACTGAAGCTGAATATGTTGCAGCTGGAAGTTGCTGTGCTCAAATCCTATGGATTAAGCGACAACTTGAAGACTATGGTATCACACTTGACAAAACACCTATAAAATGTGACAATACAAGTGCAATTAATCTAACAAAAAATCCAATTCAACATTCTAGAACAAAACACATAGAAATTAGATATCATTTTATTAGAGAACATGTAACGAATGGAGAAATATGTCTTGATTATGTTAATACTGAAGATCAATTAGCTGATATATTTACAAAACCCTTGAGTGAAGAAAGATTCTGTTATCTTAGAGGAGAGTTAGGGATTTGTGATCCATTAGAATGATTTTGAAACCCCTAAGAAAAATTATCTAGAACTCTTTCTACTCTTTGATCTTTAAGGAAATCTTATCTAGAATTCATATCTAATTGATCTATTAAAATCCAATGATTTTTTATCAATTTTTATGATCAATATCCGGACACATTTCAGATTCTCTGAAACTTTATGTTTTTGCTCTGAAATGGTCTCGGAGCCGACTCGGTCAGTATCGGAGTCGACTCCATGTTTCTGCTGAAACTCTGGAGCCGACCCCATCTCTGTGCGAGTCGACTCCACTTCGGGATAGATTTCTGTGACTACCCGGAGTCGACCCCACACTTTGCGGGAGCCGACTCGAAGTGGTCCCAGGTCGATTTATCTAGGGCAGAGTCGACTCCTCGTTCACTTCTATCCTCTCAAATCATTCAAATACTCTCTCCAAAATTTTTCCTAACCTACCAAATCCTTAGAAATCCTTGATTAACCTTTCCACTAAATCAAATGGCTCCTAAAACCCGTGGTTCTAGCCTTGGAGCGGCCGGGATGAAAAGGAAGAAGGCGGTGAAGAAGACTGTGAGGCGTCCCGCTCGCGAACCCTCTCCGAGCATGGATTCCACCTCATCCTCTTCAACTCCGAGTGCTTCTCCTACTACGGCCACATCTCAGGTAGACCGTCTAGCCGATAGAGTGATTACAACCGGGAGAAAGGTTGATTTTGAACTATTTGAGGCAGAAGGTTTTCTTGTGGGGAGACAGTTAATTGAAATGGGATGGGAGAAAATATGTTCTTTAGATTGTCCAACCTACCCAGCCCTAGTTAAAGAATTTTATAAAAATCTGTCAAGAGGAGACAATGGATTAGTCAGCATCATTAGAGGAAATAGAATAAATGTGACAGTGGATTTACTCTCAAGACTGTTGGAACTTCCAGTGTCTGGTACTTCTACTTTTTCACCTGATGATAGGAGCCCAGCTCTATCAAGATTGCTAAATAAAGAAATTGTTGGTTTTGAAGAAGTCCATGCAAATCAACTATCCTTGGAATTAAGACTTCTCCATAACATTTGTAGTAGGATTCTATTCCCTAAGATTGGGAGATTTGATTATGTTCTGAGAGAGATTTTGTTATGGATGCTATAGTGACTGGAAGACCTATCAATCTTCCGAACATGATAATTTGGTACATTGCTGACTGTGGGAGCAAGAGAAATCTAGTCTACCCTATGGCATGATATTAACTAAGATTTTCAAAGCCAAGGGATAATCATTTCCGATAGTGAGCCAATGAGAAATTTGAGACACACTGATTACTATAGTTTGGCTACTATTCATAGAATGGGATTTGTGAAGAAGGATGGCAGATGGGAAAGGAAAAGTATGTTGGAAGATAGAGCCGCTGATGTTGAGGCACCTGGACCTTCAGTTAGACATTCATCTCCTGTGCCTCCTAGCTCTTCTGTTCCTGTTCCGGCCCCTTCTCCTGCTCCGATGTTTGATCAGTCATCTTCTTCATCAGTCGGTTTTTCAGATCTTCAGTTAATGCAGCTCAAGAGTCTTCTTGATGATCAAGCGGATAGAATGAAGACTGAGTTTGACAATAAATTCATGAATCTTAAAGAAACTCTCTATTCATTAGATGATCGGATCACCAAGATTGAATCTACTCTTAGCTCCTCTACTGAGTCTTTAAGTGGTGATCTAAAGAATATTTTTGAAGAACTTAAAGACATTTGTGGAGATGGTGAGACTTATGCAAAGTGCAATGCCGAACTTCAAGACAAGATTTTAACTGCTTGTACTTTTGTGGATGAAAGACTGAAAGATTATGTTAAGCTTCAAACTGATGGAATGAAGAACATTATAGATCACTTAACAAGAATTGTAAGGACACATTTTTGATGTAATAAATGTTTAGTCTTTGCAATGTAATGAAATTTATATTATGTTTTACATTTTGATACAATGATGTAATGAAAAGTCAGTTTTGAATGTTCAATGTAGTTGAGTTTGAATGTACTTCTTCTATTTTTCAATGAATCTCAGTTCTTGTTAAAACATATCTTAAATCATGAATGTGATTTTGATGCTTCTCTACCTTTTTGTTGATAACAAAAAAGGGGGAGAGTTTTATATACATAACTGTATATGCATGGGAGAAATTAAACGAATGTTATTATATATGCATATAATAAATAATTGAATGAGAGAAAAGGAAGTAATAATTAAACATTACACATACAGTGAATGAATGAAAAAGCAATTTAGATGAAAAGGCTGAATTTTGACATTAAATTGTGTATAAGCTTAAATTGAATGAATGGAATATTTATTTGAGTTTCATAGGGGGAGCTACCTCATTCAGGGGGAGCCTAACTATGAAAATAAAATAAATTCTTTAATTAATCATGCATATACTCAATGTTTTTGTCATCATCAAAAAGGGGAGATTGTTGGGAGATTGTTGAGAAATTGTTGCCCCAATCTTATTGATTTTGATGATTACCAAAAGCCATGAGTATATTAAAAGATGCAATGAATTTATTTACATGAGCAATGAATTTATAATAATCAATGAGTATGTTAAGTATGACTTTAATCAATTGAAAGTAACTTCAAGCTCCATGTTTAAGCTTTCAAAAAGAATTTTTATACTTCATATCTCAATCAATGAGTTTTTGGAACATTTCTTGAATTGATTCCTAATGACAATTTTATTGTATTCAAGTCAAAAATTGATTTAAAATTAATCTGGAACAAATTTCAAAGTCAATCAGAAAATTCTCTGATTTTTGATACGTTCCGGAGCCGACTATAGAGTTTCAGAGTCGACTCCACTCAGTATATAGAGATGTCTGTTTGTCTCGAGTCGACCCCTTAACTTTCTGATTGTTTCTATTTTTGGCATCACGTCTTCGAGCCGACTTGCCTAAAGCTGGAGCCGACTCCAACAAATCTGGGCGTGATTTTTTTGAATGCCAACTCAGCGCCAACGGTAAGATTTTTTAATAACGGCTATATTTCTTTGTTTCTAACGGCTATATTTTTGCAGAGTCTATAAATAGAAGTCGTTTTCAAATCAAGAGATAGATATACAAATCAAGAGAGAAAAAGAAAATTCTTTCAGAAAAAGAGGAAAAACATAGCGTCATTTGAAAAATCCGAGATTCAAAAATAGAGTGAAAGAAAAGGTGTGAAATCAAAGGAGACTTCATCTGTGCTCAAGTTCATCAATCCAAGAAAGTCTAGAAGAAAATCCAGAGCTATTCAAGATCAAATCAAGAGATTTTCCACATTCAAAGAAAGGGAGAGAAAGCTTGTTGGAGAGATTGTTGAGAAATTGTAGCCCCAATCTTATTGATTTTGATGATTACCAAAAGCCATGAGTATATTAAAAATGTAATGAGTTTATTTACATGAGCAATGAATTTATTTAGAACAATCAAGAGAATGTTAAAGTATGACTTAATCAATTTGAAAGTAACTTCAAGCTCCATGTTTAAGCTTTCAAAAAGAAATTTTTATACTTCATATTTCAATCAATGAGTTTTTGGAACATGTCTTGAATTGATTCCTAATGAAAATTTTATTGTATTTAAGTCAAAAAATTGATTTAAAATGAATCTGGAACGAATTTAAAGTCAATCAGAAAATTCTCTGATTTTCGATACGTTCCGGAGCCGACTCTTGAGTTTCAGAGTCGACTCCACTCAGTACAGAGATTCCTGATTTTCACGAGTCAACCCCTGTGATTTCTCGAGTCGACCCCTAATTTTGTCGAGCCGACTCCATGACTGTGTGAGTCGACTCCGCTCAGACACCAGAGGAGTGTTTTTCTGAGCACTTCGCGAGTCGACCCCTTGCCTTTCATGAGTCGACCCCCGACTGCCAGGAGTCGACACTTTATTTTCGTTGAGTCGACCCTCTAACTTTCTGAGCATTTCTATTTTTGGTATCGCATCTTCGAGCCGACTCGCCTAAAGCTGGAGTCGACTCCAACAATCTGGGCGTGATTTTTCTGAATGCCAACTCAGCGCCAACGGTAAGATTTTTAAATAACGGCTATTTCTTTGTTTCTAACGGCTATATTTTTGCAGAATCTATAAATAGAGAAGCCAATTCAAATCAAAAAAGAGAGATAGCCATACAAATCAAGAGAGAAAAATCTTTCAGAAAAAGAGAAAAAAAAATAGAGCGACATTTGAAAAAATCCATGATTCAAAATAGAGTGAAAGAAAAAGTGTGAAATCAAAGGAAGCTTCATCTGTGCTCAAGTTCAACAATCCAAGGAAGCTTCAGAAGAAAATCCAAGAGCTATTCAAGAGCATCTCAAGAGATTTTTAAAATTCCAAGAAAGGAAGAAAAAGCTCAAATCAACTCCAACATTCAGTCCGTGAAGAATCCGAGCTGAGGCCCAATTCTACTCTTCAAAGGAGTTAAGGAATAGAAGAAGAGAAGAAAAGCTCAAAAGCCAACCAACTGCAAATCAGGCTTTTCTAAACTTTGTTCTTATATTTGATTATCTGCTCATTGAGGAGCTTTGTAATTGAAAAATAATATTTCTCTTATTTGTGTCTAGTTCAATCTGAGGGATTGAACTAGTGGAGGTAGTCTTACCTCGGTACAAGCTTGGTATAGCTTGTGTTAGGGTTTTTGTGCTGGTAAGCCCAAAAAACCGGCTGGGTTCGTTGTGATCCCGGGAAAACAACAAGTTTGAGTTGTGAGCTTGTAAAACAACTCGGCTGTAATCAAGGAAGATTATAGTGTGGACCCAAGTGAATCTTGGGAGTGGACGTAGGTGTTGGATACACCGAACCACTATAAAATCTTTGTGTTTGCCGTGTCTCTTTTATCTCTCTCTATCTCTATCTTATTGATTGTATTTTGTTTTAGCATCTGCATTCACTTTCACTCACTAAGCAAACAAATACTTAAAAGGTTTAAATTTTTAAAGAACCCAATTCACCCCCCCCCCCCCCTCTTGGGTTGTCATCTGGGCCAACAATTGGTATCAGAGCAAGTGCTCATTAGATTTTGATCACACGATCAAGAGCTAAAGATCCAAATGGCAACACAAGTTGGATCATTTGCTGAAGGTCATTCTACGAATAGACCTCCACTATTTAATGGTTCAAATTATTCATATTGGAAAGCTAGAATGAGGATATTCATTCAAGCTTCTGACTATGAACTATGGGGTGTTATAATTAATGGACCTAGTACACCCACACATGTTATTGATGGCACTATTGTTCCTAAGCCCGAAAGGGACTGGAATGATAATGATAGGAAGATGGCACAGCTTAATGCTAAAGCCATGAATGTTTATATTGCTCCTTAGATGCTAATGAATTTAATAGAATCTCCACATGTAATTCCGCAAAGGAGATTTGGGATAGATTAGAGGTTACCCATGAGGGTACCAACCAAGTAAAAGAATCTAAAATTAATATTCTTGTTCATAAATATGAGTTGTTTAGCATGGAACAATCTGAAACCATTGCATGCATGTATACTAGATTTACAGATATTGTAAATGGTTTGAAAAGTCTTGGTAAGACATATACTAACTCAGAACTTGTTCGAAAAATTCTTAGGTCACTACCAAGATCATGGGAAGCAAAAATGACAGCAATCCAAGAAGCAAAGGACCTCAACACTCTACCCTTAGAGGAGCTTCTAGGATCACTTATGACCCATGAGCTGACAATGAAGCAGCATGTAGAGGAGGATACAAAGAAGAAGAAAGTGATTGCCCTCAAAGCTGCAAAAGAAGAAGAGAGCAGCAGTGATGATGATGATGATGATGAAGAGACTGCTCTCTTAGCTAAAAAGTTTAAAAGATTCATGAGGAGAAAGAAACCCTTCCACAAGAAGAAATTTGGAGCAAAGTGGGAAGGAGAAAAGGATAAGAACAAGGACAAGGACAAAGAAAAAGAGAAAGACCCCTTGACTTGCTATGAGTGTAATAAACCGGGGCACTTTAGGAATGAATGTCCTAAATTAAAGAAAGCCTACAAAAAGAAAAAGAAGGCTTATGTGGCGACTTGGAGTGATAGCGAGGAATCTTCTTCCGAAGAAGAAGAACAAAAGGAAGTCGCAAACGTATGTTTTATGGCGGACGACAACGATGAGGTAAGTTCCGATAACCCTTGCGATGAGTTTGCTTTTGATGAACTATTTGATGCTTTTAATGAACTTGTCGGGGATTTCAAGGTTTTGAAAAAGAAATACAAGATTTTGAAAAATAAAAATTTAACTTTCATTAAAGAAAAGGAAGATCTTAATAATGAAGTTAAGAAACTTAAATCTGAAAATGAAATTTTAGTAAAAGAAAAAGAATTAATTTCCAATGAAAATGATAAACTAAGGAAAGAGGTTGAAAAACATAAGAACATAGTTGATAAGTTTACCTTAAGCTCAACTAAATTAGACATGTTATTAAATAGTCAAAAAGCAGTTTTTGACAAAGCCGGATTAGGGTATAACACTTTAAGAAAACAAAAATCACTGAAAAATATTTTTGTGCATGCTGGCCAAAGTAATTTTACATGCTTTAAATGTAATCAAAAAGGACATAAATCTTATGAATGTAAAATTCTAAAACCTAATAAAAACTTAAATATTAAAGGAAAGAAAATATGGGTTCCGAAAGGAACAGTATTTGTTGCTACTAACCATGAAGGACCCAAGAAAGCTTGGGTACCTAAACATAAAGTTTGATTTCATTGCAGGAATGTCTTGTGGCCAAGAGATCAAAGAGAAAGTGGTATCTTGATAGTGGCTGCTCAAGACATATGACGGGTGACAAAGAAGAATTCATCACCCTTAAAGAAAAGAAAGGAGGAGTTGTTACATTTGGCGACAATGGCAAAGGCCAAATCTTGGGGTTTGGTAACATTCAAATAACTCCCTCCACTTATATTGAAAATGTACTTTATGTTGATGGTTTAAAGCATAACTTAATTAGTATAAGCCAATTATGTGACAAAGGTTTTAAAGTATCATTTGAATCTTCTTTATGCACAATAGCTAATCCCATTGATAATAGCATTGTTTTTATTGGAAATAGAAATGGCAATGTATACTTGATTGACTTAGACAATTTGTCTACTAATAATCATTGCTTAGTTGCTAATAATGCTAATATGAATGAGATTGGTTGGTTGTGGCATCGAAGATTAGGTCACGCAAGCACACACCTGATTTCAAAACTAATTAGAATGGATTTAGTAAAAGGTCTACCTAAAATAGATTTTGAAAATAACAAAATATGTGATGCATGTCAGTTTGGAAAACAAACAAGAAGTTCTTTTAAATCTAAAAATGTTGTTTCAACTTCTAGGCCATTAGAGCTACTTCACATGGACCTTTTTGGACCAACTAGAACCACAAGTCTAGGAGGAAAGAAATATGGTCTTGTGATAGTAGATGATTACTCTAGATTCACTTGGGTAATGTTTTTAGCTCACAAAGATGAGACTTTCTCGATATTCCTGAAATTCTTCAAGAAAGTAACAAATGAGAAAAACACTACCATAGTGTCTCTAAGAAGTGATCATGGAACTGAATTTGAAAATCACTTATTTGAAAGTTTTTGCAATGAAAATGGTATTAATCATAATTTTTCTGCACCTAGGACCCACAACAAAATGGAGTAGTTGAAAGGAAAAATAGGACTCTAGAAGACATGGCCCGTACCATGCTATGTGAAAGTAAACTCCCGAAATACTTTTGGGCGGAAGCTATTAACACAGCATGTTACATCCTAAATAGAGCATTAATAAGACCTATTTTAAAGAAAACACCTTATGAATTATGGCATGATAGAAAACCCAACATTAAATATTTTCATGCATTTGGTTGTAAATGTTTTGTTCACAATAATGGTAAAAAAATTTAGGCAAATTTGATGCTAAATCTGATGAAGGAATATTCTTAGGATATTCAACAACTAGTAAAGCATATAGAGTATTTAACAAGAAAACTTAGTTGTTGAAGAATCCATTCATGTAGTTTTTGATGAATCTTTAGCAACTCGTTCCGAAAAATTTGATGATGAAGAAGATACAAACTTAATTGAAAAAGATCTTGAAAAATTAAATATTGATGTATCTTCAGATCATGAGCAAGACGCTAAAGATAATGATTCACCTAAGGATGATGATACTAACACTAATCATAATGATATAGATCTTCCTAGAGATTGGAGATATGCTTATAGTCACCCTAAGGAATTGATTATAGGTGATCCATCTCAAGGAATAAGAACTAGATCATCTATGAGAAATATTAGTAATCATCTTGCATTTGTATCACAAATTGAACCTAAAACTATTGAAGAAGCTGAAAAAGATAATAATTGGATGTTAGCAATGCAAGAAGAATTAAATCAATTCACTAGAAATAATGTATGGACTTTAGTAGAAAGACCTAAAAATCATTCTGTTATAGGATCAAAATGGATATTTAGAAATAAACTAGATGAAAATGGCATAGTAATTAGAAACAAAGCTAGATTAGTTGCAAAAGGATATAATCAAGAAGAAGGTATTGATTTTGATGAAACCTTTGCACCAGTAGCTAGATTAGAAGCCATTAGACTATTACTTGCATTTGCATGTCACATGAATTTTAATTATTTCAAATGGATGTAAAAAGTGCTTTTCTAAATGGATTTATAAATGAAGAAGTATATGTAGAACAACCACCAGGTTTTGAAGATCATGAATTTTCAAATCACGTTTTTAAATTGCACAAAGCATTATATGGTTTGAAACAAGCACCTAGAGCTTGGTATGATAGATTAAGTAAATTCTTAATTGAAAATGATTTTATAAGAGGAAATGTTGATAAAACATTGTTTTTGAAAAGAAAAGGTAAAGATTTATTAGTAGTTCAAATATATGTTGATGATATCATTTTTGGTGCTACTAACAATCTTCTATGTCAAGAGTTTGCTAAGTTGATGCAGGGAGAATTTGAAATGAGCATGATGGGAGAACTCAATTTCTTCCTTGGACTCCAAATCAAACAAAGCAAAGAGGGAATCTTTATCAACCAAACAAAATACACAAGAGAAATTCTAAAGAAGTTTGGTATGGAATCAATCAAACCCCTCGGAACACCAATGAGTCCTTCATGCAAGCTGGACAAAGATGAAGAAGGTAAGAAGGTTGATCAAAAATATTATCGAGGTATAATCGGATCCCTACTTTACTTAACTGCAAGTAGACCAGACATAATGTTTGCTGTTTGCTTATGTGCTAGATTTCAGTCTGAACCTAAAGAATCACATTTAATTGCTGTTAAAAGAATACTAAGATACTTAAGTGGAACAAAAAATGTAGGTTTATGGTATTCTAGAGACTCAACATTAAATCTAATTGCATACACTGATTCTGATTATGCTGGATGTAAGTTAGATAGAAAAAGCACAAGTGGTGCATGCCAATTCTTAGGAAGTAACTTAATCTCATGGTTTAGCAAAAAGCAAAATTCAGTTGCATTATCAACTACTGAAGCTGAATATGTTGCAGCTGGAAGTTGCTGTGCTCAAATCCTATGGATTAAGCGACAACTTGAAGACTATGGTATCACACTTGATAAAACACCTATAAAATGTGATAACACAAGTGCAATTAATCTAACAAAAATCCAATTCAACATTCTAGAACTAAACACATAGAAATTAGATATCATTTTATAAGAGAACATGTAATAATGAAATATGTCTTGATTATGTTAATACTGAAGATCAATTAGCTGATATATTTACAAAACCCTTGAGTGAAGAAAGATTCTGTTATCTTAGAGGAGAGTTAGGGATTTGTGATCCATTAGAATGAATTTGAAACCCCTAAGGAAATTTTATCTAAAATTCTTTCAAATCCTTGATCTTTAAGGAAATCTTATCTAGAATTCACATCTAATTGATCTATTCAAATCCAATGATTATTTTATCAATTTTTATGATCATATCCGGACACATTTCAGATTATCTGAAACTTTATTTTTTGCTCTGAAATGGTCTCGGAGCCGACTCGGTGAGTATCGGAGTCGACTCCATGTTTCTGCTGAAACTCTAGAGTCGACCCCTTCTCTGCGCGAGTCGACTCCACTTCGGGATAGTTTTCTGTGACTACCCGGAGTCGACCCCTTACTTTGCGGGAGCCGACTCGAAGTGGTCCCAGGTCGATTTATCTAGGGCAGAGTCGACTCGCCGTTCATTTCAACTCACTCAAATCATTCAATACTCTCTCCAAATTTTCCTGACCTTCCAAATCCTTAGAAATCCCTGATTAACCTCTCCAATAGTTCAAATGGCCCCTAAAACCCGTGGATCTAACCTTGGTGCGGCCGGAGTGAAAAGGAAGAGGCGGTGAGGAAGACCGTGAGGCGTCCCGCTCGTGAACCTTCACCGAGCACGGATTCAACCTCATCCTCTCGACTCCAAGTGCTTCTCCCTCTACGGCTCCATCACAGGTAGATCGACTTGCCGATAAAGTAATTACTACCGGGAGGAAAGTCGATTTTGAATTGTTTGAGGCTGAAGGATTTCTTTTGGGGAGGCAGTTGATTGAAATGGGTTGGGAA
Organism: Calamus simplicifolius; assembly: GCA_900491605.1. Taxonomy (NCBI): domain Eukaryota; kingdom Viridiplantae; phylum Streptophyta; class Magnoliopsida; order Arecales; family Arecaceae; genus Calamus; species Calamus simplicifolius. The sequence continues at coordinate 541,414 of UESW01004908.1, forward strand.
AAGATTTGTTCTTTAGATTGTCCTACCTACCAGCCCTAGTCAAGGAATTTTACAAAAATTTATCTAGAGGAGACAATGGACTTGTAAGCATCGTTAGAGGAAATAGAGTATCTGTGATAGTGGATTTGCTTTCAAGATTGTTGGATCTACTAGTGTCGGGTACATCTACTTTTTCTTCTGAAGATAGAAGCCCAGCTCTATCTAGACTGCTTAACAGGGAGATTTCGGTTTTGAAGAAGTCTTTGCTAATCAATTGTCCTTAGAATTGAGACTTCTCCACAATATTTGTAGTAGAATCCTATTCCCCAAGATTGGGAGATTTGACTATGTTTCTGAAAGAGATATTTGTAATGGATGCTATTGTGACTGGTAAACCCATTAACCTTCCAGCATGATATTATGGTACATTGCTGATTGTGGAGGTAAGAGAAAATTCAGTTTACCCTACGGCATGATTCTTACTAAAATTTTCCAAGCCAAGGGATAATCATATCAGATAGTGAGCCAATGAGGAACTTAAGACACACCGATTACTATAGTTTGGCCACTATACATAGAATGGGTTTTGTGAAGAAGAATGGCAGATGGGAAAGGAAAGGTTTGATGGAAGATAGAGCCGCGGACATTGAGGCACCAGGACCGTCAGTTAGACATTCTTTGCCTGTACCTCCGAGCTCTCCTGTTCCTGCTCCAGCCCCTTCCCCTGCTCCATTGGTTGATCAAGCATCTTCTTCGTCTGTCGGTTTCTCAGATCTCAGTTAAGGCAACTTAAAGGTCTTCTTGATGATCAGGCAGATAAATTGAAATCAGAGTTTGAAAATAAGTTTATGAATCTCAAAGAAACTCTTTATTCTTTAGATGATCGGATCACCAAGATAGAATCAACTCTTAGCACTTCATCTGAGTCTTTAAGTGGAGACCTAAAGAATATCTTTGAAGAACTTAAAGACATCTGTGGAGATGGTGATACATATGCAAAATGCAATGCTGAACTCCAAGATAAAATATTGACTGCTTGCACTTTTGTAGATGAAAGACTGAAGGAGTATGTTAATGAAAAATATTATAGATCACTTAACTAGGATTGTAAGGACTCACTTTTGATGTATTAGATGCTTAGTCTTTACAATGTAATGAAGTTCATATTTTACATTTTGATACTTTGATGTAATGAAAAGTGAATTTTGAATACTCAATGTAATCTGAGTTTATATGTACTTCTCCTATTATCAATGAATCTCAAATTTTGTTAAAACATATTTTGAATGAATGAATGAATGATTATGTTTGATACATCTCTACCTTTTTGTTGATAACAAAAAAGGGGAGAGTTTTATAGTTTTAATACTGTATATGCATGGGGAAGAAATTAATTAATCAAATGATATTAAAATGATTGAATGGATGAGATAAATAATTGAATGAATGGGATATTTATTTGAGTTTCATAGGGGGAGCTACCTCATTCAGGGGGAGCCTAAGCCTAACTATGAAAATAAAATAAATTCTCTAATCAATCATGCATAAACTCAATGTTTTTGTCATCATCAAAAAGGGGGAGATTGTTGGGGAGATTGTTGAGAAATTGTAGCCCCAATCTTATTGATTTTGATGATTACCAAAAGCCATGAGTATATTAAAAATGTAATGAGTTTATTTACATGAGCAATGAATTTATTTAGAACAATCAATGAGAATGTTAAAGTATGACTTAATCAATTTGAAAGTAACTTCAAGCTCCATGTTTAAGCTTTCAAAAAGAAATTTTTATACTTCATATTTCAATCAATGAGTTTTTGGAACATTCTTGAATTGATTCCTAATGACAATTTTATTGTATTCAAGTCAAAAAATTGATTTAAAATGAATCTGGAACGAATTTAAAGTCAATCAGAAAATTCTCTGATTTTGATACGTTCCGGAGCCGACTCTTGAGTTTCAGAGTCGACTCCACTCAGTATACAGAGATTCCTGATTTTCACGAGTCGACCCCTGTGATTTCTCGAGTCGACCCCCGATTTTGTCGAGCCGACTCCATGACTGTGTGAGTCGACTCCGCTCAGACACCAGAGGAGTATTTTTCTGAGCACTTCGCGAGTCGACCCCTTGCCTTTCATGAGTCGACCCCCGACTGTCAGGAGTCGACACTTTATTTTCGTTGAGTCGACCCCTAACTTTCTGAGCATTTCTATTTTTGGTATCGCATCTTCGAGCCGACTCGCCTAAAGCTGGAGTCGACTCCAACAATCTGGGCGTGATTTTTCTAAATTCCAACTCAGCGCCAACGGTAAGATTTTTAATAATGGCTATATTTCTTTGTTTCTAACGGCTATATTTTTGCAGAATCTATAAATAGAGAAGCCATTTTCAAATCAAAAAAGAGAGATAGACATACAAATCAAGAGAGAAAAATCTTTCAGAAAAAGAGAAAAAAAAACAGAGCGACATTTGAAAAAAATCCGTGATTCAAAATAGAGTGAAAGAAAAAGTGTGAAATCAAAGGAAGCTTCATCTGTGCTCAAGTTCAACAATCCAAGGAAGCTTCAAAAGAAAATCCAAGAGCTATTCAAGAGCATCTCAAGAGATTTTCAACATTCCAAGAAAGGAAGAAAAAGCTCAAATCAACTCCAACGTTCAGTCCGTGAAGAATCCGAGCTGAGGCCCGATTCTACTCTTCAAAGGAGTTGAGGAATAGAAGAAAAGAAGAAAAGCTCAAAAGCCAACCAACTACAAATCAGGCTTTTCTAAACTTTATTCTTATATTTGATTATCTGCTCATTGAGGAGCTTTGTAATTGAAAAACAATATTTCTCTTATTTGTGTCTAGTTCAATCTGAGGGATTGAACTAGTGGAGGTAGTCTTACCTCGGTACAAGCTTGGTATAGCTTGTGTTAGGGTTTTTGTGCTGGTAAGCCCGAAAAACCGGTTGGGTTCGTTGTGATCCCGGAGAAATAACAAGTTTGAGTTGTGAGCTTGTAAAACAACTCAGCTGTAATCAAGGAAGATTATAGTGTGGACCCAAGTGAATCTTGGGAGTGGACGTAGGTGTTGGATACACCGAACCACTATAAAATCTTTGTGTTTGCCGTGTCTCTTTTATCTCTATCTCTATCTCTATCTTATTGATTGTATTTTGTTTTAGCATCTGCATTCACTTTCACTCACTAAGCAAACAAATACTTAAAAAGGTTTGAATTTTTAAAGAACCCAATTCACCCCCCCCCCCCCTCTTGGGTTGTCATCTGGGCCAACAAAGCTCAAATCAACTCCAACATTCAATCCGTGAAGAATCTGAGCTGAGGCCCGATTCCACACTTCAAAGGAGTTGAGGAAAAGAAGAAAAGAAGAAAAGCCTGCACGCAAATCAAATCTAAACAGGCTCTTCTAAACTTTGCTTTCATTTTGAAAAATATGCTCTAAAGGAGCTGTTTTGTATTAAACTCATATTTTTATCTTGTGGTTTACTAATTCAATCAGAGGGTTGAATTAGTGGAGGTAGTGTACCTCGTCACAAGCTAAGGTTAGCTTATGTGTTGGGTTTTGTGCTGGTGAGCCCGTGTAAAACCAGCTGGGTTCGTTGTGATCCCAGGAAAATAATAAGTTTGGGTTGTAAGCTTGTAAAACAACTCGACTGTAATCGAGGAGATTATAGTGTGGACCCAAGTGGAGCTTGGGAGTGGACGTAGGTGTTGGATACACCGAACCACTATAAAATCTCTGTGTTTGCCGTGCTTATTTATCTCTCTCTCTTGCTATCGTGCTTTAACTTGAATTAATTGTTTACATCCTCTCATCAATAGTTTAAATTACTTTAAAAGGCTTAATTTTTAAAGTACTCAATTCACCCCCCCCCCTCTTGGGTTGCCATCTGGGCCAACAGGTTGCGATCGATCGAAGCCATGATCCCAATCGCGATGATCGATCGGACAGTTGCGATGCATCCAATCGACGAGGATTCAACGGTTGCGATCGATCCAAGCTATGATCCCAATCAGCGACAATCGATCGGACCGTTGCGATCCATCTAATCGGCTACGATCCCATGGTTGCGATCCATCCGATCGGCGAGGATCCGACGGTTGCGATCGATCCAAGGCATGATCCCGATCGGCGACGATCGAACGGACCATTGCGATCCTTCCAATCGATGACGATCCCAAGGTTGCGATCGATCCAAGCCATGATCCTGTTCGTCCATGATGGATCGGACCATTGCGATGCATCCGATCAGAGATGATATGACAGTAGCGATCGATCCGAGCCATGGTCCTGATCGGCGATGATCGATCCGACCATTGCGATGCATCCAATCGAAGACGATCTGACGGTTGTGATCGATCAGAGACATGATCCCGAAAGGCGATGATCAATCCGACCATTGTGATGCATTCGATCGAAGATGATCTGACGGTTGCGATCGATCCAACCCATGATCCGCTTCGGCGATGATCGATCGGACTATTGCAATGCATCCGATCGGAGACGATCCGACGGTTGCGATTGATCCGAGCCATGATCCTGATCGGTGATGATCGATCGGACCATTGTGATCCATCCGATTGGAGACGATCCGATGATTGCGATCGATCCGAGCCATGATCCTGATCGGCGATGATCGATCGATCGGACAGTTGCGATGCATCCGATCGGAGACGATCCGATGGTTGCGATCGATTTGAGCCATGATCATAATAGGCGATGATTGATCGGACCATTGCGATCCATCTGATCGGAGACAATTCGACGGTTGCGATTGATCCGAGCCATTATCCGATCGGCGATGATCAATTTAACCATTGCAATCCATCCGATCGGTGAGGATCCGACGGTTGCGATCGATCCGAGCCATGATCCCGATCGGCGACGATCGATCGGACCGTTGCGATCCATCCGATCGGCGACGATCCCATGGTTGCGATCGATCCAAGCCATGATCCCAATCGGCGATGATCGATCGGATCATTGCGAAGCATCCGATCGGAGATGATCCGATGGTTGCGATAGGTCCAAGCCATGATCCCGATCGGCGATGATCGATTGGACCGTTGCGATGCATCCGATCGAAGACGATCCGACGGTTGCGATAGATCCAAGCCATGATCCCGATCGGCGATGATCGATCGGACTATTGCGATGCATCCGATCGAAGATGATCTGACGATTGCAATCGATCTGAGCCATGATCCAGATAGGCGATGATCGATCGGACTATTGAGATCCATACGATCGGCAAGGATTCGATGGTTGCGATCGATCGAAGCCATGAACCCGATCACGATGATCGATCAAACCGTTGCGATGCATCTGATCGGTGAGGATCCGACGGTTGCGATCAATCCGACCCATAATCTGCATCGGTGATGATCGATCGAACTGTTGCGATCCATTCGATCGGTGATGATCCGACGGTTGCGATCGATCAAAGCCATGATCCCGATCGCTATGATCGATCGGATGGTTGCGATGCATCCGATCGTAGATGATCCGACAGTTGCGATCGATCCAAGCCATGATCCTGATCGGTGATGATCGATTGGACCATCGCGATCCATCCGATCGGAGACGATCCGATGGTTGCGATCGATCCGAGCCATGATCCTGATCGGCGATGATCGATCGATCGGACTGTTGTGATGCATCCGATCGGAGACGATTCGATGGTTGCGATCGATCCGAGCCATGATCATGATTGGCGATGATCAATCGGACCGTTGCGATCCATCCAATCGAAGACAATCCGATGGTTGCATTCAATCCAAGCCATGTTCTCGATCGATGATGATCTGCGATCCATCCGATCGGCGAGGATCTGACGGTTGCGATCAATCCGAGCCATGATCCCGATCGGCGACGATCGATTGGACCATTGCGATCCATCCGATCGGCGATGATCCAATGGTTACGATCGGTCCAAGCCATAATCCCGATCGGCGATGATCAATCGGACCATTGTGATGCATCCGATCGGAGACGATCCGACGGTTGCGATCGATCCGAGCCATGATCCTGATCGGACCGTTGTGATGCATCCGATCGGAGATGATCCGACGGTTGCTATCGATCCTAGCCATGATCTGGATCGGCGATGATCGATCAGACCATTGCGATCCATCCGATCGGTGATGATCCGACGGTTGCGATCGATCGAAGCCATGATCTCGATCGCGATGATCGATCAGACCGTTGCGATGCATCCGATCGGCAAGGATCCGATGGTTGCGATCGATCCAAGCCATGATCCCAATCGGCGATGATCGATTGGACCATTGCGATCCATCCGATCGGAGATGATCCGACGGTTGCGATCGATCCGAGCCATGATCTTGATCGGTGATGATCGATCGATTGGACCGTTGCGATGCATCCGATCGGAGACGATCCGATGGTTGCGATCGATCCGAGCCATGATCTGGATCAGAGATGATCGATCGGACCATTGCGATCCATCCGATCGGCGATGATCTGACGGTTGTGATCAATCCAAGCCATGATCCCGATCGGCGATGATCGATCGGGCCGTTGCGATGCATCCGATCGGAGACTATCCGACGGTTGCGATAGATCCAAACCATGATCCTAATCAGCGATGATCGATTGGACCATTGTGATGCATCCGATCGGAGACGATCCGACAGTTGCAATCGATCAGAGCCATGATTCGGATCGGCGATGGTCGATCGGACCGTTGCGATCCATCCGATCGGCAAGGATCCGACGGTTACGATCGATCGGACCATTGCGATCCATCCGATGAGCGATGATCCAATGGTTGCGATCCATCTGATCGGAGAGGATCCGACGGTTGTGATCGATCCAAGCCATGATCCCGAACGGCGACGATCGATCGGACCATTGCAATCCATCCGATCGGTGACGATCCAACGGTTGCGATCGTTCTAAGCCATGATCACGATCGGTGACGATCGATCGGACCATTGCGATGCATGCGATCAGAGATGATCCAACCGTTGCGATCGATCCGAGCATCATCCTGATCGGCGATGATCAATCCAACCGTTGCGATGCATCAGATCGAAGGTGATCCAATGGTTGCGATCGATCGGAGACATGATCCCGAAAGGCGATGATTGATCCGGCCGATGCGATGCATCCGATCGGAGACGATCCGATGGTTGCGATCGATCCAACCCATGATCCGGATCGGCGTTGATCGATCGGACCATTGCAATCCATTCGATCGGTGACGATCCAACGGTTGCGATTGATCGAAGCCATGATCCCAATCACGATGATCGATCGGACCGTTGCAATGCATCCAATCAGAGACGATCCGATGGTTGCGATCGATCTGAGCCATGATCCTGATCGGCGATGATCGATTGATCGGACCGTTGCGATGCATCCGATCAGAGACGATCTGATGGTTACGATCGATCCGAGCCATGATCCTAATCGGCGATGATCAATCGGACCATTGCTATCCATCCAATCGGAGACGATCCGACGGTTGCGATCGATCCGAGCCATGATCCTGATCGGCGACGATCGATCGATCAAACCGTTGCGATGCATCCGATCGGAGACGATCCCACGGTTGCGATCGATCCAAGCCCTAATCCCGATCGGCGAGGATCGATCGGACAGTTGCGATGCATTTGATCAGAGAGGATCCGACGATTGCAATCGATCCGAGCCATGATCCTGATCGGCGATGATCGATCTGACTGTTGTGATGCATCCGATCGGAGACGATCCGACGGTTGCGATCGATCGGAGACATGATCCCAAAAGGTGATGGTCGATCCGACCGTTGCGATGCATTCGATCAGAGATGATCCGACGGTTGCGATCGATCCGACCCATGATCCGGATCGGCGATGATCGATCAGACTGTTACGATCCATTCGATCGGTGATGATCCAATGGTTGCGATCAATGGAAGCCATGATCCCGATCGCGATGATCGATCAGACCGTTGCGATGCATCCGATCGAAGACGATCCGATTACTGCGATCGATCCGAGCCATGATCCTAATCGGCGATTATCGATCAAACCGTTGCAATCCATCCGATTGGAGACGATCCGATAGTTGCGATCGATCCAAGCCATGATTCTGATCGGCGATGATCGATCGATCGGACCATTGCGATGCATCCGATCGGAGATGATCCGACTGTAGCGATCGATCCGAGCCTTGATCATGATCGGCGATGATTGATCGGACCATTGCGATCCATCCAATCGAAGACTATCTGATGGTTGCAATCGATTCGAGCCATGATCCCGATCGGTGATGATCGATCGGACTGTTGCGATCCATCCGATCGGCGAGGATCTGACGGTTGCGATTGATCCGAGCTATGATCCCAATCGGCGATGATCGATCGGACCGTTGCGATGCATCCGATCGGAGACGATCCGACGGTTGCGATAGATCCAATCCATGATCCTGATCGGACCGTTGTGATGCATCCGATCGGAGACGATTCGATGGTTGCTATCGATCCTAGCCATAATCCGGATCGGCGATGATCGATCAGACCGTTGCGATCCATCCGATTGGCATGATCCAATGGTTGCGATCAATCGAAGCCATGATCCCGATCGCGATGATCAATCAGACCGTTGCGATGCATCGATCAGCAAGGATCCAACCGTTGCGATCGATCCAAGCCATGATCTCGATCGGCGACGATCGATCGGACCGTTGCGATCCATCCGATCAGCGATGATCCAATGGTTGCGATCCATCCAATCAACGAGGATCCGACGGTTGCGAACGATCGAATTTGTGATCCCGATCGCGATGATCGATCGGACGGTTGCGATGCATCCGATCGGCAAGGATCCGACAGTTGCGATCGATCCAAGCCAAGATCCCGATCAGCTACGATCGATCAGACTATTGCGATCCATTCGATCGGCGATGATCCAACGGTTGCAATCCTTCCGATCAGTGAGGATCCGATGGTTGCGATCAATCCAAGCCATGATCTCGATCGGCGATGATCGATCGGACCGTTGCGATGCATCCGATCAGAGATGATCCGACGATTGCGATCGATCTGAGCCATGATCCTGGTCGGCGATGATCGATCCGATCATTGCAATGCATCCGATCGAAGATGATCCGATGGTTGCGATCGATCGGAGACATGATTCCGAAAGCCGATGATCGATCCGACCGTTGCGATGCTTTTGATCGGAGACGATCTGACGGTTGCGATCGATCCGACCCATGATCCGGATCAGCGATGATCGATCGGACCGTAGCAATCTATTTGATTGGTGACAATCCAACGGTTCCGATCGATTAAAGCCATGATCACGATCGTGATGATCGATCGTACCGTTGTGATGCATCCTGTTGACCCAATTGATGATTTTGATGATTAACAAAACTATTTGAGTATAACTAATGGAGGCTCTAATGATTTTAATTAAGTGTTTCAGATTATAAGTCTATTGAATGATCAAAATCAGGAGTTACATAGTGTTCTTGATCGAATCTAATGTCTAGGTAAGAATTGCAGACATTAGAGTCGACTCCGAGAATCACAGAGCCGACTCCGGAACTGGCACGGAAGTTAGAGTCGACTCCGAGACTGTTAGAGTCGACTCTCACAGAAGAAGCAGAACGTCGATTTTTCTGGCCCCAACCTAGAGTCGACTTCGGGTAAGTTAGAGTCGACTCCAGAAAAGTTTCTTGTCGACCCCAGAAAAGTCAGAGACGACTCTAGAAATGTCGTTTTGAAGTGCCTCGAGCTAGAGCCGACTCCAGAAAAGTTAGAGTCGACTCCAACCCACCTGGAACGAAAAATCAAATTGCCAGATCAGCTCTAACGGTAATATTTCTATTTTACCTTATTTCTAACGGATATATTTTGCTACAAGGTACACTCCAACGGATAGTTTTCTTCCAAAAATGGTTTGAAAGAAATCTATTAAAAGGGAAGACTATTGTTCAAAAAAAGAGAACGGAAGAAAGAGAGAAAATCTGAAATAGACAAATCCCATTTCAAAAATCCAAAAAAGAGAGAGCCTGAATCTCAAGAGGAAAACCTTCTAGCTCAAATCCACTCCACTCCAAAAAGCTCAAGAGGAATCCAAGGCATTCAAATCAAGTTTTTGTGGATTTCCCAACTTGGAGAAAGAAGTTCAGCTTTTTGCCTTTCAACCCTTCTCAACTGCTTCAACTGTGAAGAATCGGAGCTGAGGCTTGATTCAACCTAGCAAGGAGAAGAAGAAAAGAAGAAAAGAAGAAAAGCTCAAAAGCCAACCATCTACAAATCAGGCTTTTCTAAACTTGTTATATTATTTGATTATCTGCTCATTAAGGAGTTTGTATTTGAAAAACATATTTCATTTGTTTGTATCTAGTTCAATCTGGAGGATTGAACTAGTGGAGGTAGTCTTACCTCGGTTCAAGCTTGGTTAAGCTTGTGTTAGGGTTTTTGTGCTGGTGAGCCCTTGAAAACCAGCTGGGTTCATTGTGCACCCGGGAAAACAACAAGTTTGAGTTGTGAGCTTGTAAAACAACTCTGTTGTAATCTAGGGTGATTATAGTGTGGACCCAAGTGAATCTTAGGAGTGGACGTAGGTGTTGGATACACCGAACCACTATAAAATCTTTTGTGTTTTCCGTGTTCTATTGACTCTATCTCTATCTCTATTCTATTCACTGCACTTTATAGTTACTTTGCATTTGCCTTCATTAATCTCAAGCAAACTATTTTAAAAAGGCTAATTTTTTTTAAGAACCCAATTCACCCCCCCCCCCCCCCCCCTCTTGGGTTGTCATCTGGGCCAACACATCCGATCGGCGATGATCCCACGGTTGTCATCGATCCAAGCCCTGATCCCGATCGGCGAGGATCGATCGGACAATTGCGATGCATCCGATCAGAGATGATCCGACGGTTGCGATCGATCCGAGCCATGATCCTGATCGGCGATTATCGATCCGACTGTTGCGATGCAGCCGATCGGAGATGGTCCGACGGTTGCGATCGATCGAAGACATGATCCCGAAAGGCAATGATCGATCCAACTGTTGTGATGCATCCGATCAGAGATGATCTGACGGTTGCGATTGATCCGACCCATGATCCAGATTGGCGATGATCGATCCGACTGTTGCGATCCATTTGATCGGTGATGATCCAATGGTTGCGATTGATCGAAGCCATAATCCCGATCGCGATGATCGATCGGACCGTTGCGATGCATCCGATCGAAGACGATCTGATGGTTGCGATCGATCCGAGCCATGATCCTAATCGATGATTATCGATCAGACCATTGCGATCCATCCGATTAGAGAAGATCTGATGGTTGCGATCGATCCAAGCCATGATCTTGATCGGCGATGATCGATCGATCGGACCATTGCGATGCATTCAATCAGAGATGATATGACGGTTGCGATCGATCCGAGCCTTGATCATGATCGGCGATGATCGATCGGACCATTGCGATCCATCCGATCGAAGACGATCCGATGGTTGCGATCGATCCGAGCCATGATCCCGATCGGCGATGATCGATCGGACCGTTGCGATCCATCCGATCGGCGAGGATCCGACGATTGCGATCGATCCGAGCCATGATCCCGATCGACGATGATCGATCGGACCGTTGCGATGCATCCGATCGGAGACGATCCAATGGTTGCGATAGATCCAAGCCATGATCCTGATCGGACCGTTGTGATGCATCCGATCGGAGACGATCCGACGGTTGCTATCGATCCTAGCCATGATCCAGATCGGCGATGATCGATCGGACCATTGCGATCCATCCGATCGGCGATGATCCGACGGTTGCGATCGATCGAAGCTATGATCCCGATCGCGATGATCGATCGGACCGTTGCGATGCATCCGATCGGCAAGGATCCGATGGTTGCGATCGATCCAAGCCATGATCCCGATCGGCGATGATCGATTGGACCATTGTGATCCATCCGATCAGTGATGATCCAACAGTTGCGATCCATCCAATCGCGAGGATCCAACGATTGCGAACGATCGAAGCCGTGATCCCGATCGCGATGATCGGTCGGACGGTTGCAATGCATCCAATCGGCGAGGATCTGACAGTTGCGATCAATCCAAGCTAAGATCCGATCGGCTACGATCGATCGGACTATTGCGATCCATCCGATCGGCGATGATCCAACGGTTGCGATCCATCTGATCAGCGAGGATCCAACGGTTGCAGTCGATCCAGCCATGATCCCGATCGGCGATGATCGATCGGACCGTTGCGATGCATTCGATCAGAGATGATCCGACTATTGTGATCGATCCGAGCCATGATCCTAGTCGGTGATGATCGATCCGACCATTGCGATGCATCCGATCGAAGATGATCCGATGGTTGCGATCGATCGGAGACATGATCCCGAAAGACGATGATCGATCCGATCGTTGCGATGCTTCCAATCGGAGACGATCCAATGGTTGCGATCGATCCAACCCATGATCCGGATCGGCGATGATCGATCGGACCATTGCAATCCATTCGATCGGTGACAATCCGATGGTTCCGATCGATCGAAGCCATGATCACGATCGCAATGATCGATCGGACCGTTGCGATGCATCCGATCGGAGACGATCTGACGGTTGCGATCGATCCAAGCCATGATCCTGATCGACGATGATCGATCGATCGGAACATTGCGATGCATCCGATCGAAGACGATCCGATGGTTGCGATCGATCCATGCCATGATCTTAATCGGCGATGATCGATCGAACCATTGCAATCCATCCAATTTGAGACGATCCGATGGTTGCGATCGATCTGAGCCATGATCCTAATCGGCGATGATCGATCGATCGGGCTGTTGCGATGCATCCAGTCAGAGACGATCCAACGATTGCGATCGATCCGAGCCATGATCAGGATTGGCGATGATCGATTGGACCGCTGCGATCCATCCGATCGGAGACAATCCAACGGCTGCGATCGATCCGAACCATGATCCCGATCGGTGATGATCGATTGGACCGTTGCGATCCATCCGATTGGTGAGGATCCAATGGTTGCGATCGATCCGAGTTATGATCCCGATCAGCGACGATCAATCGGATCATTGCGATCCATCCGATCGGTGATGATCCAATGGTTGCGATCAATCCAAGCCATGATTCCGATCGGCGATGATCGATCCGATCGTTGCGATGCATCCGATCGGCGAGGATCCGACGGTTGCGATCGATCGAAACCCTGATCCCGATCGCTATTATCGATCAAACCATTGTGATGCATCCGATCGGCGAGGATTCGACGGTTGTGATCGATCCAAGCCATGATCCCGATCGGCAATGACCGATCGGACCATTGCATTGCATCTGATCGGCGAGGATCCGATGGTTGCGATCGATCCAAGCCATTATCCCGATCAGCGACGATCGATCAAACCATTGCGATCCATCCGATCGGCGACGGTCCAACGGTTGCGATCCATCCGATCAGCGATAATCCGATGGTTGCGATCGATGCAAGCTATGATCCCAATCGGCGACGTTCGATCTGACCGTTGCAATCCATCGATCGACGACGATCCCACAGTTGCGATCGATCGAAGCCATGATCCCGATCGCGATGATCGATTGGACCTTTGCGATGCATCCGATCGAAGACAATCCGACGATCGATCCGAGCCATGATCATGATCGGCAGTGATCGATCGGACTGTTGCGATCCATCCAATCGGAGATGATTTGACAGTTGGGATCGATCCGAGCCATGCTCCCGATCGGCGATGATCGATCGGACCATTGCGATCCATCCTATCGGCGAGGATCCGACGGTTGCGATCGATCCGAGCCATGATCCCGATCGGTGACAATTGATCAGACCGTTGTGATCCATCCGGTCCGCAACTATCCAACGGTTGCGATCGATCCAAGCCATGATCCCGATCGGCGATGATCGATCGGACTGTTGCGTTGAATCCGATCAGAGACGATCCGACGGTTGCAGTGAATCCAAGCCATGATCCTGAATGACGATGATCGATCGGACCGTTGCGATGCATCGATCGAAGACGATCCAACTGTTGCAATCGATCCGAGCCACGATCCGGATCAGCGATTATCGATCGGACCATTGCGATCCATCCGATCGGCGAGGATCAAACAGATGCGATCGATCGAAGCCATGATCTCGATCGCGATGATAGATCGGACCATTGCGATGCATCCGATCGCCGAGGATCTAACGGTTGCGATCGATCCAAGCCAAGATCTCGATCGGCAGCGATCGATCGGACCGTTGTGATCCATTCGATCGGCAACGATCCCACGGTTGCAATCCATCCGATCGGCGAGGATTCGACAGTTGCGATCGATCGAAGCCATGATCCTGATCGCGATGATCGATCGGATTGTTGCAATGCATCCGATCAAAGACGATCCGATGGTTGTGATCGATCCAAGCCATGATCCGGATCGGCGATGATCGATCGATCGGACCGTTGCGATGCATCCAATCGGAGACGATTCGATGGTTGCGATCGATCCGAGCCATGATCCTGATCGGCGATGATTGATTGGACCGTCGTGATCCATCCGATCGGAGATGATCCGACGGTTGCGATCGATCAGAGCCATGATCCTAATCGACGACGATCGATCGATAGGACCGTTGCAATGCATCCGGTCGAAGACGATCCGACTGTTATGGTCAATCCGAGCCATGATCATGATCGGCGATGATCGATCGGACCATTACGATCCATCCGATCAGAGACAATTCGACGGTTGCAATCGATCCAAGCCATGATCCCGATCGGCGATGATCGATCGGACCGTTACGATCCATCCGACTAGCGAGGATCGGCGGTTGCGATCGAACCGAGCCATGATCCCGATCGGCGACCATCGATCAAACTGTTGCGATCCATTCAATCGACGAGGATCCGGCGGTTGTGATCGATCTGAGTCATGATCCCGATTGGCAACAATCGATCGGACCGTTGCGATCCATCCGATCAGCAACTATCCAACGGTTGTGATCGATCCGAGCATGATCTCGATCGGCGATGATCGATCAGACTGTTGTGATGCATCCGATAAGAGATGATCCGACGGTTGCGAAAGATCCAAGCCATGATCCTGATCGGTGATGATCGATCGGACCGTTGCGATGCATCCGATCGGAGATGATCCGACGGTTGCAATCGATCCGAGCCATGATCCGAATCGGCGATGATCGATCGGACCTTTGCGATCCATCCGATCGGCGAGGATCCGACGGTTTGCGATCTATTGAAGCCATGATCTCGATCGTGATGATCGATCGGACTGTTGCGATGCATCCGATCGATGAGAATCCGATGGTTGCGATTGATCCAAGCCATGATCATGATCGGAGGCGATCAATCGGACCGTTGCGATCCATCCGATCGGCAATGATCCCATGGTTGCGATCCATCCGATCGGCGAGGATCCAACGGTTGCGATCGATCCGATCCATGATCATGATCGGCGATGATTGATCGATCGAACCGTTGTGATTTTTTTGATCGGAGATGATCCGATGGTTGCAATCAATCCAAGCCATGATCATGATCGGCGATGATCGATCGGACCATTGCGATCCATCCAATCGGAGACGATCCAACGGTTGCGATCGATCCGAGCCATGATCCCGATCGACGATGATCGATCGGACCGTTGCGTTCCATTCGATCGGTGACGATCCGATGGTTGCGATCGATCGAAGCCATGATCCCGATCGCGAGGATCGATCGGACCATTGCGATGCATCCGATCAGAGATGATCCGATGGTTGCGATCGATCCGAGCCATGATCCTGATTGGCGATGATAGATCCGACCGTTGCGATGCATTCGATCGGAGACGATCCGACAGTTTCGATCGATCGGAGATATGATCCCAAAAGGCGATGATCGATCCGACAGTTGCGATGCATCCAATAGGAGATGATCCGACGGTTGCAATCGATCCAACCCATGATCCGGATCTACGATGATCGATCGTACCATTGCGATCCATCCGATCGGTGATGATCCAATGTTTGCAATCCATCCAATCGGAGAGGATCCGATGGTTGTGATCGATCCAAGCCATGATCCCATTCGGCGACGATCGATCGGACCATTGCGATCCTTCTGATCGGCGACGATCCAATGGTTGCGATCGATCCAAGCCATGATCCCGATCGGCGATGATCGATCGAACCGTTGCGATGCATTCGATCGGAGATGATCCGATGGTTGCGATCCATTTGAGCCATGATCCTTATTGGTGATGATCGATCCGACTGTTGCAATGCATCCGATCGGAGATGATCCGACTGTTGCGATCGATCAGAGACATGATCCCGAAAGGCGATGATCGATCCGACCGTTGCGATGCATCAATCGGAGATGATCCGACGGTTGCGATCGATCCGACCAATGATCCGGATCGGAGATGATCGATCGGACATTGCAATCCATTCGATCGGTGATGATCTGATGGTTGCAATCAATCGAAGCCATGATCCCGATCACAAGGATCGATCAGACCGTTGCGATGCATTCGATCGGAGATGATCCGACGGTTGCGATCGATCCGAGCCATGATCCTAATCGGCGATGATCGATCCGACAGTTGCGATGCATCCGATCGGAGATGATCCAACGGTTGCGATCGATCGGAGATATGATCCCGAAAGGCGATGATCGATCCGACCGTTGCGATGCATCCGATCGAAGATGATCCGATGGTTGCGATCGATCCGAGCCATGATCTTGATCGGTGATGATCGATCGGACCATTGTGATCCATCCGATGGGAGATGATCTAACGATTGCGATCGATCTGAGCCATGATCCTAATCTGCGATGATCGATCGATCGAACCGTTGTGATGCATCCGATCGAAGATGATCCGATGGTTGCGATCGAACCGTTGTGATGCATCCGATCGAAGATGATCCGATGGTTGCGATCGATCCGAGCCATGATCAGGATCAGCGATGATCGATCTAACCGTTGCGATCTATCTGATCGGCGATGATCCGATGGTTGTGATCGATCCAAGCCATGATTCCGATCGGCGATGATCGATCGGACCATTGCAATGCATCCAATCGGAGATGATCTGACGGTTGCGATAGATCCAAGCCGTGATCCTAATCGGCGATGATCGATCGAACCATTGCGATGCATCCCATCGAAGATGATCCAATGGTTGCAATTGATCTGAGCCATGATTTGGATCGGCGATGATCGAACGGACCATTGCGATCCATCCGATCGGCGATGATCTGACGGTTGCGATCGATCGAAACCATGTTACCGATCACGATGATCGATCGGACCATTGCGATGCATCCGATCGGCGAGGATCCGATGGTTGCGATCGATCCAAGCCATGATCCCGATCGGCGACGATCGATCGGACCGTTGCGATCCATTCGATCGGCGACGATCCCATGATTACGATCAATCCAAACCATGATCCCGAATGGCAATGATCGATCGGACCATTGCGATGCAGTCAATCAGAGATGATCTGACTGTTATGATCGATCCGAGCCATGATCCGGATCGACGATGATCGATTCGACCGTTGCAATGCATTCAATCGAAGACGATCCGACGGTTACGATAGATCAGAGACATGATCCCGAAAGGCTATAATCGATCTGACCGTTGCGATGTATCCGATCGGAGGCGAACCGATGGTTGCGATCGATCCGACCCATGATCCGGATCAGCGATAATCGATCAGACCTTTGTGATCCACTCAATCGGTGATGATCGAACCGTTGCGATCGATCGAAGCCATGATCCTGATCGCATGATCGATCGGTCCGTTGCGATGCATCCAATCAAAGATGATCCGACGGTTGCGATCGATTCGAGCCATGATCCTGATCGGCGATGATCAATCGATCGGACCGTTGCGATGCATCCAATCGAAGACGATCCGACGGTTGTGATCGATCCGAGCCATGATCCTAATTGGCGATGACAGATCGGACCGTTGCGATCCATCCGATGGTAGATGATCCGATGGTTACGATCGATCCGAGCCATGATCCTGATCGGCGATGATCGATCGGACCGTTGCGATTCATCCGATCGAAGACGATCCGATGGTTGAGATAGATCCAAGCCATGATCTTGATAGGTGATGATCAATCGTACTATTGCGATGCATCTGATCGGAGACGATCCAATGGTTGCAATCGATTCGAGCCATGATTCGGATTGGCGATGATCGATCGGACCGTTGCGATGCATCCGATCGGCGAATATCCAATGGTTGCGATCGATCCAAGCCATGATCCCGATCAGCGACAATCAATCGGACCGTTGCGATCCATCCGATCGGCGACGATCCAAAGGTTATGATCGATCCGAGCCATGATCCCGGCGAGGATCGATCGGACTGTTGTGATGCATCCGATAATAGAAGATCCGACGGTTGTGATCGATCCGAGCCATGATCCTGATCAGCGATGATCGATTCGACCGTTGCGATGCATCCGATCGGAGACGATCCGACAGTTTTGATCGATAGGAGACATGATCCCGAAAGGCGATGATCGATCTGACCGTTGTGATGCATCCGATCGGAGACGATCCGATGGTTGCGATCGATCCGACCCATGATCCAGATCGAAAATGATCAATCGAACCGTTGCGATCCATTCGATCGGTGATGATCCGATGGTTCCAATCGATCGAAGCCATGATTCTGATTGCGAGGATCGATCAGACCGTTGCGATGCATCCGATCGGAGATGATCCAACGGTTGCAATCGATCCGAGCCATGATCCGGATCGGCGATGATCGAACGGACCGTTGCGATCCATCCGATCGGCAAGGATCCGATGGTTGCAATCGATCGAAACCATGCGATCATGATGATCGATGATCGTTGTGATGCATCCGATCCGAGGATCCGATGCGATCGATCCGAGCCATGATTCGATCGGCGACGATCGATTGGACCGTTGTGATCCATCCGATCGGCGACGATCCAACGGTTGCGATCGATCCAAGCCATGATCCCGATCGGGGATGATCAATCCAACCGTTTCGATGCATATAATCAAAGATGATCCAACGGTTGCAATCGATCCGAGCCATTATCCAGATCGGCGATGATCGATCCAACCGTTTCGATGCATATAATCGAAGATGATCCGACGGTTGCAATCGATCCGAGCCATTATCTAGATCGGCGATGATCGATCGGACCGTTGCGATCCATCCGATCGGTGAGGATCCGATGTTTGCAATCGATCCAAGCCATGATCCCGATCGGAGACGACCGATCGGACCATTGAGATGCATCCGATCGGCGAGAATCCGACGATTGCGATCGATCCAAGCCATTATCCCGATCGGCGATGATCGATCGAACCGTTGCTATCCATCCGATCGGCGACAGTCCAATGGTTGCGATCCATCCGATTAGCGAGGATCTCACGGTTATGATCGATGCAAGCCATGATCCCAATCGGCGATGTTCGATCGGACCGTTGCGATCCAACTGATCAGCGACGATCCCACGGTTGCGATCGATCGAAGCCATGATCCCGATAGCGATGATCGATCGGACCGTTGCAATGCATCCGATCGGAGATGAACCGACGGTTGCGATCGATCCGACCCATGTTCTGGATCGATGATGATTGATTGGACGGTTGCGATCCATTCGATCGGTGATGATTCAATGGTTGCGATCGATCGAAGCCATGATCCCGATCGCGATGATCGATCAGACCGTTGCGATGCATTCGATAGGAGACGATCCAATGGTTGCGATCGATCCGAGCCATGATCCTAATCAGTGATTATCGATCGGTCTGTTGCGATCCATCCGATTGAAGACGATCCGATGGTTGCGATCGATCCAAGCCATGATCCTGATCGGCGATGATCGATCGAACGGACCATTGCGATGCATCCGATTGGAGACGATCCGACGGTTGCGATCAATCCGAGCCATGATCATGATCGGTGATGATCGATTGGACTATTGCGATCCATCCGATCAAAGACAATCCGACGGTTGCGATCGATCCGAGCCATGATCCCGATCGGCGATGATCAATCGGACCGTTGCGATCCATTCGATCGGCGAGGATCCGATGGTTGCGATCGATCCAAGCCATAATCCCGATCGGTGATGATCGATCGAACCGTTGCGATGCATGTGACCAGAGACGATCCAACGATTGCGATAGATCCAAGCTATGATCCTAATCGGACCGTTGTGATGCATCCGATCGGAGACGATTCGACGGTTGCTATTGATCCTAGCCATGATCCGAATCGGCGATGATCGATCGGACCATTGCGATCCATCCGATCGGCAATGATCCAACGGTTGCGATCGATCGAAGCTATGATCCTGATCGTGATGATCGATCGGACCGTTGTGATGCATCCGATCGGCAAGGATCCGACGGTTGCGATCGATCCAAGCCATGATCCCGAACGACGACGATCGATCGGACCATTGCGATCCATCCAATCGACGATGATCCAACGGTTGCGATTCATCCGATTGGCGAGGATCCGATTGTTGTGATCGATCGAAGCCATGATCCCGATCGCGATGATTGATCGCATGATTGCGATGCATCCGATCAGCGAGGATCCGATGGTTGCGATCAATCCAAGCTAAGATCCCGATCGGCTACGATCGATCGGACCGTTGTGGTTCATCCGATCAGCGATGATCCAACGGTTGTGATCCATCCGATCAGTGAGGATCCGACGGTTGCGATCGATCCAAGCCATGATCCCGATCGGCGATGATCGATCGGACCGTTGTGATGCATCCGATCGGAGACGATCCGATGGTTGTGATCGATCAGAGACATGATCCCGAAAGACGATGATCGATCCGACCATTGCGATGCATCCGATCGGAGATGATCCGACGGTTGTGATCGATCTGACCGATGATCCGGATCGGTGATGATTGATCGAACCGTTGCGATCCATCCGATCGGTGAGGATCTGACGGTTGCGATCGATCGAAGCCATGATCTCGCTCGCTATTATCGATCGGACCGTTGCGATGCATCCGATTGGTGATGATCAGATGGTTGCGATCGATCCGAGCCATGATCCCGATTAGCAATGATCGATCAATTGAAATGTTGTGATGCATTCGATCGAAGATGATTCGACAGTTATGATCTATCTGATCCATGATCCTGATCGGCGATGATCGATCAAACCGTTGCGATCCATCCGATTGGAGATGATCTGACGGTTGCGATTGATCCGAGCCATGATCCTGATCGATGATGATCGATCGATCAGACCGTTGCGATGCATCCGGTCGGAGGCGATCTGATGGTTGTGATCGATCTGAGCTATGATCATGATTGGCGAAGATCGATCGAACCATTGTGATCTATCTGATCGAAGACGATCCGACGATTGTGATCGATCTAAGCCATGATCCCGATCAGCAATGATTGATTGGACCGTTGCGATCCATCCGATTGGCGAGGATCCGACGGTTGTGATCGATCCGAGCCATGATCCCAATCGACGACGATCGATCGGACCGTTGTGATCCATCCAATGGGCGATGATCCAACGGTTGCGATCGATCCAAGCCATGATCTCGATCGGCGATGATCGATCCGACCGTTACGATGCATCCGATCGGAGACGATTCGATGGTTGCGATCGATCCGACCCATGATCCGGATTGGTGATGGTCGATTGGACTGTTGTGATCCATTCGATCGATGATGATCCAATAGTTGCGATCGATCGAAGCCATGATCCCGATCGCGATGATCGATCGGACTGTTGCGATGCATCCGATCAGAGACGATCCGATGGTTGCGATCAATCCGAGCCATGATCGTAATCAGCGATTATCGATTGGTCCGTTGCGATCCATCCGATTGGAGATGATCCGATGATTGCGATCGATCCAAGCCATGATCTTGATCGGCGATGATCGATCTAACGGACCGTTGCGATGCATCCGATCGAAGATGATCCGACGGTTGCGATCAATCCGAGCCATGATCATGATCGGCGATGATAGATCGGACTGTTGCGATCCATCCGATCGAAGACGATCCGACGGTTGCGATCCATCCGAGCCAAGATCCCGATCGGCGATGATCGATCGAACCGTTGCGATCCATTCGATCGGCAAGGATCCGACGGTTGCAATCGATCCAAGCCTTAATCCCGATCAGTGATGATCGATCGGACTGTTGCGATGCATCCGATCGGAGACGATCCGATGGTTGCGATAGATCCAAGCTATGATCCTGATCGGACCGTTGTGATGCATCCGATCGGAGACGATCCGATGGTTGCGATCAATCCGAGCCATGATCCTGATCTGTGATGATCGATCGATCAGACCGTTACGATGCATCCAGTCGAAGATAATCTAACGGTTGCGATCGATCCGAGCCATGATCATGATTGGCGATGATCGATCGGACCGTTGCGATCCATCCGATCGGAGACGATCCAACGGCTGCGATCGATCCTAGCCATGATCCCGATCATCGATGATCGATTGGACCGTTGCGATCCATCCGATCGGCGAGGATCCGACGGTTGCGATCGATTCAAGCCATGATCCCGATTGGCGACGATCGATCGGACCATTGTGATCCATCCGATCGACGATGATCCAACGGTTGCGATCGATCCAAGCCATGATCCCGATCGCCGATGATCGATCCAACCATTGCGATGCATCCGATCGGAGATGATCCGACGGTTGCGATCGATCCGACCCATGATCAGGATCGGCGATGATCGATTGGACTATTGCGATCCATTCGATCGGTGATGATCCAATGGTTGCGATCGATCGAAGCCATGATCCCGATCGCGATGATCGATCGGACCGTTGCGATGCATCCAATCGGAGACGATCCGATGGTTGCAATCGATCCGAGCCATTATCCCAATCGGCGATTTTCGATCGGTTCATTGCGATCCATCCGATTGGAGATGATCCGATGGTTGCGATCGATCCAAGCCATGATTCTGATCAGTGATGATCAATCAAACGGACCGTTACGATGCATCCGATCGGAGGCGATCCGACAGTTGCGATCGATCCGAGCCATGATCATGATCGGCGATGATCGATCGGACCGTTGCGATCCATCCAATCGAAGACGATCCGACGGTTGCGATCGATCCAAGCCATGATCCCGAACAACGACGATCGATTGGACCATTGCGATCCATCCGATCGGCGATGATCCAACGGTTGCGATTCATCCGATCGGTGAGGATCCGATTGTTGCGATCGATCGAAGCCATGATCCCGATCGCGATGATCGATCGCACGATTGCGATGCATCCGATCGGTGAGGATCCGATGGTTGCGATCGATCCAAGCTAAGATCCCGATCGGCTACGATCGATCGGACTGTTGTGGTCCATCCGATCGGTGACGATCCAACGGTTGCGATCCATCCGATCAGCGAGGATCCGACGGTTGCAATCGATCCAAGCCATGATCCCGATCGGCGATGATCGATCGGACTGTTGTGATGCATCCGATCAGAGATGATCCAACAGTTGCGATCGATCGGAGACATGATCCCAAAAGGCGATGATCGATCCGACCATTGTGATGCATCCGATCGGAGACGATCCGACGGTTGCGATCGATCGGACCCATGATCCGGATCGGCGATGATCGATCGGACCATTGTGATCCATCCAATCGGCGAGGATCCGACGGTTGCGATCGATCGAAGCCATGATCCCGATCACTATTATCAATCGAACTGTTGCGATGCATCCGATCGGAGACGATCAGATGGTTGCGATCGATCCAAGCCATGATCTTGATCGGCGATGATCGATCGATCAGATCATTGCGATGCATCCGATCGGAGATGATCCAACGATTGCGATCGATCCGAGCCTTGATCATGATCGGCGATGATTGATCGGACCATTGCGATCCATCCGATCGAAGACGATCCCACGGTTGCGATCGATCCGAGCCATGATCCCGATTGACGATGATCGATCGATCAGACCGTTGCGATGCATCCGGTCGGAGATGATCTGACGGTTGCGATCGATCCGAGCCATGATCATGATTGACGATGATCGATCGTACCGTTCGATCCATCGATCGGAGATGATCCGATGGCTATGATCGATCCGATCCATGATCCCGATTGGCCCATGATTGATTGGACCGTTGCGATCCATCCGGTCGGTGAGGATCCGACGGTTGCGATCGATCCGAGCCATGATGTCGATCGGCGACGATCGATCGGACCGTTGTGATCCATCCAATCGGCGACGATCCAACGATTGCGATCGATCCAAGCCATGATTCCGATCGGCGATGATCGACCCATCCGTTGCGATGCATCCGATCGGAGATGATCCGACGGTTGCATTTGATCCAAGCCATGATCCGGATTGGCGATGATCAATCGGACCGTTGCGATCCTTCCGATCGGCGAGGATCCGGCGGTTGCGATCGATCGAAGCCATGATCCCGATCGCTATTATCGATCGGACCGTTGCGATGCATCCAATCGACAAGGATCCGACGGTTGTGATCGATCCAAGCCATGATCCCGATCAGCGACGATCGATCGGACCGTTGAGATGCATCCGATCGGTGAGGATCCGACTGTTGCGATCGATCTAAGCCATTATCCTGATCAGTGATGATCGATCGGACCGTTGTTATCCATCCAATCGGCGATGGTCCAACGGTTGCTATCCATCCGATCAGCGAGGATCTGACGGTTGCAATCGATGCAAGCCATGATCCCGATCGGCGATGTTCAATCGGACTGTTGCGATCCATCTGATCAGCAATGATCCCACAGTTGCGATCGATCGAAGCCATGATCCCGATCACTATTATCGATCAAACCGTTGCGATGCATCCGATCGGGACGATCAGATGGTTGCGATCGATCTAAGCCATGATCCTGATCGGCGATGATCGATCGATCGGATCATTGCGATGCATCCGATCGGAGACGATCCGATGGTTGCGATCGATCCGAGCCTTGATCATGATCGGCGATGATTGATCGGACCATTGCGATCCATCTGATCAAAGACGATCCCACAGTTGCGATCGATCCGAGCCATGATCCCGATCGGCGATGATCGATCGATCAGACCGTTGCGATGCATCCGGTCGAAGATGATCTGACGGTTGCGATCGATCCGAGCCATGATCATGATTGGCGATGATTGATCGGATCGTTCGATCCATCCGATCGGAGATGATCCGATGGCTGTGATCGATCCGAGCCATGATCCCGATCGGCCCATGATCGATTGGACCGTTGCGATCCATCCGGTCGGCGAGGATCCGACAGTTGCGATCGATCCGAGCCATGATGCTGATCGGCGATGATCGATCGGACCGTTGTGATCCATCCAATCGGTGACGATCCAACGATTGTGATCGATCCAAGCCATGATTCCGATCGGCGATGATCGACCCATCCATTGCGATGCATCCGATCGGAGACGATCCGATGGTTGCATTCGATCCAAGCCATGATCCGGATCGGCGATGATCGATCGGACCGTTGCGATCCTTCCGATTGGCAAGGATCCAACAGTTGCAATCGATCAAAGCCATGATCCCGATCGCTATTATCGATCGGACCATTGCGATGCATCCGATCGATGAGGATCCGACGGTTGTGATCGATCCAAGCCATGATCCCGATCGGCGACGATCGATCGGACCGTTGAGATGCATCCGATCGGTGAGGATCCGACTGTTGCGATCAATCTAAGCCATTATCCTGATCAGTGATGATCGATCGGACCATTGTTATCCATCCAATCGGCGACGGTCCAACGGTTGCTATCCATCCGATCAGCGAGGATCCAACGGTTGCAATCGATGCAAGCCATGATCTCGATCGGCGACGTTTGATCGGACCGTTGCGATCCATCTGATCGGCGATGATCCCACGATTGTTATTGATCGAAGCCATGATCCCGATAGCGATGATCGATCGAACCGTTGCGATGCATCTGATCGGAGACGAACCGACGGTTGCGATCGATCCGAGCCATGATCTGGATCAGCGATGATCGATCGATCGGACCGTTGCGATGCATCCGATCGGAGACGATCCGATGGTTGCGATCAATCTGAGGCATGATCCTAATCGTCGATGATCGATTGGACCATTGCAATCCATCCGATCGGAGACAATCCGAAGATTGCGATCGATCCGAGCCATGATCCTAATCGACGACGATCGATCAATCGGACTATTGCGATGCATCCGATCGGAGACAATCCGACGGTTGCGATCGATCCGAGCCATGATCCTGATCGGCGATGATCGATCGGACCATTGCGATCCATCCGATCAGAGATGATTCGATGGTTGCTATCGATCGGAGCTATGATCCCGATCGGCGATGATGAATCGGACCATTGCGATCCATCCGATCGGTGAGGATCCAATGGTTGCGATCGAACCGAGCCATGATCCCGATCGGCAACCATCGATCGGACCGTTGTGATCCATCCGATCGGCGAGGATCCGACGGTTTTAATCGATCTGAGCCTGATCCCGATCGGCGACTATCGATCGGACCGTTGCGATCCATCCGATCAGTGACTATCCAACGGTTGCGATCGATCCAAGCCCTGATCTCGATCGGCGATGATCGATCGGACCGTTGATGCATCCGATTAGAGATGATCCAACGATTACGATAGATCCAAATCATGATCCTAATTGGCAATGATCGATCGGACCATTGCGATGCATCCGATCGGAGATGATCCGATGGTTGCAATCGATCCGAGCCATGATCCGGATCAGCGATGATCGATCGGACCTTTGCGATCCATCCGATCGGCGAGGATCCGACGGTTGCGATCGATCGAAGCCATGATCTCGATTGCGATGATTGATCGGACCATTGCGATGCATCCAATCTGAGATGATCCGACTATTACGATCGATCCAAGCCATGATCCTGATCGGTGATGATCGATCTGACCATTACGATGCATTCGATCGGAGACGATTCGACGGTTGCGATCGATGGGAGGCATGAGCCCAAAAGGCGATGATCGATCCGACCGTTTCGATGCATCCGATCAGAGATGATCTGACGGTTGCGATCGATCCAAGCCATGATCACGATCGAAGGCGATTGATCGGACCGTTGCAATCCATCCGATTGGCGACAATCCCATGGTTGCGATCCATCCGATTGGCAATGATCCAACGGTTACGATGGATCCAAGCCATGATCCTGATCGGCGATGATCGATCGGACCATTGCGATCCCTCCGATCGGCGACGATCCCACGGTTGCGATCGATCGAAGCCATGATCTCGATTGGTGAGGATCGATTAGACCGTTGTGATGCATTCGATCAGAGATGATCCGACGGTTGCTATCGACCCGAGCCATGATCCTGATCGGCTATGATCGATCCGACCGTTGCGATGCATCCGATCGAAGACGATCCGATGGTTGCGATCGATCGGAGACATGATCCCAACAGGCGATGATCAATCCGACCGTTGCGATGCATCCAATCGGAGATGATCCGACGGTTGCGATCGATCCGACTCATCATCCGTATCAGCGATGATCGATTGGACCGTTGCGATCCATCCGATCGGCGATGATCCAACAGTTGTGATCCATCCAATCGGCGAGGATCTGACGGTTGCGATCGATCCAAGCCATGATCCCGATCGACGATGATCGATCGGACTGTTGTGATCCTTCCGATCGCGACGATCCAATGATTGCGATCGATCCAAGCCATGATCCCGATCGGCGATGATCGATCGGACCGTTGCAATGCATCCGATCAGAGATGATCCAACGATTGCGATCGATCCGAACCATAATCCTGATCGACGATGATCGATCCGATCGTTGCTATACATCCGATCGAAGATGATCTAACGGTTGCGATCGATCGGAGACATGATCCCAAAAGGCGATGATCGATCCGACCATTCTGATGCATCAATCGGATATGATCCGATGGTTGCGATCGATCCGACCAAGGATCCGTATCGGAGATGATCGATCGGACCGTTGCGATCCATTCGATCGGTGACGATCCGATGGTTGCGTTCGATCGAAGCCATGATCCAAATCGCAAGGATCGATTGTACCATTGCGATGCATCCGATCGGAGATGATCCGATGGTTGCGATCGATCCAAGCCATGATTCTGATCGTCGATGATCGATCCGATCGTTGCGATGCATCCGATCGGAGATGATCCGACGGTTGCTATCGATCGGAGACATGATCCCGAAAGGTGATGATCGATCCGAACATTGCGATGCATCCGATCGAAGATGATCCGATAATTGCGATCGATCCGAGCCATGATCCTGATCGGCGATGATCGATCGGACAGTTACAATCCATCCGATAGGAGATGATCCGACGCTTACGATTGATCTGAGCCATGATCCTGATCGGCAATGATCGATCGATCGATCGTACCATTGTGATGCATCCGATCGGAGATGATCCGATGGTTGCGATCGATCCGAGCCATGATGAGGATCAGCGATGATCGATCAGACTATTGCGATCCATCCGATCGGCGATGATCCGACGGTTGTGATCGATCCAAGCCATGATTCCGATCGGCGATGATCGATCGGACCATTGCGATGCATCCGATCTGAGACGATCCGATGGTTGCGATAGATCCAAGCCATGATCCTAATCGACAATGATCGATCGGACCATTGCAATGCATCCGATCGGAGATGATCCGACAGTTGCGATAGATCAGAGACATGATCCCGAAAGGCTATGATCGATCCGATCATTGCGATGCATCCGATCGAAGATGAACCGACGGTTGTAATTGATTCGAGCCATGATCCGGATCAGCGATGATCGATCAGACCATTGCGATCCATCCGATCGACGAGGATCCGATGGTTGCGATCGATCGAAACTATGTTACTGATCGCGATGATCGATCGAACCATTGCAATGCATCCAATCGGCGAGGATCTGATGGTTGCGATCTATCTAACCCATGATCCTGATCAGCGATGATCGATCGGACCGTTGCGATCAATCCGATCGACGATGATCCCACGATTGCGATCGATCCAAGCCATGATCCCGATCGGCGATGATCGATCGAACCATTGCGATGCAGTCGATCAGAGATGATCTAACGATTACGATCGATCCGAGCCATGATCCTGATCGATGATAATCGATTCGACCATTGCGATGCATCCGATCGGAGATGATCCAACGGTTGCAATCGATCCAAGCCATGATCTTAATTGGCTATGATCGATTGGACCGTTGCGATCCATCTGATGGTAGACGGACCGACGGTTGTGATCGATCCGAGCCATGATTCTAATCGGCGATGATCGATCGATCGGACCGTTGCAATGCATCTGATCAGAAATGATCCAACGGTTGTGATCGATCCAAGCCATCATCTTGATCGGCGATGATCGATCGAACCGTTGCGATCCATTCGATTGGAGATGATCCGATGATTGCGATCGATCCGAACCATGATCCCGATCGGCGATGATCGATCGGATCGTTGCGATGCATCCAATCGAAGACGATCCGATGGTTGAGATAGATCCAAGCCATGATCCTGATCGGCGATGATCGATCATACTGATGCATCCGATCGGAGATGATCCAACGGTTGCAATCGATCCGAGCTATGATTTGGATTGGTGATGACCGATCGGACCATTGCGATGCATCCGATCGGTGAGGATCCGATGGCTGCGATCAAACCAAGCCATGATCCCGATCAGCGACGATCGATCAGACCGTTGCAATCCATTCGATCGGCGACAACCGAACGGTTGCGATCGATCTGAGCCATGATCCCGATTGGCAAGGATCGATTGGACTGTTACGATGCATCTAATAAGAGAAGATCTGACGGTTGCGATCGATCCGAGCCATGATCCTGATCGGCGATGATCGATTCGACCGTTGCGATGCATCCGATCTGAGATGATCCGATGGTTTCGATCGATCGGAGACATGATCCCGAAAGGCGAAGATCGATCCGACCATTGCGATGCATCTGATCGAAGATGATCTGATGGTTGCGATCAATCTGACCCATGATCCGGATCAGAAATGATCGATCGTACCATTGTGATCCATTCGATTGGTGATGATTGGACGGTTGCGATCGATCGAAGCCATGATCCTGATCGCGATGATCGATCGGACCGTTGCGATGCATCCGATCGGAGTTGATCCGACGGTTGCGATCGATCTAAGCCATGATCCTGATTGGCGATGATCGATCGAACCGTTGCGATCCATCCGTTTGGAGATGATCCGATGGTTGCGATTGATCCGAGCCATGATCATGATCGGCGATGATTGATCGTTCGGATTGTTGCGATGCATTCGATTGAAGACGATCCGACGGTTGCGATCAATCCAAGCCATGATCATGATCGGCGATGATCGATCGGACCATTGCTATCCATCCGATCGGAGACGATCTGATGGTTGCGATTGATCCGAGCCATGATCCCGATCGGCGATGATCGATCAGACCGTTGTGTTGATCCATTCATTGATTTTGATGATTAATAAAGGAATTGAGTATATTTATTTGATTACTAATGGATTTTATAAGTGTTTCAGGACTTAAATTTATTTGATCAATTTAAAGGAATTAAGAAATGAATTTTGAATCAAATACAAATCAGATATTTCAAAGTTTCAGAGCTTGGAGTCGACACCTAGAAAGTCTGGAGCCGACCCCATGGCCAATTCAATTTTAATCTGATTTTTGATACAACCGGGAGCCGACACCTAGAGTTTCGGAGCTGACACCTAAGGTTTCAGAGTCAACACTTACAGTGTCTGGAGCCGACTCCGATGCGGGGATAGAACGTTATTTTTTTTAGCATCCTGGAGCCAACACCTACAGTATTCGAGAGCCGACACCTGACGACGGTGAGCCGACACTTACTTTTGAGGAGCCGACTCCACGATGAACTCAGAATTTACTATTTATAGAAAAATAATTTGGAGCCGACACCTAAAAAGCTGGAGCCGACTCCAACCCACCTGGACAAAAAATCAAAAATGCCAGATCAGCTCTAATGGTAATATTTTTGATTTCTGACATCTAACGGCTATTTTTTATGAATGGAAAATCCTTCCAGGTACACTCCAACGGCTAGATTTCCACCCAAAAATGAATCAAAAAAAATATATAAAAGGGAAAAACAACCGTTTGAATATACATATAGAAAGAGAGATAGAAACGGATAGACAAAATCAAAAATTAAAATCCGAGAAGTCTTGAGCCGTATATCCAAGAGAGGAGCTTTCAATTTCAAAACCTTTCACTCCACAAAGCTCAAAGAAGAATCCAAGCAGTTCAAATAGAGAAAAATCGAAGGATTCTCAAGAAAGAGACCAACTTTTCAATCTTCTCAACTGCATCTACTGTGAAGAATCGGAGCTGAGGCTTGATTCAACCCAGCAAGGAGAAGAGGAAAAGAAGAAAAGAAGAAAAGCTCAAAGCCAAATAACTTCAAACCAGGCTTTTCTAAACCTATTTACTTCTCTTTGAATATCTGCTCATTAAGGAGCTGTGAAAATTTGTAAAACATTCTTATTCTTGTTTGTGCCTAGTTCAATCAAAGGGATTGAACTAGTGGAGGTTGTTAACCTCGAGTCAAGCTAGTTTTGCTTGAGTCTTGGGTTGTATGCTGGTGAGCCCAAAAAACCGGCTGGATTCGTTGTGATCCTGGGTAAAAACAACAAGTTTGAGTTGTGAACTTGTAAAACAACTCGGCTGTAATCGAGGTGATTATAGTGTGGATCCAAGTAGGATCTTGGGAGTGGACGTAGGTGTTGGATACACCGAACCACTATAAAATCTCTGTGTTTGCCGTGCTTCCATTGACTCTATCTTTATCTCTGTTTTATTCGATGTTCTTCGTATTTACATTGCATTTGTTTTCATTCATCTTAAGCAAACAATTTAATTTGAGGCTAAATTTTTAAAGAATCCAATTCACCCCCCCCCCCTCTTGGGTTGTCGTCTGGGCCAACAATTGGTATCAGAGCAAGTGCTCATTAGATTTTGATCACACGATCAAGAGCTAAAGATCCAAATGGCAACTCAAGTTGGATCATTTGCCGAAGGTCATTCTACAAATAGACCTCCTTTGTTTAATGGTTCCAACTATTCTTATTAGAAAGCAAGAATGAGGATATTCATTCAAGCTTCTGATTATGAATTATGGGGTGTTATAACTAATGGACCTAGTACACCCATACACGTTGTTGATAGCACTATTGTTCCTAAGCCCCAAAGGGATTGGAATGATAATGATAGGAAAATGGCACAACTCAATGCTAAGGCCATGAATGTCTTATATTGCTCTTTAGATGCTAATGAATTTAATAGAATCTCCACTTGTAATTCCGCAAAGGAGATTTGGGATAGATTAGAGGTTACCCATGAGGGTACTAACCAAGTAAAAGAATCCAAAATAAACATTCTTGTTCATAAATATGAGTTGTTTTGCATGGAACAAACTGAAAATATAGCTAGCATGTATACTAGATTTACTGATATTGTAAATGGGTTGAAAAGTTTAGGCAAAACATATTCTAACTCTGAACTTGTTCGAAAAATTCTCAGGTCACTTCCAAGAACGTGGGAAGCGAAGGTGACAGCAATCCAAGAAGCAAAGGACCTCAACACCTTACCCTTAGAGGAGCTTCTAGGATCCCTAATGACCGATGAATTGACCATGAAGCAGTATAGAAGAAGATGTGAAAAAGAAAAAGACTATAGCTCTTAAGGCTGCTGAAAATGAGGAGAGCTGCAATGATAGTGAAGAAGATGATGATGAGACAGCTCTTCTAGCAAGAAAGTTCAAAAAATTCATGAGGAGAAAGAGACCCTTCCACAAGAAGAAATTTGGAACTAAGATGGAAGGAGAGAAAGAAAAAGACAAGGACAAGGATAAAGAGAAAGACCCCTTGATTTGCTATGAATGTAAGAAACCGGAGCATTACAGATATGATTGTCCTCAACTGAAAAAGACTTTCAAGAAGAAAAAGAAAGCTTATGTTGCAACTTGGAGCGACAGCGATGAATCCTCATCGGAGGAAGAGCAAAAGGAGGTTGCTAACATTTGCTTTATGGCAAACGAAGAGGATGAGGTAAGTTCTAAAAATCCTTGCGATGAATTTGCTTTTGATGAATTGTTTGATGCTTTTAATGAACTTGTCGGTGATTTCAAAATTTTGAAAAGAAATATAAGTTTTTAAAAAATGAAAATTTAACTTTGATTGAAGAAAAAGAAAATCTAAATAAAGAAACTAAAGTGCTGAAATCTGAAAAAGATAATTTGACTAAAGAAAAAGAATCAATTTCTAATGAAAATGATAAACTAAAGAAGGAAGTTGATAAATATAAAAGTATTATTGATAAATTCACTTATAGTTCAGAAAAAACTTAATTTATTGTTACGTAATCAAAGAGCTATATATGATAAGGCTGGTTTAGGATATAGACCTAATTTGAAACAAAAATTTATCAAAAACGTTTTTAGAAAGGAACAAAACATTGATAATGTTACATGCCATTACTGTAACAAGAAGGGACACAAAGTTTTTGAATGCAATTTCAAGAAAATAGATAAGAAGATAAATAGTAAAGAAAAGAAAATTTGGGTTCCTAAAGGAACAATTGTTTATGCTACTAACCATGAAGGACCCAAGAAAGCTTGGGTACCTAAATATAAGACTTAATTATTTTTGCAGGAGTGTCTTGCGGCCAAAAGATCAAAGAGAAAGTGGTATCTCGATAGCGGCTGCTCAAGGCACATGACGGGTGACAAGGATCAATTCATCACCCTTGAAAGCAAAGAGGAGGAGTAGTTACATTTGGCGACAATGGCAAAGGCCAAATCTTGGGGTTTGGTAACATTCAAATAACTCCCTCCACATATATTGAAAATGTCTTATATGTTGATGGTTTGAAACATAATTTAATTAGCATTAGTCAATTATGTGACAAAAATTTTAAAGTATCATTTGAATCTTCTATATGCACAGTTTCTAATCCCATTGATAATTGTTAGCCCAGATGGCAACCCAAGAGGGGGGGGGGGGTGAATTGGGTTCTTAAAAATTTAAGACTTTTTAACTTTAATTGATTAGTTAGCAAGATGTGCAAGTGAGAGGCTAACTAATAAGCAATACACAAGCAAATAAAGAGAGATAGAGAGAGAGAAAATATGGCACGGCAAACACAGATAATTTTATAGTGGTTCGGTGCAACCAACACCTACGTCCACTCCCAAGATTCACTTGGGTCCACACTATAATCTCTCTAGATTACAGCCGAGTTGTTTTCCAAGCTCACAACTCAAACTTGTTGTTTTCCGGGTGCACAACGAACCCAGCTGGTTTTAACTCGGGCTTACCAGCACAAAACCCTACACGTTGTTTTTCACGGGCTCACAACTAACCCAACACAAGCACTCCGGCTTGCAACGAGGTATACCAACCTCCACTGATTCAATCCACTGATTGAATCAGCAAACAAATAGAATAAAGTGTTTGAACAATAATGCTCCCCTTGAGCAAATATACAAATGAAGTACAAATAATAAAGGTTAGAAAAGCCTGATAATATTGCAGATGGTAGTGGCTTGGCTTTCTTCCTTCTTCTCTTTAACTCCTCTTGAAGTGTTGAATCACGCCTCAGCAAGATTCTTGACCGTTGAAGACTTTGGAGTTGAGATGAAGCTTTTTCCTCTTTTGAAAATCCTCGATTTGACCTTTGAAATGCTTGTGGATTTTCTTTTGACTCTTGTGGATTGATGAGAAGGAGCAGACGAAACTTCCTCTTGGATTTCACTCCTTTTGAATCACTCTCCTTTGAGCTAAATGATTTTTCCAATATGCTCTGTTTTTCCCTCTTTTCAAAGATATTCTTTTCTCTCTTTGATTTTCTCTTTTTGATTTGAAAAGAGCTCCTCTATTTATAGAATCTGCAAAAATATATCCGTTAGAGACAAGGAAAAATAGCCGTTATTCAAAAATCTTACCGTTGGGGCTGATGTGTCATCGTTAAAAATCGCGCCCAGATTTCGCGGAGTCGACTCGAGCTTTGTGGGAGTCGGCTCGAAGTCGATTACCAAAAATAGAAACATTTTAAACATTGAAGGGTCGACTCGCGAAAACAAAGTGTCGGCTCCGAAAGTCGGGAGTCGACTCGAGGAAAATGGGGAGTCGACTCGAGAAGTGCTCAAAAAACATGGGTTCTGTTGTTTGAGCGGAGTCGGCTCGCACAGACAGGAGTCGGCTCGCAAGAAGTCAGGGGTCGACTCTTGAAAACCAAGGGTCGACTCGAGAAAATCAGCATTTGGGGAGTCGACTCGGAAACCCTTGAGTCGGCTCGGGAGCGATACAAAAATCAGAAAAATGTTCTGATTGACTTTAAAACTTGTCCCAATTAAATTTAAATATAAATTTGACTTGAATACATTAAATATGACATTTAGCATGGATTCAAGACATGTTTCAAGAATTCATGATTGAATTATAATGTATAAAAATTCCTTTTTGAAATCTTTTAAGCATAGAGCTTGAAACTCCTTTTTCTAATGATTCAAAACTCATTTGATATAACCATTGATAGTTCATTCCTTTCAATTTGAATAAGCTCAAGGTTTTTGATAAATAAACTCATTGTATTCTTTAAGGTACTCATGGCTTTTGGAAATCATCAAAATCAATAAAGTTGGGGCAATTATGTTTCAATAATTTCTCAACAATCTCCCCCTTTTTGATGATGACAAAAACATTGAGTATATGCATTATAAAATTGAAAAAATTTATGATTCCAAAATCAACTATTGTGTTCATGGAAAGGCTCCCCCTCAATGAGGTAGCTCCCCCTATGAACCTTAATTTTATAAATCATTCAAAATTTTTCAAAATCAGAAACTTAAGCATTTCTTTATGAAATTCAATTTATCTCTTCCCCTTATGCTCTTCCTCTTTCAAAATTAAACTTTGATTGAATGCATATACGATTGAATAAAAACTCTCCCCCTTTTTTGTAATCAACAAAAAGGTTAGGAAGTTTAATATCAATAAATTCTTTATCTTTTTCATTAACTTATCAATTGAAGATAATCATTCAAAGTATTCAAGGATATTACAATTGAAATAGACAAAGTAATGCATCAAACTTTCTCATTACTTCAAAATGAAAGTACATGAAAATGTAAACTTGCTCATTGCATTGAAAGTAAAATTTGATTACATCAAAAAGAGATTACATGAAAACTTAAAAATTTCTTCTAGTAATTCTATTCAAATGATCTACAATCTGCTTCATCCCTTCACATTGAAGTCTAACATATCTTTGAGTTTTTCATCAACAAAAGTACAAGCAGATGTAATTTTATCTTGAAGCTCGGCGTTGCATTGGGATATGTCTCCGAGTCACCGCAGATATCCTTAAGTTCTCCAAAGATATTCTTTAAATCTTCACTTAAGGAGCTGGAAGATGAACTGAGAGTAGACTCAATCGATGCAACCCGATCACTGAGAATAAGGCTTCTTTTAAATTCATAAACTTTTCATTAAATTCTTCTTTCCTTTTCATGATCACTTAACTCAGATTTGAATAATGATCGAAGCTGACTGATCAGAAAAACTACAGATGAAATGTAGAAGACTGAGCAGGAGCAACAGGAGCAGGGGTAGAATCAGAAGCAGGAGCAGGAACAGATCTGGAACAGACGAGCACTGAGGAGGCTCAGGTGATGAATGTCTCAAGAAGGTCTGGGGGCCTCAGCATCTACTCTGTCCTCTGTAACATTTTTCTCTCCCAATTCCATTTTTCTTAACAAACCCCATCGATGAATAGTAGCCAAAGATAAAATCAGTATGTCTTAATTCCTTCTTTGGCTCACTATCACAAAACAATCCCTTGGCTTTGAAATAATTTAGTTAAAACCATGCCATAGGGCAACTGATTTCTTTTTCCCCCACAATCTGCAATATACCAAATTATCATCCTAGGTAGATTGATGGGCTTCCCAGAAACAACAGCATCCATAACAAAAATATCTCTCTCAGAAACATAGTCAAATCTGCCGGTCTTGGGAAACAAAATCCTGCTGCAGATGTTGTGAAGTAATCTTAATTCCAAAGGCAGTTGACTAGCAAAACTTCTTCAAATCCTTCAAAATTTCTGTTCAATATCTAGTGAGGGCTGGAGATCTATCTCTGGGGCAAAGGTGGAGGTCCAGACAAGGGTAATTCAATAATCTAGATAGAATGAGGCAGTAATGTTAGACCAATGCCTCTAACCTTGCTCACAAGCCATCATCTCCTCTAGTCAAATTCTTGTAAAACTCTTTAACTAGAGCAGGGTAGGTGGGACAGTCCAATGAACAATTTCTCAAATCCCATCTCAATAGTTGTCTACCAATATGAATCCTCATTCTCAAACAATTCAAAATCAACCTTTCTTCCTGTGGTAACAATCCTACTGGCAAGATGATCTACCTGAAGGGTAGGAGCTGGAGCAGGAGGATCACTAGAGAAGGGGTAGAAGATGAATCCGAGACGGCTCGCGGACGGGTCGTCGAACGGTCCTCTTTCTCTTCAAACCGGCGCCACTGCTAGCTCCACGGGTTTTGGGTGCCATGATCTTGAAGGATTGGTTAATCAGAGGTTATTTGAGGTTTGGAGGGTTTTGGGAAAGCTTTGGAGAGATTTGGAAAGATTTGGAATGAAATGTCCGTGGGTCGACTCGTGCCCTAAATAATCGACTGGGACCACGTCGAGTCGACTCGCGCAAAGTGTGGAGTCGGCTCCCGACTAGTCACAGAGCACGGACACGATCTCGAGTCGACTCGCTCAGAGAGGGGTCGACTCCTGAGTTTCAGCAGAAACTCGAGTCGACTCCGATACTCTCGAGTCGGCTCCGAGACCATTTCAGAGAAAAAAGATTAAGATTCAGAGAATCTGAAATGAGTCCGGAATTTGATCTTTGAGTATGATTAAAAATCATGGATTTTGAGAGATCAAATTGATATGAGTTCTAGATAAAATTTCCTTAAGATTTTGAGAATTTGAAAGAACTCTAGATATATTTCCTTAGAGGTTTCAAAATTTATTCAAAAGGATTACAAATTCCTAACTCTCCTCTAAGATAACAAAATCTTTCTTCATTTAAAGGTTTGTAAAGATGTCAGCTAATTGTTCTTCAGTGTTTACATAATCTAAACAAATTTCATCATTAGCTACATGTTCCCTTATAAAATGATATCTAATTTCTATGTGTTTTGTCTTGAGTGTTGAATTGGATTTTTAGTTAATTGATTGCGCTAGTGTTATCACATCTTATGGGTGTTTTATCAAGTGTGATACCATAGTCTTCAAGTTGTCGCTTAATCCATAGGATTTGCGCACAGCAACTTCCAGCTGCTACATATTCAGCTTCAGTAGTTGATAATGCAACTGAATTTTGCTTTTTGCTAAACCATGTGATTAAGTTACTTCCTAAGAAATGGCATGCACCACTTGTGCTTTTTCTATCTAATTTACATCCAGCATAATCAGAATCTGAATATGCAATTAGGTTTAATGTGGAGTCTCTAGAATACCATAAACCTACATTTTTAGTTCCATTTAGATATCTTAAAATTCTTTTAACAGCTATTAAATGTGATTCTTTAGGTTCAGATTGAAATCTAGCACATAAACATACTGAAAACATAATATCTGGTCTACTTGCTGTTAAATAAAGAAGGGATCCGATAATACCTCGATAATACTTTTGATCAACCTTTTTACCTTCTTCATCTTTGTCCAGCTTGCATGAAGGACTCATTGGAGTTCCGAGGGGTTTCATTGTTTCCATACCAAACTTTTTGAGTAGTTCTCTTGTGTATTTGGTTTGGTTGATAAAGATTCCCTCTTGCATTGTTTGATCTGGAGTCCAAGGAAGAAGTTGAGTTCTCCCATCATGCTCATCTCGAATTCTCCCTGCATCAACTTTGCAAATTCTTGACAAAGAGAATCGTTAGTAGCACCAAAAATAATGTCATCTACGTATATTTGTACTACAAGTAAATCTTTACTTTTTCTTTTCAAAAACAAAGTTTTATCAACATTTCCTCTTGTAAAATCATTTTCTATTAAGAATTTACTTAACCTATCATACCAAGCTCTAGGTGCTTGTTTCAAACCATATAAAGCTTTGTGCAATTTAAAAACGTGATTTGAAAATTCGTGATCTTCAAAACCTGGTGGTTGTTCTACATAAACTTCTTCATTTATAAATCCATTTAAAAATGCGCTTTTTACATCCATTTGAAATAAGTTAAAATTCATATGACATGCAAATGCAAGTAATAGCCTAATGGCTTCTAATCTAGCTACAGGTGCAAAGGTTTCATCAAAATCAATACCTTCCTCTTGATTATATCCTTTAGCAACCAATCTAGCTTTGTTTCTAATTACTATGCCATTTTCATCTAGTTTATTTCTAAAAACCCATTTTGATCCTATTACTGAATGATTTTTAGGTCTTTCAACTAAAGTCCAAACATTATTTCTGTAAATTGATTTAGTTCTTCTTGCATTGCTAACATCCAATTATTATCTTTTTCAGCTTCTTCTATAGTTTTAGGTTCAATTTGTGATACAAATGCAAGATGATTACTAATATTTCTCATATATGATCTAGTTCTTATTCCTTGAGATGGATCGCCTATAATCAATTCCTTAGGATGACTATGAGCATATCTCCAGTCTCTTGGAAGATCTATATCATTATGATCAATATTGACATCATCGTCCTTATGTGAATCATCATCTTTAGCCTCTTGTTCATGATCAGAAGATACTTCAATATTAAGTTTTTCAAGATCTTTTTCAATTATGTTTGTATCTTCCTCATCATCAATCTTTTCAGATCCAGTTGCTAAAGATTCATCAAAAACTACATGAATGGATTCTTCAACTACTAAGGTTTTCTTGTTAAAGATTCTATATGCCTTACTAGTTGTTGAATAACCTAGAAAAATTCCTTCATCAGATTTAGCATCAAATTTTCCTAAGTTGTTTTTACCATTATTATGAATGAAACATTTACATCCAAATGCATGAAAGTATTTTATATTTGGTTTTCTTTCATTCCATAATTCATAAGGTGTTTTCTTTAATATTGGTCTTATTAAGCTCTATTTAAGATGTAACATGCTGTGTTAATTGCTTCCGCCCAAAAATACTTTGGTAAGTTGCTTTCGCATAGCATGGTACGGGCCATGTCTTCTAGAGTCCTATTTTTCTTTCAACTACACCATTTTGCTGTGGAGTCCTAGGGGCTGAAAAATTATGATTAATTCCATTTTCAGAACAAAAACTTTCAAATAAGTGATTTTCAAATTCTGTTCCATGATCACTTCTTAGAGATACTATAGTAGTGTTTTTCTCATTTGTGACTTTCTTGAAGAATTTCAGGAATATCGAGAAAGTCTCATCTTTGTGAGCTAAAAACATTACCCAAGTATATCTAGAATAATCATCTACAATCACTAGACCATATTTCTTTCCTCCTAGACTTGTGGTTCTAGTTGGTCCGAAAAGATCCATGTGAAGTAGCTCTAGTGCCCTAGAAGTTGAAACAATGTTTTTAGATTTGAAAGAACTTCTAGTTTGTTTTCCAAATTGACATGCATCACATATTTTATTATTTTCAAAATCTAGTTTAGGTAATCCTTTAACTAAATCCATTTTAATTAGTTTTGAAATAAGGTGTGTGCTTGCATGACCTAATCTACGATGCCACAACCAACTAATTTCATTTATGTTAGCATTGTCAGCAATTAAGCAATGATCACTCAAAGATAATTTTTCTAGATCAACTAAGTAAACATTGCCATGTCTATAACCAGTAAATACAATGCTATCATCAATAGAATTAGTTACAGTGCATACAGAAGATTTAAATGAAACATTAAAGTTTTTATCACATAATTGACTTATACTTATTAGATTATGCTTCAAACCATCAACATAAAGTACATTATCAATAAATAGATGGAGTTATGCGAACTTTACCAAGGCCCATAATTTGACCTTTACCGTTATCGCCAAACGTCACAACTCCACCTTTCTTTTCTTCTAGGGTGATGAATTCATCTTTGTCACCCGTCATATGTCTTGAGCAGCCACTATCAAGGTACCACTTTTTCTTTGATCTTTTGGCTACAAGACATTCCTGCAACATAATCAAACTTTATGTTTAGGTACCCAAGCTTTCTTGGGTCCTTCATGGTTAGCAGCAACAAAAATTGTTCCTTTCGGAACCCATATTTTCTTAGCTTTAACATTTAACTTGTTGTTATTATTTAACGTTTTGCATTCAAATGATTTATGACCTTTTTCATTACATTTGAAACAAGTTATATTACTTTGGTTGGCTTTTAAAAATATTCTTTAAAGATTTTTGTTTCCTTAATGTGTTATATCCTAAACCTGCTTTGTCAAAAACAGCTTTTTGACTATCTAAGATCATGTTAAGTTTAGTTGAACTTAAAGTGAATTTCTCAACAATGTCTTTATATTTTTTAACATCTTTCTTAAGAGAGTCATTTTCTTTAACTTGCTGTTCTTTTCTAAAGCTAAAGTTTCTAATTGATCTTTTAAATCTTTTGTTGAGTTTTTAGTTTCAGATTTTAACAAATCTATTTCTTGATTAAGATTATCTCTTTCTTTGCTAAGTTCTTCTTTTTCATTAGTTAAGTTCTTAACTTCTAAAGCTAATTCATTTTTACTTTTAGCTAAGCTAATATTGTCATTTTTCAAAAACTTATACTTCTTTTTCAAGGATTTAAAATCAATCATAAGTTCATTGAAAGCCTCAAACATTTCATCAAATGTAAATTCATCATTTGAGTTTTCAGAACTTACCTCATTGTCGTTGTCGTCGTCGTTGGCCATGAAGCAGATATTGGCAACTTCCTTTTGTTCTTCTTCTTCCGACGAGGAAGATTCATCAGACCATGTTGCCATGTATGCTTTCTTCTTTTTCTTGTAGGCCTTTTTCAGCAAAGGACAATCATACTAAAGTGCCCTGGCTTTTTACACTCATAACATACTAAGGGCTCTTTCTCTTTTCTTTCTCCTTGTCCTTTTTCTTATCCTTTTCTCCTTCAATTCTTGCTCCAAATTTCTTTTTATGGAAGGGCCTTTTTCTCATAAACTTTCTGAATTTTTTGGCCAAGAGAGCAGTTTCCTCATCATCATCATTACTTTCACTGCTGCTCTCTTCCATTTCTGCAGTCTTGAGGGCAAGGTTTTCTTCTTTTTGTTTCCTCCTCAACATGCTGCTTCATTGTTAACTCGTGGGTCATTAAGGATCCTAGAAGCTCCTCTAAAGGTAATGCATTGAGGTCCTTTGCTTCTTGGATAGCAGTGACTTTGGCTTCCCACGATCTTGGTAGTGACCTAAGAATTTTGCGCACAAGTCAGCATTAGAATAAATTCTACCAAGACTTTTAAACCATTCACAATATCAGTGAATCTAGTGAACATGCATGTGATGGTTTCAGTTTGTTCCATGTAAACAATTCATATTTATGAACCAAAATATTTATCTTTGATTCTTTTACTTGGTTTGTTCCTTCATGAGTTATTTCCAACCTATCCCAAATTTCTTTTGCGGAATTACAAGTTGAGATTCGGTTGAATTCATTTGAGTCTAAGGAACAATATAAAATATTAATGGCCTTAGCATTTAGTTGTGCCATTCTCCTATCATTATCATTCCAATCCCTTTCGGGTTTAGGAAATAGTGCCATCAAGGTGTGTGGGTGTACTAGGTCCATTATTATTACTCCCCACAATTCATAGTCCGAAGCTTGAATGAATATTCTCATTCTAGCTTTCCAATATGAATAGTTGGTTCCATTAAATAAAGGAGGTCGATTCGTAGAATGACCTTCAGCAAAACTTGAACCATTTGTGTTGCCATAAGGATCTTTAGCCCTTGATCGTGAGATCAAATTCTAAATGAGCACTTGCTCTGATACCAATTGTTGGCCCAGATGGCAACCCAAGAGGGGGGGGGTGAATTGGGTTCTTAAAAATTTAAGACTTTTTAACTTTAATTGATTAGTTAGCAAGATGTGCAAGTGAGAGGCTAACTAATAAGCAATACACAAGCAAATAAAGAGAGATAGAGAGAGAGAAAATATAGCACGGCAAACACAGATAATTTTATAGTGGTTCGGTGCAACCAACACCTACGTCCACTCCCAAGATTCACTTGGGTCCACACTATAATCTCTCTAGATTACAGCCGAGTTGTTTTCCAAGCTCACAACTCAAACTTGTTGTTTTCCGGGTGCACAACGAACCCAGCTGGTTTTAACTCGGGCTTACCAGCACAAAACCCTACACGTTGTTTTTCACGGGCTCACAACTAACCCAACACAAGCACTCCGGCTTGCAACGAGGTATACCAACCTCCACTGATTCAATCCACTGATTGAATCAGCAAACAAATAATAAAGTGTTTAAAATAAATGCTCCCCTTGAGCAAATATACAAATGAAGTAAAATAATAAAGGTTAGAAAAGCCTGATAAGATTGCAGATGGTAGTGGCTTTGGCTTTCTTCCTTCTTCTCTTTAACTCCTCTTGAAGTGTTGAATCACGCCTCAGCAAGATTCTTGACCGTTGAAGACTTTGGAGTTGAGATGAAGCTTTTTCCTCTTTTGAAAATCCTTCGATTTGATCTTTGAAATGCTTTGGATTTTCTTTTGACTCTTGTGGATTGATGAGAAGGAGCAGACGAAACTTCCTCTTGGATTTCACTCCTTTTGAATCACTCTTTTGAGCTAAAGATTTTTCCAATATGCTCTGTTTTTCCCTCTTTTTCAAAGATATTCTTTTCTCTCTTTTTGATTTTCTCTTTTTGATTTGAAAAGAGCTCCTCTATTTATAGATTCTGCAAAAATATATCCGTTAGAGACAAGAAAAATAGCCGTTATTCAAAAATCTTACCGTTGGGGCTGATGTGTCATCGTTAAAAATCGCGCCCAGATTTGGAGTCGACTCGAGCTTGTGGGAGTCGGCT